>CAUOFW020005899.1:0-25703 GCA_963454935.2 Ilex paraguariensis
TTCCATTTCAACATAATTTCTCTCAAAAAGATTAATATAACGTTCAGTACCAGTTAGATTTATTGACTGGTGTTTGTTTTTCCTTCTTTTCTGGGATATGGATACCTTAAAGTACAGAGTCAATTTAGTTCGATCCTTATTATCTGGAGAAAAAAAAAAAAAAAACTTCCTTTGGTGTTCTCTACTCCTACTCCTACTCCTACTCCTAACTATTCAAATAACCAAAACGGCTTGACGTAGCTTTCCTTACTACTTACTATTTTTATTACACTAATAAGAAACAACCACGTGTTTTACTCCCTCATAGTCAATGCATCCATTGATTGCACCTCCTATCAACTTCTTATCCATAACATCTATCCAAGTTCACATAAATTCAAACAATAATTTTTGGTATATTGTGTATCAATAACCTGTATGTGTATTTTGTCATTGTGAAAAAATAATTTGTTATACAAAAGTGACACGGCGGTAAATGAAGAATACAAAGAAATTATCGTTTCATCTTTTTTTTTTTTTTTGAAAATTACACATTCTGAATTTACAAAAAAAAAAAGAAGATGAATACTCTTATGCTCTATTTGGTAGGGAGTATGAAAAATAGAAGGGATACACTTTCTATCTTTCAAAGATGAAAAGTAGTAAAGATACATTTTTCTTCTTTTGTGTTTAGTTAGATGAATGAAAAATAAAAATGATTATTTTTTTTTTGTGCTGGCTAAGATTAGGGGTGATAATAGAGTCGAGTCGTGTTGTGTTGTGTCAGATTCGTGTTGAGTAATTACGAGTTTGTGTCGAATATTAGTCAAACCTAACTTAACTCATTTAACTAATTATGTCGTGTCGAGTTTCAAGTTAAACTATTTATTTTCGTATCGAGTTCGACTCGTGTTATCGTGTTGAATCGAAAATTTTCACCCTTAGTTAAGATGGGAAAAATATTTTTTAAAATTTTTTTATTTTTTTTAAAATTTTTATTTTTATTTATAATTTTTAAATTTTTTTTTTATTTTTTTAAAAATTAATTTTTAAAATTTTTTAAAATATATATACATATTTTACCATTGTATTTTTATATGAAATTAATGTATACATAAGATATATAGATAAATAAGATACATCTCAACAAAAATAATTAACTTTACATCCACTTTTCTTTCGATTTTAGAGGGATTGATTTTGGTAAGTTAGAAAAAAAAGTTAATTCATCAACTTTTCTATCCTTCTTACTTTCTTTCGTTACCAAATATGATGTTTTATTTATCCATCTAACTTTACTTCCATCCACTTTTTCATTGTACCAAACGAATAATTAAAATATTATATATAGAGCGACCAAAATTCTAATCGTTCTCTTAATAGAAATAAAATTTCTAATTACAATATATTTTTTCAAAAATAAAATCTATTTAGTTAACATAAAAATACCTGTCATTTGAAGTCTAACGAAACTGACGACATTAAATTCAAAATATTCTTTGATTTAATATTAATTTTTGGATTTGTTTACTTAAAAGGAAAAAAACAGAGACTTAAAAGACCTAAACAATAGAATTGAGACTAAAATTAAAAGAGTTCGTGACAAAGTTTTGAGACCAAATCGTTGACCTGATTTGAATTAAATGACATTGGTCCTTCTCATTTTATAGTATAACTTATTTTATTTTTAATATTATTTTTTAATTTTTTATTGTGATTTGAATGTATGACAATTCCATTCTAAGCAATTTACTAGTATACAAATATTATTCATAAAACAAGTTTGAAAGCTTTATTGAATTTGAATACCAAATTAGGTTAATGGTAATGGAAGTAATGAGAAACTCATGTTTTATGATCCGTACCCCCCAAAAATCCCCATACGTACACGTGTCCACCAAGCCACCTTGGCAGCAAGCCAGATGCTGAAAACAATAGACTCATGCCATCAACTGAATTACCATTCGTACACGTGTTGATAACCCAAGTGGTAGCCAGCTGTCGAGACCAATTTGTGAACCATGAAATTCATAAGTACAGTACAAACACGAGATATTGAAATAAACATTCATAATAACAATTACTTATTTATTATTTTATTATTAATCGATAACACTTATCTTAATTTCAATATAATCATTATAATAAATATGTTTTCAAGAAATCGGAACTGAAACCACGCTTTTGTCCCGCCGGGAAAGGAACATAATGGGGAAGCAAGCTGGCTCCGCGGTACAAGCACGCACGTAGCCGGTGATATTTACGGCGGGTTTACCGGAGATTGCCCGTCACATTGAACTGGTTTTCCTTGTATACCGAAAGAACAGTAGGGGCACAGATCCCCAGGAATAAATATAATTTGGTTGGAATTATCAAGAAAATTTTTAAATGGGATTTTTTTTTAGTGAGGAGGATTATAATATTGATGTAGCAAAGTAAGATAAAAAAATAATAAATTAAAATTTTATTTTTCAATATTATAGTTTGACTCAAAAAAGAATGGTAGTTTCAATGAGATTAAACACAAATACCTTCTCTAGTAATAGAACAATTATGGTATGGATTCGGAAAATAATGATAAAGATATGATTCAATTTAATGAAATTATAATTATGATTGGGTTTAATTCTAATATTATAAAATTTTAATTTTAATTAATACTATGGTATCTATATAAAGTTTAGACATGTAGAAATCTCTTTAAATTGTGGAAAATTTGGGGAGAAATACATCAATGACTATGCCTTAAATTTCGTAATATTTAGAAGGATGGTAAGTCTTTAATCGAATAAAAAAAATGAATTCGAATATTCCTTTTCGAAATATGGAAAAAGAAATGGTAGGATGGAAATTCTATTTATTTAATGGAAAAAGAAAAATCGTCATAAAGGGCAGGTTTATTACAATCAAGCCATCCCATTCGTACTATTTCTTTGCGCTTTTAAACGCTACAAAGTGGACCACAGCCACGCCCGTTGTTTGCTCTATATAAACATACTTCTCTGTTCTTCTCCCCCACAACCCAAACCATCTTTTCTTCTGTAACAACTCTCTCTCTCTCTCTCCCTCCCATAGCTGCTGGCATACATCTCTGAGACAGTGGAAAGATCATGCCTGAGGCTCCAAAGAACACACCTAAGGCCAAAGAATATAGCATCGTAGAGAAGAACAAGAAGGTTCTTCAGTTCATTGAAGACGTCACAATAACCGCCGATGAAGTCCAGAAGCGAGTTCTAGCTGAAATCTTATCTCGTAATGCCCATGTCGAGTACCTAGAACGACATGGTCTCAGTGGGCATACTGATAGAGAGACCTTCAAGAAAGTCATGCCTGTGATAACATATGAAGACATTCAGCCTGATATCAACCGTATCTCCAATGGCGATAAGTCTCCTATCCTCTCCTCACAGCCCATTTCAGAGTTCTTGACAAGGTTCGTGTCGGAATATGGATTGTTGTCATATATAAATTGTGTTTTGGGGGGTGGGGTGTGTGTGTGTGCGTGTGTTTTTATGTTTTGATCTTGTATCTGGTTTTTAAGGTGGTATGGCTTAATGGGTTGTTTTTGACTTTTGATCTGCAGTTCTGGGACATCTGGAGGAGAGAGAAAATTGATGCCCACCATTGAAGAAGAGCTGGATAGGAGATCATTGCTTTATAGCCTTTTGATGCCTGTAATGAACCAGTTTGTTCCTGGTTTAGACAAAGGCAAAGGAATGTATTTCTTGTTCATAAAATCTGAGGCGAAGACACCTAGTGGACTAGTGGCCAGGCCTGTTCTCACATGTTACTACAAAAGTTCTCATTTTAAGGATAGGCCTTATGACCCCTATACCAACTACACTAGCCCAAATGAAACCATTCTTTGCCCAGATTCATACCAAAGCATGTACTCCCAAATGCTTTGTGGCCTCTGCTTAAACAAGGAAGTTCTGCGTGTTGGTGCAGTGTTTGCCTCGGGCTTCATTCGAGCAATCAAGTTCCTCGAAAAGCACTGGACCCTTCTCTGTAACGATATCCGAACTGGGGTCATTAACCCTCAAATTACAGACCCATCGGTGAGAGAGGCCGTGATGAAAATCCTCAAACAAGACACGAAGTTAGCTGATTTCATCGAGGCCGAGTGTAGTAAGGAGTCATGGCAAGGGATTATAACGAGGTTATGGCCTAACACCAAGTATGTGGATGTTATTGTGACAGGGACCATGTCACAATATATACCCACTCTGGATTTCTATAGCAATGGCCTTCCTCTTGTGTGCACAATGTATGCCTCCTCAGAGTGCTATTTTGGTGTCAACCTTAACCCTCTTTGCAAGCCTAGTGAAGTCTCTTATACCCTCATCCCCACCATGGCCTATTTCGAGTTCTTACCTGTCCACAGGGACAATGGTGTCACCACTCCTATCAATACGCCCAAATCCCTTGCTGAGAAAGAACAGCAAGAGTTGATTGATCTCGTTGATGTGAAGATCGGACAAGAATACGAGCTTGTTATCACCACTTATGCAGGTAAATTTTGGCTTTCGTGATTTAAATAAATTCACGACTGGACTCAACCCAATAGAGTCTTATTTTAACTATTTAGAATCGGCTACATGAATTATGTTCATTCACTGTGCTCTAAATTACAAATGGTATTGCAGGACTTTATCGATATAGGGTAGGAGACGTGCTAAGAGTTGCTGGATTCAAGAACAAAGCTCCCCAATTCAACTTCATTTGCAGAAAAAACGTGGTTCTGAGCATTGATTCCGACAAGACCGACGAAGTTGAGCTTCAAAATGCAGTGAAAAATGCCTTGAATCATCTTATGTCATTTGATGCAACACTCACAGAATACTCAAGCTATGCAGACACTTCGACAATTCCAGGCCACTATGTCCTCTACTGGGAGCTCAAACTCAATGGATCAACCCCAATCCCTCCCTCGGTTTTTGAGGACTGTTGCCTCACCGTCGAAGAGTCCCTCAACAGTGTGTACCGCCAAGGCCGTGTGTCCGATAAATCAATTGGCCCTTTGGAGATCAAGATTGTGGAAGCCGGGACGTTTGATAAGCTCATGGACTATGCCATTAGCTTAGGTGCTTCAATTAACCAGTACAAGACACCCCGGTGTGTCAAATTTGCTCCAATTGTTGAGCTCTTGAACTCAAGGATTGTGTCTAGCTACTTCAGTCCAAAGTGTCCAAAATGGATTCCGGGGCATAAGCAATGGAACAACATGAACTGATGATGACTTTTAACACATCTTCTAGCTCAAAAAGAACTGTTTTTGTGATCATCTTAGTTAGAAATTGAAACCCATTTAGGTTTTAACCTTTAAATTCTCTGTTTTCTATCCTGTTCTTGAATTTTTGAACTGTTGTTAGGACTTTTGGATTAATCATGTACAAAAACAGGCCCTGTCTCAACGAGGAAGGCTCTTGTTTCATTCTTAGTCTTTATTAGTGCACTTTCTTTACTTTAATTCCTGCCAATTCTCACGAACTGTATACTAAAACGGCATAGAGGTCCAACCCCGCTTGGGTTTCCTTTTTTTTTCTTTCCATAGTTTCCAAATTCCAGAAAAAGCAAAACAGTAATTGGGCTTAGAATTCAATTATCTTTGCAGTCATGAAACATAACACTAGTAGCCATTGTTTATCAGTATTTACTACATATATCCAACTCATCTCCCTGGCAATTCTGGTTATTGAGGTAAATCAATAAAGGTTGTCTTCAATGTTTTTTTTTTCCTAAGATGGTTTCTTTTTGTGATTGAGAACCGCCACAATCACAAGTTTTTTGACCCATAACTGCTATATAAATTTTGAATGTGTGCAATCACCGTAAATTTATGAGCATCAACTTAAACATGACGCCTACTGCGAGACTCGAAAGTGAGATGTCGATGCATTGATGATCGGAGTTGTAGCATCCCATCACATGAGAAAATATTCAATACAACGGTGATATTATGTCAGCAATACTAACGTAGTATTATCAATCAAAAACAAAACAATAAATGAGTATAGTGAATCTCATTGAAATAGTTATTTGATTACATGAAAAAACAGTAAGTAGTTATTTGCTTCCGTAAACGGTTGGTTATTATTTTTGTGGAATACATTTACTTATTTCTTTTGATTTTATTAATTAATGATACTACGTCAACATTATCGCGTGATAGTACCGTTGTAATAAATATTTTTTCCCATCAGAGGCTCCCTAAAGATGGTTTTGAAGCTTCCCAAATCTCCTCTTCTAAATGTAGCATGAATAATTAGTATCGAGTGAATGAAAGTTGTAAATTTTTTTTTCTATCCCCAAATAATTGACCCCTTTGATCTTCTTTTATTTATTTTCAGTCATGAACAGTGAAAATAATAAATTAAATTAAAATAAATAATTTTTAAGCGTGTCAAATTTTCATTAAAAAAATTTGAAAGAAAAAAAAAGAGATGATACTGAAAATTTGAACTAGGAAAGCTTTTAATAGACTGCAAACAGAAACAGCAAACCAACGGTTTAACTTTGACTCGAGTGGGTTGGTTGCGATCATTTAACTGGCCGGAAAAGCTTACATAACCGGCAAGAGGGCAGGGGAGTGCTGAGGACTGAGAAGAAAAACAAGGTGCAGAGTGCTGGAGGACAGATAATATAATGATGATATTCATTCAGACCAGGAGCGGCCAAGTTAATTTGGGTCATGGGCGAAAATGTTATACGAGGGCGTATAAATATTATATTAGTAATAATATTAAAAATTTATTACAAATATTTATTTACAAATTATTTATTTTGTCCTTTGAGATATAGCATTTTAATTCAAATTTTATAAATAAAAATTGTGTTAATCGATTTTAAATACGAAGATCAAATATAATAATCCATACTATTTGTTTAAGATAAAAAAAAACATAATTGAAAATTAGGTTGACTAGTAAAATATTTTTTTTATAAATGTATATAAAATAGAAATTTATACAAGTTGAGTAGTCCTAAAATAAATAAGATATTGTTAGATATCATAGAGAAAAAGGGTAATTTTAAAATAAAAAATTTTAGTAAGACAACTATGGTTAATCAATCTAAGATAGTTAGTGTATTATTTATACTCACTCTATTTTATAGTCATTTGTGTATCGTAACCAAAATTATTAAAAAATGACCTCAAATTTAACTTATACAAATATAAAATTATTATTCGTATCTATTATACGATAGACAATTGATTTTGATAAGAAGACTGTAAAGTGATAATACATATAATATAAATATCGGGTGAGAAAAAAAAATAAGTTGAACTTTAGGGCCTAAATTTTTTTAAAAGAGGTTCTAAAAATTTTACAATAATGCTAGTTACACTTAATTTGAAGATTAAGTACATTAGATAAATGGTAATTTTTATTTAAACTTAACATTCACTATTAATTCAATAATTAAAATATATTAAATATTTAAATTATATTTTAAAATAATTATTATTTTTTTTTTTCAGGTTCCATATTTTTCTTTTAATTTGAAGGCGTAGGCGACTGCCAAAGTGGCCTAAAGGTTGGGCCGGTACTGATTTAGAAATTGTTCCTCCAGATTGCTTTTGGATGAAGAAAAAAAGAAAAAACAGTTTTTGCAGAGCCATCAGACTGTTGGCGAATAGTTCATCGACAAACCCAGAAACGGAGAGAGACAAAGTCTGATACTGTTACTATGTCACTGAAAGCTTCATCAGAGTACTGATGTTGACAGAGATATTGATGGGGAGAGAGAGAAAGAGAGGATATTGATAAGGCTTCCTATTATCTCTGTAGTGGTGGTGTAAAGGAAAAAATTGAATCACAGATTGTAAATGGGATGTTACTCTCACATCCCCCAATCTTATGACCCCTCCCACGTGTATATGTCAAAGGATTCATGGACATAGTGAAAGTGGCTTGTGAAAATAACTTCTTCTAAGCAAAGCCGCCACTGTAATTTATAAGTCATTACGTATATCTTAAAACGGGTATGTCGTTAATAATTACTGTAATGACATATCTGTATATTGTTAATGATTACAGAGTTAGTCTAAACACTTTTAAGTTTTGATTGTTAAACTTAAAAAAATAATGGTTACAGAGTTTATATAAGCAATTACAATTGAGTAATGTTTTTTTTTCAACGGTAAACATTATTTGGATTAACTTATGCGCATTATTTGAATAATGTTGTTAGAATCTAAAAACCTAACCTAACACACTATAACTCCAACTTACGATTACGACAATTTCACTCATTATTATACAATAACATTAACTTAATTTATTAATTTAATCAGTCGTAGTTATTGGATTGATAATAAATTCATTATTCATTAAGACTTGTTATTAATTTAACAATTATAGTAGAATATATAAATCTAAATAATATTATTTATTATTTTATGATTGTGGTTGTGGTTGTTAATAATAAAATATAAAATGATAAAACAGTGTTGAAAAAATTTCATCCACACCCTCTGTAGATAGGTTTAATTTCAATGACATCATTTTCTAATTTTGAAATTTTACTAACACCCTTTGTCAGTTTTGATCGAGTAACGGATATGACGAAAATGTGTCTTTTACCACTTTGCCCTTAACTTTATTATTTTTTTTATCTATATATTAAGTTTGTTAATATATATATATATAGAGAGAGAGAGAGAGAATCCACCCCTTCGCCACCTTTCCTTACCAATTCACACCTTTTCTGCCATCGTCGCCCCTTCTTAGCGTCATCCGACGCCCCTTCTCACTCTCTCTCTCTCTCTCTCCAGTAAACCCCATTGAAAATGCTTCTTTTACCACTTTGCCCTTAACTTTATATTTTTTTGTATCTATATATTAAGTTTGTTAATATATATATATATAGAGAGAGAGAGAGAGAACTCACCCCTTGCCACCTTTCCTTACCAATTCGTACCTCTTCCGCCACCGGCGCCGCTTTATATCGTTATCCGACACCTTCCCCCCCCCCCTCTCTCTCTCTCTCTCTCGAGTAAACCGCATCATTCCGTGTTGAGATAAGAGCAAAAAAGGGCAAATTGAATCGAGGGTTTTATGATGGGTGTTGATGCAAGGGTTGTGGTGGTGGAATGGTGGTGGTGGGCATGTGAAATATGGTAGTCAGTGGTGCGTGTGCGCGCACGTTGTGGGAATAGCTGATGTCAAATGAGTTTGGGATAGATGGGGCATGGGTGTGGGGCTGAGTGGAAGCTGAACTTTCTTTCTCTCTCTCTCTCTCTCTCTCTATACATATTAAATATCAACCTAGTAAATATAAGCACCATGATTAACCATCAAAGGTGTTATTTAAATATTGGTTAATTTAATATTATTTGTGATTAAATGTGTTAAATTTCTTGATTTTTTAGTTTGATACTTTTTTTAATTGTTTGTCTTATTTTACAGGTAAATTGATTAATTTAAAGTAATAATACATTAGGCAAGTGAAGCAATCACTAGAAGAATAATCATAATAAATAAAGATTTAAGAGTCAAGATTGAGATAGGAAGACTTGAAGATAAATCAGCAATTTAATCCTTATAACAATTTAAGTTAGAAAAAAAAATTATTTAAAGTTAGATTTCAAGGGTTGCAAAAGTGTATTTTGTGATTATTTTGTGATTTGACCCCTAAATATACGAAATTCAAGCTCGAAGTCTAGACAGATTTTGTACCTGCAACCCTCAAGATTTTATGCACGAGTTTTAACTTTAAAAGAATTTTTTTTGGGAAAAGAATTCTTGTCAAGCCAACTTTATATCTTTTACCTATACCTATAATTTATATTACTATAAATAAAGACTCTCATCTATTGAAAGGGGAGGATTTGAGTGATTATTATTCTTTTTTCATTCTTTCTTTTTTAGTTTTTCTTTCTAGTTCAATGGCTTGCTAAAGGCCCAATTAAGTTTAAGAGAGATACTTTCAATGAAGCGCGGTACTTATTATTGATTCAATATTCATTTTAATACTTGATTTATTCTTTTAATTTAATTCTTATCTTATAGTAAAATTTTTGCTCTGTATAATTTCTTAATTTGTTGTATCATGTACATTGAATATTTGAAATTCTCTACGAGTCAAATAACTGATTATTTCATACTTGAATTAATTAAATAGAATTTCTGAGAAGATAATTAATTTATTATATGCAATAAAATGTGGTTTACCTATTAGAAAACTTGATTTATCGTAAACTCCGGACATGGTGAATGCTTCTGATCTATAAGTAAATCTTTATATTTGTTTAGATAATTCATTAATTATAAATTTTGATATTTTCATATTATCACCACTAAATATTATGATTGAGATCACTGCTCACCTGATTCTCAATTAAGTTCGAAAACTGAATCATTAATAATTATTGTGTGAATTTGACAAGGTATCCCCGATACTTTTGTATTTCAACTATTGTTTTAAAAACCAAATTTATTATTTTCTAATTTCAAAATCTCTATAACAATTTTTTTAAAACAATTCTTTGTATTCTAAGTTTTTACAATTCTCTGTGGTTTGACCTCGGATTCTCGATAAATTTATTGTTTCGCACAACCTTCACTTTGGTGATTAATTCTAAAGTTGTAAAACACTTCTTTATTATTCTGTTTCTTTACTAATTGGTACGAGCCTACGATGATAAGGGGCTCCCTTATAAGTTTTGTGAGGATCATCTTCCCAAGTATACAATAGATATCGTATTGGAAGATGACAATGGAACAAAATATGATGATGTTTTCATTAGCAAGAGAAATGGCCTTAGTGATGGATGGAGAGTATTTGCGCTGGATCATAAATTGGATGATAGGGATGCATTGGTTTTCGAATTGATCGAGCCAACAAGATTTAAGGTAGATATCCAGATGTATCGTTGTCAATTTGTCGAGCATGATTGATATACATTATATATATTATAAGGAATAGTTTGTGTCAAGTTTTTGAATAAGATTTCTTTGTATTCAAAACCATTCTAGACGTCAGTGTAATGTAAACTGCATGATGATAGAGAGCTCTTTCTCTAGCAAACCCATTCCAATTGTGTTGAGATAGGAGCAAAAAAAAGATCAAATTGATTTAGGGGCTTTGTGACGAGTGTTGATGCAAGGGTTGTGGTGTTGGATTGGTGGTGATGGACCTGAGAAAATTGGTAGTCAAAGATGCGTGTGCGTGCACATTGTGAGAGTTGTTGATGTCAGGTGGATTTTGGGCATGGGTTGTGGGGCTGAACTAAATCTCTGTCTCTCTCTCTGTAGCATATAAGTGGGTGGGAGTGATGTGTGAAAGCAACTGGTTGGGTTGTCCCGAATTAGCTTACTTGCTCGTTTGATGAAGTTGTTGGACTGAGTGCTTGCTGATTTAGTTGGTTTGTGATGGTGCCGAAATGGTGGTGGTTTTGTTGAGACGATGGTGCATTGTAAGTGGTGTGAAGAAGAAAAGGATAAAATGAATATTTTTGAAATAAAATAAGATGATATCATCACTTTTTTAGTTGTTAGTAACGATTTGTCACGGTAAATGGTGTAGTTGAAATAAATATATGAACTATAAGGGAGTGTAATAAAATTTTAAAATCAAAAAAGGATGTTACTGAAGTTAAATCTGTTTACAAGGGGGGTAGATGAAATTTTTCTAAACAGTATTTATTATAAAAATGAAATAGGGGAGACAAATCCACGTATGTGTGGAGTCAATTTTGTCTGCGGGGTCCACAGTCCAAGCAATTGGCGTATCCAAAGAAAGCGTAAAATCCGGGAAAATATTCTGGATGGATGGGGGTTGTGCCAGGTTGGGGGACCAGGTCTGGAGTTTTGCCACGTGTATCGTTGACTAGACCAAATATGGATATTTTGCTCATCGGTAATTATCCAGTTTATTGCTAGAAATTTAGCTCCATTAATTTTATTTTTTTTGAAATTTTTTGGTAGAACGAAATAAATTTCAAAAATAACAATTTTCGGATCGAAATTCAGATTATTATAACTTTTTAACCAAAAAGCTTGACTTTGTAAAGCACCCATTTTGAAGGCATTTTGTGTGTGTGTGTGTTTATTGTCTTTCATTGGGCTAATTGTAAGCAGAGGCGGAGCCACTTGAGGATTAGAGAGGCATGAATTCATCCTGAATTTTTTTTTTAAAAAAAATACTATTTATGTATATTTTAGATAATTGTAAGTGCATTTAAAGTGTCCACTCCGATAAGTATAATCTCATACTTAAATAATTATGAACTCACTTAGCAAAAAAAAAATTATGAATTTTTTGACACTTTTTGGTTGCATATAAATAAGTTTTTATGTGTTGGACTTATTTTTTTTAGTTACAGGGATTATAAAAACTAAGTTGCATAACAAAACGAGTGATCAATGATTAATAGTTTGACTGGTCATATGGAAAAAGACTATAATATATTTTTTTTATGCAGTTAGCCTTATTTGTTGCGAGGGGTTGTACTGAATCTATCTTTTTTGTTTATTGGTATACACTCTATTTACTGACATTTAACCTTTTTTATATTTTTTGAATCTTTAAGTATTAAATTCAATACAATAAATTTAAGTATATTCTTTATTTTTATTGATTGGGAGAAAATAATTTAAAATTTCTAAATAAAGTGTCTACCTTTAAAGGAATTTCTTGCTCAGCTCCGCCCCTGATTGTAAGTATTAATATTGACAATTTATTTTTAAATCAAATTATTTGCCTAAATTAATTGAGCAAACTAAGGAACCTTATGGTTACTTGTGTGAATTTCAAAAGTTTATATTATCATTATATCAACGTATTATCTCTCTTCTTTTAGTATTGTGTGTTTCCTCTTAATTTTTTAGTCGATCAAGAAAAAATTACTCAACTCGTCATACTATTCTTTATGGAATGTTCTGCTTATATCATGGTTTTATCTCTCAATGTCAAGTGTCATTTATTATGTCGTGGGTTCAAACTTGTCGCCCCTCTCCCCTGTTGTAGTTCTATCTCAATTACTGGGGACTAATGCGTTATTTTTTCATGCTTGACTAGTTATAACAATGAGCAAGATAATTAAAGGTGAGAATAAGTAATAATTAACATTCATCCTGCCTCTAAAGTTATCCACGTTGCAATTTAGAGAACCGCAATGTTATGTTTGTCGTGTTTCTTATCAAATTTTTCGTTTTAAGTAATGTGATACAATCTCTTTTATTGAATATTTAATAATAAAAATTGTTTCATATCATTTAACATTAAAAACATGGTAAAAATTTTTAACCAAGGTAGCATTATTGTCATGAGGATTATGTCAAGAGCAATATTATTGGAACTTAATTTACTGACCTAATTTGTTGATCTAATTTACTATGACATTTGGATTGATTGTGGAGCTTATCAAACATTAAAATCTAGTGTTGATCCAATGATTCTGCTGAAATTACATCACTATGTCAATAAATTAGATCAAAATTTTTAAGTTCAAATAATATTGATATTATGTCAACAAAAATGGCGAACATGAGACTTTGAGGGTGATTGAAGATTCAACGACACAATGTGGGAAACTTTAAGAAGGCAAGTTATTCTTTTTGAGACCATCGAGGCATCAATCCAACAATGAAGTTGACCGCCGCAGTAACAACTATAATCTGCATGTGGGTGACTAAACTCCAGAGTTACCACAATAACTAGTGTCTGTGAGAGAGAGAGAGGAGAGTTATCGGTCCACGTGGTGGGAGATACGCGATATTTTAATGCTTTTTATTACTTTTGGATTAATCATTAGTTACTACAAAAAAATTATAAATGATGATATAGTATCGGTTTTTGTGTGTGCGCGCGCAATAGACAACTCTGCAATATTGAGACAACTCTGCAAATATTGAGGCATGAGTGGGACCTCAACTTTCAGATGAGTCAATATCACCCTAAACAAACTTGATAAGAGTAATCATTACCTAAATCAGAGTGGTGGCAAAGAGCCACCATCCACAGCCTGGCCCATGGGCCTTGGGCCGAAAGCCCACGTGAAATGTCGCAAATAAATGCCAAAGAAAGGTGACGCCACGCCATAAACCTTTGGGGGCCCTTGTGGAGAGACACAAATCTCTGTCACCTCACACGGGGGTTAGGCATTGACGTGGACATAGACACGTGTGACCCAAGAGAATGTTGACTTTGACTGCCTCCTCTCAAAACCCCACCCACACGTGAGGGATATCTTCTTTGCTTTCCTGTCGGGCCTTCGAATTTGGCCCGGTTGGGTCCAAAGAATTGTCATCAATGGTTGCTGTATATGATAAGCAACTCACTGTACATGGCCAATTTGTGGTGTTTTGGAGCTTGCAAACCCAGCTACAAATAATGAAACACCAGATGGGTATTTATTATTGCAATGAATGGAGATTTTATTGAAATCGGCATCGATCAAATCGAGAGGAGTTGAAGGTTAAGATGTATCCAGATTGGGCCAGTCCGACACACAAATCAATGACAATTTGCTTAAAAAAAGGATCATTGCCTAGCTAGCCGACTAAAAGATAAAAGAGCGAATAGCTACCTATCCCCCAATCAGTTCTAGCTGCTTTCATGGTAGGCACACTCAGGTTGGGGTACTATCTCTTAATCCTTGCTAACCTCTGGTATATAATTGACACGTTGCTAGTTTTAATAATGGTCAAATAAAAATTATTGATTTCCTCTACTGTTTTAGGTCTTTTCATTTATTAATTGGTTGTATAATAAGCTAGGCTTGATTAGCCAATCCTAAAGAACGGACAACTCAAAGCAACCCTAATAGTTGGTTCATGGGCCACCTAAAAACCTCGAAGTGATAGGCGGGGATTTTGGGTGACAAATTGGGCAATGGGGCTCCCGGGTCAGTGTTATCCCTCTCTTGTGATAAAAGTTTCCTAAAATACAATGGTCATGCTTGGTTTGTATTTTAGAAAATATTTTTTATTTTTTGAAATAGTTTTTAGAAGAGTCGTTCAAATGGTAACATGAACAAACTATAAATTCAGATGTCTTGAGTTCGAATCTTGACAACTCATTGGGGTAATTTCTTATGAATAGCCTTGTCCCGACGTGGATATTCTGTCTTTGACCGGACTGAAGAGACGATTAATTGAAGTGCGCGTAAATTAGTCCAAACACCCTTGACCATTAAACTTAAAAAAAAAAAATAATTAGGATAAGATTAGAACTAGAACTACTTGACATTTTGAATGTCATAATCTATTGATAGAGAGAGATCGAGAGATCATTAAAGAAATAGGATTTCGAACCTATCTTCCTACGGTTCATGTCATTCTTTTCGTGACTCTAACCTCCAAAGGCCATTTGGGTGATAGTAACCAAATAATATAAGTCATTAAAACCAGACAATCCTGCTGTTATCATTGACAACTACTTAGTACATGTTTATTATAAAGAAAAAAATAAAGAAAGAAAAATAAAGTTTTGGGTTAATTGTGTTAAGGTCCTCAAAGTATGGAGTTTGTCTTATTTTCGTCTGTAATGGTTCAATTGCATCATTTTGGTCTCTAAAGTATTAAATATGTTTCTATATGATCCCTTAAGCAGACAATGTCCAGATTGCTAATAATTTTTTATCATAAATTTGTCACTTAATACTTAAATATGGACAAAAAAATAATTTTGATAACTCTTGACCAAATAGTTAATTTGAAAATAAAACTACTTTCTAAAAGAAAAATACATGAATCAAAGTGCATTAAAAGATAATTCAAAATTTAGATAAGAGATTTAACAACAAATATATATTAATACACATATTGAGCATTCAGATATTTGCATGTTTAGGTCTCAGAAGAGGAAATAATGCCGAAAACAAATTTGGATTACATTCGAATAAAAATTCAATCCATTTCAAACCCTACCCGATGTATCGAATCTGGCCTCATAATTGGCAACAATAACCATGCCAAGTGAAAACACTAGAGCTGTCGTAGGGACCTTTGTGCAATGCTTAACACCACCATGAATGGTCAAGCCAAACACCAATGGAGGTAGAGCAGGCTTCACAACCTGCAAACGAAGCCATATATATAGCATGGAAGATTCTTAAAGATATTTATAAATAAATGCAAAAATCAAGTCATAACAAAAATGTAATGCAAAAACCTTCATGTCCACGGAAAGTTCAATTTGAACTTAAATTTTTACCGTGCTTCTTGTAGATTCTGTTGCTGCATTAATAAAAACACATAAGCAAGATAGTTAATGGTTCTCTCGCACACTCAAGTAAAAGAATGAAAAACTTTATAAACTGGTCCAACCAAATAAAGAGTCTGCATTCATAATACTTCTACTTAGAACATAATAAAAGATTCCGTAATTTCATCAATAGACAAATATCAATCACAACAAGAAAAGATATTACCTGCAAGAAAAAGATGTCACCTTTGCAAAGGATTCCGCATCACCAATGCAAATGTATGAGATTTCTGCGTAAACTCAGCACATAGTTGATCATTGATTTGCTGAAACCAAGTTGATGATTTTCCATTATCTATCTCTCAATTAGTATAGGCATACTCGAAAATAGCTTAGTTATATATGTCTTGGTTTCCTACATCTGAAAGATAAACAAATTTGTTGTAGGATTAACTTCTAAAAATCATAATTAGTTTCTAAATTTTGTCTTCGGTTTCAATTTGGTCTCTGAATTTTTAATTGTTTCAATTTAGATCTTCTATCGTTAAATCAAAGCTGAAATAGATCAGGTTGGGTTAGTCTCCAGTTGATCTAATGATGAAAATCGATAGAATGACTTAATTAAGACGAAATTGATAATTGAGGATCTACATTAGGACAATTGAAAGTTCTAGGACAAACTATGACTTTTATCCTTTAAAAAATGCATTTGTATCCTTTTCTAGGATGAATAAGGGACAGGTGGAATTCTCATATTTTATTTCCAGTGACTAAAGGCTAACAATTGATACCCTTTTATCGTGAGGTTGTCATGACTTACAATCATGGCAACTGCATACAAATTGATCATAAATAATCTTCCGAACCAAGATTATCTACCAATACAATCTACCTTTGAATGCTAAAAACGAAAAGGAACTTCACCATAACAACCAACATAATGGGCACATTGCCCTCTAGGCATCTCAATGATGCTCTCAGAAGATTGTAAAATAGTTAGAAAGCGTGAACCAACTTCTCATCTATACCAACGCTTACAAGTATACACAATTACACATCATGTTTATTTTTCTATATGATAACAGAATACACACTAACAAAAATATTTATGAGCAGATGCATGTACGTCAATAAATAACAAAACCCCCCAAACCAAAATAACAAAATGCACACAAATAGATGTAATGTATGCACAATATTCATATGTACATAAAACAAAAGCCCCAAATTCTAGATTACAAAACACACATTCATATGAACAAAAGCGTGTGGTACTCACATAAAACAATAACAAATTAACAATATCCGAAAACAATAAACGATTCAGGAAATAAAAGTTATCAAGCAGTATTTGCAAAATAGTAAGAACAGAGTATAAGAAAAGAGACCTGAGCAAGGATTTTAGTTCTTTCATATTTACAATCAATTTGGCTTCGATTTGAGAAGATTTTCCAGTTTTCTTTCAGTATTCAACGAAGCTCCTAAATGAGGTTTCCTCTATGTTGTAAGAGTGATGGCACATAGAGAAAGGGCTTGAAAGAGAAAGGAGCAGTTGGGTATGGAATGAAGAAGAACTGAAGAGACAACACACCTGATATTTCAATATTCAACGAAGCTTTTAAATGAGATTTCCTCTATGTGGTAAGAGAGATGGCAGATAAAGAAAGGGAAAAAGTGATTGGGTATGGAATGAAGAGCAACTGAAGGGACAGCACACATGATAGATAAAAGCAGATGGAGAAAAAAAGATAAAAAGATAGAGTTTGATATTAATGTGATACACTAACTGCAATTAAACTATTTAATCGAGAATGTGTAGGGTTTAAATAGGGGTAATTAATCTGGAGGATAAGTGTCACGGGGTTAAATTTTTTACCAACTTTCTGCCTCGTGATGGTACTAAGATCCAACACTTAGTATCAGCCAAACACTCAGAATGCACACAAAATGCACATAGAACAGAGAATGGACAGTAGATAAACACACAGGCAAGACACATAGAATTTACAGGCAACAACTAAATCTTTCTTTCTCAATAAAGTATAAGGAACTCAACATTGGGGTCTGTTTACAAAAACGTGTCAACTCTCTTCTTGTACTACAGACCCCAAGCACCCTATTTATAATATTCAGGGTGGCAGTTACATGTCCAACTGCCTAGACACATGTCTGTAATTCAAATGCTACCAAAGGTCTGCTATGATTGGATGACAGAGAAGTTATAACTGGTCTCTGCATGCTTGTTTGAATCTGACAGAGATCCCACATGCAATGCACTTGTCAGAAAACTGTCCAAAACTGCCATCATCTGCAAAGCACATGCCCAACTTCCTCACATGTTGTGCATCTGTCAGGAGCCCTCAACATCCAAATTGCATTATATTTGTGCCTAATCATGGCCCAGCCCATGACTCATTATTCAAGCTAGCATCGCCCCACAATTCAAGTCGTCTGCTTCCTTGCTTGCATGCTGACTTGTGCCTACGTGCCCATGTGCATGGACTGTCTCCCTCAGTCATGTATGGGACTTCTACCATTTTGGCAAACGCATGAGTGCCTATGGGCGAGGCTACCCGATGCCAAATGCTGCCAATGGCTAAAGGGGTAGAGAATTTTCTCTAAGACATAGAACAGTACTTTAAAGCAGCCTATGTGCCTGATAGAAAGAAAGTAACAATCATCAGTATGTATTTATCTGGTGATGCCAAATTATGGTGGAGGACCCAGAATGTGGACGATGCCTCTGCTGGTCGTCCAAAGATTGAGACGTTGAAGATCTTGAAAAAGGAATTGAAGGATCAATTTCTCCCTAGCAATACAACTTGGATTGCTAGGAACTCATTCAAAAAGTTGAAGCACACTGAAATAATTCGTGATTACGTGAAGAAGTTTAGTTCATTGATGTTAGACATTAAGAACATGTCAAAGGAAGACAAACTTTTCAACTTTATGTCCAGACTGTAAGGTTGGGTACAGGCTGAACTGAGAAGATAGGGGGTACGTGATTTATCCACTGCCATTTCTGCAGCAGATGGCCTTGTTGACTTTAAAATGGGCGGCAGCCAAGGCCCTCTTGAGAAAAAGAAGAAGGATGGTGGCGGCAGGAAAGATAAGTCTGGCACTTCCAACGATGCAAAGATAGCGGATTGGAAGAAAAAGAAGAACGTTGCTGACTTTAACAAGTCAGACAACAGCCAGAAGAAGAAAACTTTTGATTCTGGTTGTTTTCTCTGCGGTGGCCCCCATCGTGTCAAAGACTGTCCCAAGAGGGAGAAGTTAAGTGCCCTTGTTGCTGCAAGTGAGAATGACAATGATAATGACTATCCTACCCGAGTCAACCCTCTCCAATTGCTGAACGCAATTACTGTGGGCAAAGTTCAGCAACCCCGCAAAAGCCTCATGTTTGTTCAAGTCTGGGTGAATGGCAAGGAAGTTCAAGCCATGGTGGATACTAGAGCCACCCACAACTTTGTTGTCCAAAGAGAGATGGGAAAATTTGGCCTAAAATTGTCAGAGAATTCAAGCAAACTCAAGGCAGTAAATTCTGAAACAATGTTAGTATGTGGTACAACAGAAATATACTTAAAGGTGGGTCTGTGGGAAGACCAAATGAGTTTGATGGTTGTGCCCTTGGACGACTTTGATATCATCTTAGGGAATGAATTTTTTGTTATAGCGAAAGTGGCACTGATGTCACATCTGAACGGAGTGCTGATCACGGATGAGAAAGCACCCTGCTTTGTGCCTGCAGTCATGCCAGACCAAAGCAAGAAAGATTGAGAGTGGAAGGTGGGAATGTTGACCGTCATGTAAGTAAATGTTGGGTTGAAGAAGAGTGAGATGACATATCTTGCAACCTTGGTGGAGATCAAACTAGATGTGCTGGTTAAAGTACCTGATACTATGGCAGATGTACTAGTCAAGTTTGCTGATGTTATGCCCCCTAAACTCCCCAAGACCTAAACTCCCCAAGAATCTTCCACCCAGACATGCAATTGACCACAAGATAGAACTGGAGCCTGGTGCAAAGCCTCTAACCTGTGCCCCTTACTGGGTGTCGCCAATGGAACTGGCAGAATTGAGGAAGCAATTGAACGAGTTATTAGATTCTAGCAGCATGAAGCCATCCTAGGCACCATACGGAGCCCCTGTTCTGTTCCAGAAGAAGCAAGATAGATCGTTGCCCATGTGCATCGATTATCGTGCCTTGAACAAGGTGACTATCAAGAACAAGTACCCTGTTCCGAATGTTGTTGATCTGTTCGACAGACTGTCCAAGGCCACTTTCTACACAAAGCTGGATCTTAGGACTGGGTATTGGAAGGTTAGAATTGCAAAAGGGGATGAGTCAAAGACTGCGTGTGTGACGCGTTATAGTTCTTTTGAATTTCTTGTAATGCCATTTGAGCTCACTAATGCCCCGGTAATTTTCTGTAATCTAATGAGTGATATTTTTTATGATTACATTGATGCCTTTGTGGTTGTTTACTTAGATGACATTGTAATTTATAGTGAAATGCTGGAGGATAACATAGATCATTTGAGGACTGTGTTCTCACAGCTTAGGGAACACCAGCTGTATGTCAAAAAGGAAAAATGGGAGTTCTGTCGCCAAGAAATGATGTTCTTGGAACATTACATTAGCCAGGGCAAAATCCGGATGGATGAGAGGAAGGTGAAGGCAATCGTTGATTGGTCTGCACCAACCAAGGTGTCTAAACTGAGGTTGTTTCTTGGCCTAGCCAATTACTACCGCCAGTTCATTGAAGGATATTCAAAGAAGTGCAATGTCCTAACTGACTTGCTGAAGAAAGACCAAAAATGGGATCGAAATGATGCCTGTCAGACAACTTTTGAGAAGCTGAAGCATGTAGTATCCTCTGCACCTGTACTGAGATTGGTGGACTTTGATCTGCCTTTCGAAGTGCACACTGATGCCTTTGACCGCGCCATTGGAGGAGTCTTTGTTTAGGAAGGACACCCTGTTACCTTTGAAAGCCAAAAATTGAAAGATGCTAAGCAGCGATATTTAGCACATGAGAAGAAAATGACTGATGTGGTGCATTGCCTTGAAATTTGGAGGCACTACTTGCTGGGAACGAAATTCACTGTTTGTGACAGATAATGTGGTAAACACAGACCCGGGAGGCAAAATCAAGTTGCTGATGCGTTGAGTGGGAAGGAGATCCAAGAATATGTATTTACACTGTCCAATGTGCAGACTGACTTCCTGGCAAGAGTCAAAGAACGTGCCTAAACTGATGTTGCTTACGGAAAATTGAAGCAGCGAGTTGGCGAAGGTCTGGTGCGTAGATACTGGATTGATGATGATCTGCTCTATGCTAAAGAGGGCAGACTCTATGTTTTTACGGGAGGGGAACTACGACTGGAGTTGCTGCATGAGACACACAACTCTCAGTGGGCTGGACATCCAGGAGTAGAGAGGATGTTTGCATTGCTGGCTAGCTCCTATTACTAGCCCAAGATGGAAGATGATGTTGAAGCCTATGTCAGAACCTGTTTAGTGTGTCAACTTGACAAGGTTGAGAAGAAGAAGGCAGCAGGCTTGCTACAACCCTTGCCCATTCCTGACAGACCATGGCAGTCAGCCTCGATGGATTTTATTTGCAATCTACCAAAGGTTGATGACATGCGTTTGATCATTGTGGTGGTCGATCGTTTCTCTAAGTATGCGGTGTTCATTTTTGTACCTCATGCTTGCCCTATAGATGTTGCTGCAGAACTGTTCTACAAGTACGTGGTGAAGTACTTTGGATTGCCCGAAGATATAGTCAGTGATCGTGATACCAGGTTCACTGACAGATTCTGGACGGTGTTGTTCAATCTCATAGGTTCTGAGTTGAAGTTCTCTATCGCAAGTCATCCCCAGACTGATAGACAGACTGAGCGGATTAATGCCTTGTTGGAGGACTACCTGCGACACTATGTCACTGCAAGTTAGAAAAATTGGGTGGAGCTTATAGACATTGCCCAGTTTTGCTACAATTTGCATAGATCTTCAGCAACAAGAATAAGTCCTTGTGAATTGGCTATGGGACATCAGCCACTTACTCCCCATGAAGTGGTAAAACAGAGGACCGGAGGAAAAATGTCCTGCTTTATATCGGTTTGCCCATTCCAAGCAAGAGTTGCTTGACGAGGCAAAGGACAGCTTGGCCAAAGCTTCCCGATAAATGAAGAAGTATGTTGATCAAGGCCGTAGACCACTGAAATTTCAAGTTGGTGATCTAGTTTTGCTGAAATTGACTCCTGCATTATAGAAAAGGATCAACAGGAAGGTAGTACACCATGGGCTGGTTCCCAAATACGATGACCCCTTCGAGGTGATGAAGAAGGTCGGGAATATTGCATATCGCTTGAAGCTGCCTGATCAATTAAAAATTCACCTAACTTTTCATATGAATTTTCTGAAGCCTTTTCAAGAAGACTTATTGAATACTGGAAGAAAGCAAGGTAGGAGGGCTCCGCCTATCATCAGGAAACAGTTTGACAGAGAGGTCGACAAGATTCTGTCTCACCGGACCATGAGTCAGAGTAAGAAGAATTGTAGGACTGATTTTTTGGTGCATTGGAAAAGGGGTTCCAAGGCAGACGCAAGTTGGGAACGAGATGTGATTCTTTGGCAGTATGAGAAACAGATCAAGAAGTATTGAGACAACCTCTCGACAAGGACGTCGAGCTCTTCTGGTGGGGGTGGTTTGTTACCCCCTTAGCCATTGGCAGCATTTGGCCTCAAGTAGCCTCGTCTATAGGCACCCATGTTTTAGCCAAAATGGCAGAACATGCACATGGGCATGTGGGCACAAGTCAACATGCAAGCAAGGAAGCGGGCGGATTGAATTGTGAGGCGATGCTAGCTTGAATAATGAGCCATGGGCAGGGCCATGGTTAGAAACGAATGTAATGCAATTCGGATGCTGATGGCTCCTAACACATGCACAACATGTGAGAAAATTGGGCATGTGCTCTGTAGATGGTGGCAGTTCTGGACAATTTTTTGGCAAGTGCATTGCATGTGGGATCTCTGTCAGATTCAGACAAGCATGCAGACACCAATTATAACTTCCCTGTCATCCAATTACAGCAGACCTTTGGTAGCATTTGAATTTCGGATATGTGCCTAGGCAATTGGGCTTGTAACTACCACCCTGAATATTATAAATAGGGTGTTTGGGGTCTGTAGTGCAAGAAGAGAATTGACACGTTTTTGTAAACAGACCCCAAGGTTGAGTTCCTTATACTTTATTGAGAAAGAAATGTTTGGTTGTTGTCTGTAAATTCTGTGTGTCTTATCTGTGTGTTTACTTACTGTCCATTTTTTGTTTTATGTGCATTCTGAGTGTTTGTCTGAAACTAATTGTTGGATCTTAGTGCCATCACGAGACAGAAATTTGGTGAGAAATTTAACCTCATGACAATAAGTATGACATAGATGTAGTGTTGGAGGGTAAAAGTGAAAAAAAATATTTTTTATGTATGCTGACTTTTTTAAGTAGGATAAATAGATATACGTTTTTATAAACAAATTTTGAAATTTAAACAAGTATATATATGTGTGTGTGTGTGTGTATTAAAGTTCTCCCATAAAACTAGGAGATATTTAATGCACCATTTTTCAAAGACAAGTGGTGTATTAAATACACATGGATTAATGGAGGGCAAAAATGTCACAAAAAAATCAGTAAAATTCAAATAATGTACTTAGATACAAATAAATATCAAAATTAAGAACTTAATTATCAAACATTTTTTTCTATATCCTTTTTTACAATTAAGTATAATTTGGTACACCTCCTACCAATTTTCCCTTCAAAGTTACAACTTACATGTTGAACCAGTGGTAGTGGGTTGGGGCTGCCACTTGTCCAGGCATGGCCCATTCAAACTTTGTCAAAAAATACAGTCAAACGAAGCCCATCTCAGTCCAGCCCAATTTCAATAGGTTTGTGAAAAAAAGAAAATCGAGGTACACCTCTCTCTCCTCCTGTGCTGCAATGGCTGCAACTTGCGGTGTCTCTGTCATCACCCCCAAAACCCTAATACTTCATTCATCTCACCTGGTCTCAAACCCTACCCCGTCCTTTCCAAAACCTTCACTAAAACAAACTCACCAATTCTTCTTTTCCTTCCGGTTCAACGCACTACTGAATTACCTTCCAAGTCGGTCTCACTCGACCCCTCGTGCTACTCTATCGTCTCCGGTTCGGGCAGCTCTCGACAGTGAGTATTCGTCGAGGAGGAGGAGTAGCAGCAATGAGCCCAGGGAGACGCTAATGTTACCGGGCTGTGACTACAACCACTGGCTCATTGTCATGGAGTTCCCCAAAGACCCTGCACCCACCAGAGAGCAAATGATCGATACTTACCTCAATACTCTCGCTACAGTTTTGGGAAGGTTTGTTCGTGGCTTTTCATTTTCATTTCCTTTTTTGTGGGTCTGTTTGGTTCTTTGGAAAACATTTGCAGGAAGTTCTTTGTTGTCACTGATTAATTTTTGGTTAGTATTGAAGATATAGTATATATTTTGCCTAAGCTATATGGTTAGATATCTATCAATATGAAATAATGCATGTGCTCTGTTTAGTTGCTGAGAAAATGTAGGAGGAAGAGGGAAATAGATTTGTGGATGTGATTCTGCTTATTTGGGGCCTGAAGGAAACACCTAACTCCAAAAATATGGAAAACTCATGTTATAAATTTTTCTTTTTAGTTTTATCATTTATTACCAAGTGATAAAAAGAAAGAATTTTACTAATTCCTGAATGAACTTAATATGTTTTTTGTGCTCTGTTTATTGAAAAGGGTATTTATCACCCTGTGATTGAAATGTTTTTACTGTAGCAGTTGAGAAGAGTGGTACACTCATATGAAAATATTATGGGAGCATACTTCATCAAATTGTGTTTTTGTGCTCTAGTTAGGTTATGTGTTTATGCGATGGTGCTCACAAAATGTATGACCATCAGTGGTCCATATTAAAATGAATTTCTTAAAATTTATGGCAGGAGAATTTTAGGGCTCCCTTCTATGCAAATATTCAAATATCTGTTGCACATTCTTGCAAATGTTCTTTTACAGAATTTGGCAATATGGGTTTGAATGTCTAAGTTCTTGACGAATAAGACTCAAGAAATTTTACTTTTTTCTTTCCAAAATAAAGAAAGAAAAACAAAGGGCACAGAACACCATCATATGAGCTTTAACTCATTGGGTTGTTGATGCAAATCATAATTTGCATCAGTTGTTATCTCCTTGACCTAACTTGGTTATTATTTGATGCCAGCATGGAAGAAGCACAGAAGAATATGTACGCTTTTAGCACCACTACTTATACTGGCTTCCAGTGCACTGTAGATGAAGCAACATCAGAAAAATTCAAAGGTTTGTGGATATTGCAACTTCTTGATTGTTCAAATACTGTTCCTATGCTACTTTGTGAGAGTTATTGTGCTTGTTTTTTTATGCAGGATTGCCTGGAGTTCTCTGGGTGTTGCCTGATTCATACATAGATGTTAAAAATAAGGATTATGGAGGTTGGTTTGCTTGAT
>CAUOFW020005900.1:0-25701 GCA_963454935.2 Ilex paraguariensis
TCTCTTTTCCTTTTTCGATGGGGATCCAATGTCTCTTATTCCTGATTGCTGCAAGGAGGGGCAGGGAGCTGAATCCCATTGCGAAAGCTAGATTGCTTTCGTATGGTGAAGCAGAAGCTGATTTTTGATAAAATGGTAGATTGAAACAGAAGCAAGCACAACTAAAACAAGCTCTGTTACACAAGTTTAGCATAGACTGAGACTAACAAAAATATATTTTTTGATTGCATATAGATCAGAGTAGGAGATCTATAACTATAAAGAGTTTAGGAGCCACTTTTTAACAACTTACTTGACCAGAGCCCACACGAAAAATGTAAAGCTGGCTTTTCTCCAATGAACTGTGATGTTGTCATCAAAGAAACAATGGGAATAAGTAAATAAAAAAATACATTTGTGCATGTAACCTATTTGTATTAATTTTAACAGAAAACAAGAACTTTTCATTTGTTTCTTAAGTAATGGTACTGGACTTGTGGCACAAATTTGGTTGAACTGGCCTAGGCACAGTATGACTAGGTCGTAGACAATCTATTCTACATCTCAGTATGATATTACTGTATCTAATGATAAAATTGAACTATCTCTTACGGTTCTTAAAATCGGGATCCGATCTTGGATTGATGGGGAGGCAAAAGGATTGGGATCGTGCGTTTTAGCAATAAACAATAAACTTTTTCAAGTTCAATAATTAATAGATGTGTTAGCTAATAGAATACACATCAATTCACTAGTAGTCCAAACATAATTAACTAATTACCTGTCAAATATTTGTCCAGATGGAACCATGGCAACATAATTTGCGGCCACCTGTTACCATGAATGATATAGCTATCAGGAAGAGAAGAAACATATGTAGATAAAAAAAAAATTAGACCTTTTATCATATTAATAAAATAACACCTCCCAAACTCATATTATTCTTGTGGGGCTTTTCCTCCCATTGGCAAATGGTTTTGGTTGGATGCTTTACCATACAGTATATTGGCAGGCATGTCACTTAGTTAAATGGCACAGCTATTCCCCATAGTGATGGAAGAGATTAAACCACATTATTACGAAAGTTACAGATTATGTTAATGTTGGGTTTCAGATAAGCCCTCATATAGTCGTACCAATGCACGAATCATGATGCATTTAAAACTATAGGCAGGATACTTTAATAATTAGTATATTCTGATGCTCACAAAGTTTAAGTAGAAAAATTTGAAACTTTCACATAAGAACATAATTGTGGACAAAGTATTGAAAAAAAAAGTTCTAGAAAACCCCAGGGAAGAATAAAAGGTTATGTGATTTGTCATGTCATACTTCTGTTGGAATACATTCTTTTGTTGGTTATTTGGCACCATAGTTCAGATCTGTGAGAAAAGGTTTACAAATATTATAGTTTTTAATTTTGTGGCCAATAACTGCCACAACATTGCATGTTTAATTAATGGGTTAGAAAATTTTGTTTGGCCAGAAAAAAACTGTCAGAGCAATTCTATTTAGTCTCTTTTGACTTTCAACAAATAGTCCATCAAAATGGCATACCCCTCTGCATATATAGCCATGGTTCAGGGTCGCAGTATTGACTATTGACTTGGAGGATTTTGAGACATATCGGTCACGGTGTCGCGACCCGGTATCGGGCGAAACAACATAAAAGAAAATATTGAGCATGATGAGAAATCCGGATCATATCGCAGCGTTGCGGAACTGTATTGGCCGATTCGGTGACGTTCACACGGCAACTCGGGATTGACTTGAAGACAACTCGGCCAACTTGGCCAAGATTCAGAATTTATAAGTATCGCCAAACGATATTGTCTCGAAAGGTGCCGAGTCGAATACGACTAGGCCTACTTATATCGGTATCGGCCAATACTTTGAACCATACATATAGCAAAATAATGTTGATATATTCTTATATCATTTATATTGTTGCTAGCAAATGTAGTTACTAGATTTAAATGTGGTAAAGCATGCCACTGAAATTCATTTCAATACCAAAAGGAGGATTAGAATTGCCCAGTGCACGAGTTTCCTGCCACTGCGGGTTTTGAAAAGGTCAGATGTCCACAGTCTTTCCTCTGTATGTAGAGAGGCTATTTTGTGGTTTGAACCCATGATTTCTAAGTCAAAATTGAGCAACAAAAGGAATATTCATGGACATTATATTGGAAGAAATAAATTATTGAAGGTTAAATGTTGGGAGGTATCAATCATTCACTCAAAGGGCATTGAGATGCATTGGTCGCGACATCACGGGCTGTGTTGAACGATCACACAAAATGCTAGGTAGAAGAACTTGGATTACCGAGAGGTTCAGGCTATATTGCGATATTGCGAAACGGTATTAGACACATATGCTGTGATTTGATGATGATGTCTTTGACGACTCAATCAAGTCGTTTGAAACATTTCCGAGTTGAGGGAGACTTATGACTCACAAGGACTAAGTGGATTCCGATTCATGCGGTCATTCACCGCTGCATTGGTGTTTTCACATCCCATTCTCAACTATAACAAAATATTTCCACAATATTTTAGGAGTAGTCAAAGGGCGGGTCCGTGTAGAAAAGGTGCCAGTCCCGATACGACTTCGCCAAATTATATCGGTTTCTATTGATACTTTGAACCATGATTTTACTAGATATAATAACAACTATGAGAATGAAATTAAAGTCAGAAACCAAAAACATTGGTGGTACCAAATTCTATCACGATTAAACAATAGAATAGGAGAGAACCTTTTGTTTTGATTAACGAAAGAATATTAATGATCAACATCCTGTATTCTTTTTTGTTTGCAGATTAAAAACAGAAGTTTTAGAGATCAACAAAAATACCTGAAAACCAACTGGGGGACTAGGGCCTCTGCCAACTTTGATATCCTTATACTGCAAACCGGAGTCAGTAGTTACCATTGGTACCTTCATCAATAAGAAGATTTATTACACCTAGTATGATCCACAGAAGTCTAATTTCCATTGTATCTCAAGAAGCATGTATTGTGCAGAAAATAACAGTTATGCAGGAAATCAATAACAGTTACAAAAATGAGCTTGTGAGTGTGGAAAGAAGAAGATGCAAGTCTATATGAATTGATTGATCTGATAAAAAAAAATAAAAATTGATGGGTACATGTGTAGGTAAGTTAAAACATGCAAGGGATGAATATGATGGAATTTGCTTGATGATCTCAATCTTTGAAGGCAAATCAATTTGCCTTGATGTGAGGCAATAAGTAGTGGGGCAACTTCTGAAAATCTAATATTCACCAAAATAAAAAAGAGATGCAAAAGAAACAGTGGATCATGTATTGGAAATTCCAAATGCTGCCTTCATAACTTCTAGTATCGCTAGGAGCTCTGAGTTTATGTTTTAAAAATCAAGCAAGAGATGTGACAGTTTATGAAATATGGCGAACTTTTTCGAGGGTGTGCTGAAAGAAATGCAACAGATGAGGGAGCTATATAGTGTCACCATACATTGTCAAGCTCTTTCTCACAAGTATCATCACAGAGTCTTGGTTTTTGATCTGGGGGCAAGCCACCTGCCTTAGCATCAAGTGAGCCTATCAAGAGGCTTGAAACACCAAAAAGTAGCCCAAGCACATTCTTGCGCTTAATTATGTCCAACTCATCCCCACATTTTATTGTCATTGAAGTTTGTACTCTATGTTTTGAACTAGAGCAGCACATTATTGCATCTTTATGGCCTCTAATGGTTGTGTGATCCGCGGTTGACAAACTTTTAGAAAATAGAGCACCTAAACCAGTACATATCATTTATCAGAGAAATGCAATATAGTATCACAGAAAGAAATTAGTAGGGGTCCATCAGAGGGAATTTGATCAGTTATTGCGTAGAAAGTTAAAAGTAAAAATAGTCTCCAAAGCACAAAAACAATTAAGATAAAAGAAAGAACAAAAAGAATTAAGATGAAAGAGATACTAAGTACATAACAAGACCAGAAAGACATTTTGTAGAGCACATATAGGTCAGTATATATTCAATGCAGAAGCTGAGGCTTCATCTTCTTTATGATAGTGTGCTGCAATCTAGACAATGAGCATTTTCAAAAAAAATGAAACAGGAGGAAGCATAGCCAGTTGATTCATCAGAGTGGTTTCTGTCGCCTGTCAAGATCCGCTTGTCACCACAAAGATTGATTCCTGGCTGGAGATTCGCTTCAAGAGGGTTTAAATAAGACAACCAGATGATTTGGTTTAATGTTCTCTTTAGGAACCCAAATATATGCACCATTTTACAGGAATTAGTTTTCAAGAAAATAATTCAATACAGAAAACAAGCAGTCTAATAGCTGCTTTTGGGTTAGTTTCCTTTCTGTATCTATCTAGAAAATAATGAGAGGCTGTTCACAAAGGGCAACAAACTGTCAGTTTTCCATTGTCTTTACCTTCTTCAAATATCTAAGTTTACAAAAATAAATATTTCATATAAACTTTTCAAATTTACCTATTGGTTAGACAACACTTATTTTGGCTTGTTTTGCACTAAATCTCAGTTGAAATCTATCAAAAGAAATGTGATCACCTATTTTTTTTTCAGTTTAAAAGGAGTATCAAAGAAAGACTCAACTAAAATATATAAAATCAATTTCGATTATAAGATCAGCAAAATGTTTTGGAAAGCCCACAAAGGTCCAAACGGTAATGTAATGCAGTGGATCTTTATTGCAAGAACAAAATGGTGATGTTGCCACAACAACAATGTTATGCTGATCAAGATTTTTTACCAAGTTTTCCATCTCAAGTGATGAAACACAGTTTTCACCATCAAATAAGTGAGTCTATTAATATTCAATGATGGAGATAATGCCACAATACTTGGATGAAAAACTTGGTAAGCCTAATATTACTGTTGCTACAATCATTACTTCATACGAGATGTAGTGAATCACGAACTGGGAAAGTAAAGGCAACTGATTTATCAGACAATGTCTTCCTGAAGGTCTGCTTCAGGAAAGATCCTTGTGTGAAATAATAAATGCTCCATTGGTAAAAAGCAGCAACAAGAACAATCACCCCCACCGTGAAAAAACCAAAAAAGAAAAGAAGGCCTACCATTAGGGGAAAAATATCTTCTGAAACTGGAACGGATGTAGATTCATAGTTCCCACGTCAAAGATAATAACATTGCTTCAATTTTATTCTTTAATTTATTTTCTGTGTATTGCAAAGCAATGACAACATGCCATGAACAGAAAACAAAAATATAGTCAACTCGGGACATTACTCTAGCAAATCAGGATTAAATGGACAAAGAGAGCTTCAGTCAACACAGTCCTAGAAGGTCCATTCATGCTCACTAACCAAAATTATATCTTATACATTCTTCCAGGCTCTTATTTCTTCCTTCTTTTTTGGTGTTTGTTACTTATTTGATTAATTGCTTGATTAGTCGTTTTTCAAAAATTCTTTCTGGCTTTGTTTGATTAATGAGGTAAATATAAACATTAATTCAGAGAATTGACTAATTCAACGGAAAAAGGAAAGGAAAAGAGGGAGAGAGAGAGAGAGAGAGAATATAATTGTATTATTACCTAATGAAAGTAGCAGAGATGAAGCCATTTCCTCTTTTGCTTAATAAAACTCAGAAGTCAGTGGTCTCCTTTGAATGTGGATTGGATAATGAAATCAGCTCACCAGCCGGTGTTTGTATGGGCTGCATTCTGAATTCAAAATTACTAAAACAACCCTCTTCATATGATAATATTACAAGGCAAACACCGATTAAGTATAACTGCCACTCTAACAGCCCTTCTGTTCGTTAAACTGTACACACTGCACTGCTCTTGCGGACTATCGAAGTCTTCAGGTCCGTCGTTTTCTTCTTCCTTGATGATCTCTTTTTGTTTGGCTGCTGCGAATGTGGTTAACTGGTCCCTAAATTCGGTTCGGTTTAATAAAACTACCGCCTGTGCAAAGAAATCGTTCATAAACTGTAAAACAGAACGCTTTTAGATAAAACCAATGAGCTGGACGATTTTTTAAAATGGGCTAGTTCGAATTTTAATTGATATTAAAAAATTGAAAAACCTTAGTTTTGGGGGCAATTTTGCCCTAAATCAACAAACACCCCTCTTCAGTCTTCTCTTCCCCAGACGCACAGCAGCACAGTACAGGAGTACAAGACTGAACCCAGGTAATCGATCTCCTCAGCTCAGTCACCCACTCGATCACTCTCCCTTCTCCTTCCTTCTGTAACTGTAAGTCTTCTCCTTTCTCTCTCACACACACACAGTCACTCAATGGCTTTAGGGGTGCATCTTAGGTCGGGCAACCGATTTCAACAAGAGCCCAATCCCAAAAAATAAAATTAGGATTTGGATAAGGATTTTTTATACTTGAATTGAATTTGAGTCAAAAAATTTCAACTCGAATTTAATTTAAATTGAAATTAGGTTAAGGCCTCCGGTTCATGGGTTTAACCCGAAATCTGATAAATTAAAAAAAAATTATATATATATATATGAATTATGTTTTATGTTTCTCCCTCTTTCTGGCTCTCTCGCAGTGGACTGGTGGCAATAGTTTTTATGTTTTGATTATGATTTTTATGTTAAAAACTTGATTGAAGTTATTGATTGTTAATTGATGTGAATATTATGTAATATATATATTATATTTAGAACAACAAGTCTATTTTAGGTTCTACCCAAACTCAACCCGAATTGAACCCGTAAAATAATTTGAAATCAACCCGAAATTGATTTGTGTATTTAATCGGGTTGATACTAACAAGCGTAACCCATTATTAACCCGAATTACCTATGCTTGGATCCCTAACCCTAACCCTAAATTCATTTCAATATTTCAATTTTCACATTTGTCTCTCTCTCGCCTCTCCATCCTCTAGCACATACCTCGGCTGTCCCCCACCGCTTCCCTCTGTCTGGTCTCCTCTCTTGGCTTTGGCGACGAGGATCGAACCCCTGAGTATCTAAGGTTAGCTCTCTCTCTCTCTCCATCGAACCACTGCGAAGCAAAAATTTCTGCAATACTCATGTTTGGAGGTGGGAATTCTCTGTTCAGTGGTGACTTTGCTGTTAGGATGGTTGAAACTCTGTTTGAAGATATCTTTGTGGTGGATAAGCTGGATCCAGATGGCAAAAAATTTGATAAAGGTAAATTAAATAATGTTAGCTGGTCCTTTATAAATTCTTCAGTTTTAATTTGTTAAAGTTTTTGGAAATGTTCATAGTACAAGTTTATCTTTTTTTTTTATTTGTATGAAATTAATGCAACTTGGTATTTTTTTAAAAGTTTTGCAGCTTATATCTTCATTGTGCTGCATATGACCATGCACTTATGTGTGTGTTATTTGGTCTATTTGTATGCCAATGATTAATGATATCTCTTTGTTGCAAAATGCTTGGAATTGAAGTGGATAAGATTTATGTTATACATCATCTTGACAATTGTGTATAATGTCAAATCATGGATTTTCTAATTTGCAAAATGGTGATATGTTGAGAAGAAATGCTATGCCAAGGGTGACAACATTGCAAAGATTTTCTTATAGTATGGCCTCATATGCTAGAACTAGTAGGCAATATCCTGATCATGCTTTCGTAATCTTGGGGAATCATGATGATGCTAGGATGTGGTGTCCTTTTAGGATGACCCCCAATCATGATGTTGGGTCCTGTAGACAATATTCTTTCTTTAACAAAATTAAACGTATCTAAACACTTTTTGCCATATGGATCATTGACATCACTTGGACTCCTTGGAAGGCACGCCACCAAATATGGCTATGTTGTGTCGTGCCTTCTTTCTCAACAGTAGTATTCACTCCTCTTAACCCCACTCTATTCCTCCACCGAGCTTAAGTTTACATTGACTTCCTTGTTATCAGCACAACTTTTCAATGAATTTTATATGTTTGTTCCTTTGTTTATGTGTTTCTAGCTTTTGCAAATGTAGGATACTAAAACTAATAGTGGTGACATTATGAAATTTTTTATTAGTGGCGGACATATAACCTTGGGTAAGGATCAAAGTTTCGTTTCGGAGTATTGTTTCGGTCACCAAGGAAAGGAAAACATTTCGATGTGTTTCAGAAACGTTTCGACTCGTTTCAGAAATATAATGAGAAAAATAAAAAATTTAAGAAATATTTTTCTAGAATATTAGTTTAAATATATCAAAATATCTTGAAATACTTTGAAATATTCCGAAACAATTGTACAAATGCATTGAAATATTATAATATATCTTGAAACACTATGAAATATCTCGAAATATTAGAATTTTGATTGCATTATTGATTCGTTTCGGTCTCCTTGAAAACAGAAATATTTCGGACGTTTCGAAATAATATTTTGATCTTGGGCCTTGGGAAAGAAAGAGAGCTTGGCTGGGCTGCTTGGGGTTAGGTGGATGGGTGGCGGCGAAAAGGATTCAACATATTTGCTTATACCTTAGTGTCCCCTTTCCCCCCCCCCCCACTTCTCAAGTGTTTGTAAACGCGTCTAGGTGAGAAGCGAACCTACCTTTCTGAATCTATTATGGGTCGTTAGATTTGATCAATTTGGATAAAAAAATTAGATATGCCATAATAGTTGATTGCCACTTGATCCATATATATGTCTAACCCTAAATTTTTTCAATAAAATTGATTAATAATTAGGGGTAGCTGAAGATGAACAACGTTAGGGTTGAAGTCGCAACCCGAGAATCTAATTCACCTAGGTTTTTTCTTCTTTTCCTCTTCTTCTTCTTCTTTTTGTCCTCTTTCTATTCTTCTTTTTCTTCCAGAAAAATGATCCGATCTCACTAGAACAAAATTTTTTTTCCTCTTCCAAAATAATGATTCACAGACAGTAGGTGTGTACTTTTTCTTCTCTTCTTCTTTGTGTGTGGTGGAGCTAAAGCTCTGCTTCTACTGGTTTAACGATTCACTATTGTTGGAGCTTTGCTTTTGTTTGAGGTTTTTTCTCCTCTTCCGATATTTGGTTTTTGATTTTTTTGCTTTAAATGCTGGGATTTGAGATATTTTTTATTTTTTATTTTTGAATTTGAATGTTTATATTTTTGTTAGTGTTAAGATTTGAGATATTATTCGTGTTTGTAATGTTTATGCTTTTGGCTGCCATAAAGATTTTAGATATGAGCGTTTCGATTTGCGTAAGTCTTAAATAACAACCCCCCCCCCAAAAAAAAAAAAAAACAACCAAGCTAAAAAAAAAAAAACCCAATATTGTATGTTCTTCCCCATTAAATGGCCTAGGCCCCAATTTGCCATTCAAAGCAAAACATGGCTTGGCTTGGCCTTCAGTTTGAGGCTTTGGCAATTGATAAGTATCTCATGACAGGTGCTACCTATGATTTGGGGAAATGTTTTCTTGAGATTAAATCAAGGTTACTTGAAGAGTACGTGTAAACTTAGGAAATTTTGGGAGCAATCTAGTATGCCTAAATATTTAATGTGGATAATACTACCAATCAAATTAACGCATGGCTCTATGAAGGAATAATACATAAAACGTTAAAAAGGATTACTGTGGTTAGTTATTTTGAAATCCTTATGAAAACATAAATACTGGGACACATGACCGGTGCACCTTATGAGTTGATGCATGAAAATGTGCACTATAGAGGAGGATTCGTTTGGTAGGAGTGAATTTGAAATCATTTCATTTGGATTTTTCTTAAGTTTTCACTGTGTCCTTTTTCTTTTATTTTATCTCATGTAGTACCCTTTAATTTTCTTAGTTAATTAGCAATTGTCATCCGCGAGAGAATGCATAACGTGTTTAAATGCTCTTCTTGCTTAGACAAAGTACTTTTTGACATGATCTCAGAGCCTGCACGATTCCATGAAATGTGTAGAAAGTATATTATTGGTGGTTTTAGCTAACAACCCTTGAATATGTTGTGTTAGTTTCTCACATTGAAATGTGCAGAAGTATACTATTGATGTTTTTAGCTAACAACCCTTAAATATGTTTTGTTAGTTTCTCGCATTGAAGCAACGAGTGAGCAGTTTAATATGTACATGCAGCTAGATGTGAATACAGAGATATATCGTATGCATGTTGGGGAGAAGTTCATGATGGTATTAGCTTCCACTCTAAATTTGGATGGAACACCCGACTCTGGTTATTATACTCAGGTAGTTTTATTAGTATAGCAAGGTAAATTGTTCTTATGCACACACACTCTCTCTCCTCTCTCTCTCTTTGCGGGTTGAAAAAGTTTTTTTTGGGGGTGGGGAGGGGAGGGAGGATTGGCTAGGTATGATTTTTGAACCCCTAACCCTTCCTTCTTAACCCCTCCCTGGAAATGCTATTTTAATACTTTACCGATTGTGCTACAACTGCCTCAATCGAATAAGGGTGGGGTTTATTAATGATGATTGAACATAGAACATAATTATTTTGAACTCCTTATTAGATTGGTTTTTTTGCTGATGTTATTGATAAATGCCACTAAAATTTTCCATCTCATGATTCACTTGCAACGTCTTATCTTGGTTTTGCCTAAGTGGAACACATTCTCTAGAGTACTTTTGTTTCTATTTAAGCCAAAAGTTGTCCTGCAATTTAAACGATGTTGTAGTTGTGTCAAATGGATAGTGAAACAAAATCCAAGTATTTGATCTAATGTAGCTATGTGAATAGATTGAGAGTGTTTTGCATGATTTAAGGTCTGATATATTGAGACTAACTCAGATGACACCTTTGACATATCGCCGCGGTGTCGCTGGATGTTATTGGACAATAACACAACCTGATAGATGATAGAAGAAGTTGAACATTGGCGAGATATTTTAGCCACATTGTGTCGTCGTGTAAGGGTATTGGACAATATGTTGTGATTCAATGATGATGATGTAGTTGACTCGGTCAAGGCGACGAGCCATTGCCAAGTCAACTAAAAGTTGAGTGAGACTAGTGGTTTACGTGAAATGTGTATCAGTCTAAGAACATAAGTTACCAAGTTTGACTTCAATGATTCTTTGAACAATGACCCTCATATTAACTCTCATTATAAATGAACCATTTTATGTTTTAAAGCCAATTGTGCCCAACTCAACTTTTTTGTATTGGGCTTTTTTGCCTATGACCATGAGGGCTTGTTTGGATGAATTTTGGGGAAGGGTTTGGATTGACTTTTCCAAACCCTTCCAAACCCAAACCCAAACCCAAACCCCTCTTTGCAAAGATGAGATTCAATATTTAATCTGATTCATACCCATGTTTGGTATACAACACATACACATGTAGGACCCACAGATATATCATAATTATTAACAACTTTTGTCTTATAAATGACTATTTTATCCTTGATCAATCCAATTCATACCCATATTTAGGGGTACAATTGTTTTTTGGATCTTTAACTCCTTACCCATCTTCCCAAACTCACCTCCTCCCTAGGTTTGACGAAACTCATGATCATGGGTTTAATCTTCGGGTTAGGTTTGAAAACCCGGGACTGAAGTTTTCATATAAACATGAGATTTGGGGGAGCTTTGGACTATTTTCTCCAAACACATCTTGACAAGCCCCCCCATACCCCTTTACCAAACAGCTCTTAAGAGTTTAAGAGTGGGGCTCAAGCTTGGTTTATTTTCTTATTGAACAAGCATGGATGAGGGCTGGTATTAGGCAAGGTCACAACTGAGCTACATGTATTGTGTATATTGTTTATATAAGCTTTCTTTTCATAAAATGGAATAAATACATTTTGATCTAGATGTGTTATGTATCTTCTTTTGGTATGAATACTTGGTGTTTAATGCAACCTCATTATTGAATTTAACATAAAAGTATACATCAAGAAATAATTCTTAAGGGATTACATTGTTTGGCACATAATGCCTACATCCACGGACCAAATCCTAAGCCGCTATATAGTTCATTAATTGTTGGTAATTAGAACAACCAAACTACATCCTATAAACTGGGTGAAAATACAATCAGATTTGATTAAGATAAATTAGAATCCCAGATGTCTGATCTTATCTTTAACACTCCCCCTCAAGTTGGACACGAAAATGTTGAAGGGCAATGTCTAACATGAACTTGAAGATGGAATGACCTTAAAATGATTTTGATAAACCTGATAACCACCTTGTTGAAATTGGTGAAGTTGATAACAATCACTTGAATGACTTGAACAAAGAGGTGAACACCTTCCTCTTAAATGAGTGAAGCTGATAGCAATCACCCGAAAATTATTGTATGCATGAAATGATTTATCGTGCAAATACTAGAAACATAAGCTCGGAATGAATGTCGTCAAAATACGAAAACAAAATCAAGATTAAGCAAGGTTTGAATGACCCGCTCTGATACCATATTGAATTTTAACATAAAAGTAAACATCAAGAAAGAACTCGAGAGATTTACAGGGTTTTGTACATAGTGTCATCCACAAACCAACACCTAATAGGCTATATATTTCATTAATTCTTGGTACTTAGAACAAGTAAACTACACCCCATATATAGGGTGAAACTACAATTAGATCTCATTAAGATAAACAAGAATCCAAGAGATACATAAGGATCAAAAGTTGATTTGGGTGATCTTGTCAAATCATATTATCATATCTTCAGAGACGTTCACCACTTACTTTAGGGGATGGAGATAATTTGCCATGTGTTATGTGCCTTCTTTAGGTGTGTGTGCCTAATGTTTAATGCATCATTGCCTATAGAAAGGAAGATGTTTTGATTAATGTTTTGGTATCTTCATGAGGTTGGCGTGCTTAATGTTTAATGTTATTTTGTTGTGAGTAATTGCTACAAAAATTTTAGGTAGGTTTGCTAGATTCTTCTTTAAGGGTCATTGTTGCAGTGTTCAAAGAATAGACCTAGTCACATATGACTTAGCAATTTCTATTCCACGGACAGTGCATGTTGTGTGTAAACCATGAGTCTGAGTTAACTCGCGATTAACTCATAGACATTACAAATGACTTGGCAGTCATCCTCGTTGAGTTGTAACATACTTTTCATACCGTTGCGTGATATCACATTATGATTCTCGTCTTGTCCAACTTTGTATCTATCATTTCATGTGTAGTGCAACCGATATTGCAATTGCCCTTCAAATTGATAGGTGATGGGAGATTGCTGCCACTTAGTCATCAATCAGGTCTTTGGACTTCGGAGTAGTTATAGTATGGAGCTTTGTAGAAGGGTCATAATTTTATACTCATCAGACAACTTAGTGATTCTCTTTACACATTTAGTAGTAAACTGCCCTTTTATGCCTACTATAATGTGTGCATACACCAAGGAAGCTTTTATACAGATTAGCATGCGCCAAACGCTTTAGGAATTGCTGAGGAGTTGACATGGTGATTAGACCCCGCTTGGACATTGACTCTGCAAAGGGAACGAGTCAATTGGTCAAACTGTTTGGTCAACTCTTTGGACCGGTTATATAATAAAAATTAAATTTAATTACAAATAATATTTATTATCGTAAAAACTTAATGAAGTTAGAAAATAGCATGCTTAATGACAACCCCAACAAAAATTAATTAATCAGTTGTGTTCAAACTCTATAACTAAATCATTTTCTAGGAAGTACGGATATAGACATAAGTGTCGTATCCGATACGATACGGATTCGGGTGTCGTATCCAATATGATACGGATGTGGGGGTACGACAAAGTTTCAAAATATAGAACACGGATATGGTAAGGATACGACTAATTAAAATAATATTATATATTTTTTATATAAATAACATTAATAATAAGATTTAAAAATCATTGAGTAGTTCATTAATATCTTACAATTGGGTTATAGGCTAATATTAAATTGGGCACTAGGTTAATATGTTGGAATTGGATAGTGGGTTGACACCAAATTCGGTTATGGGCAAACTCAAAAGTGTGATGTGGATTAATTTATTTGACAACTAGCAAATAAATTATATCAAAAAAAGAGAAATATTAACAAAAGAATGTCGTTTCTCTATTCAGTCGAGAGAGAGAAAAGAAAAATAAAAGAGTGCAACTAGGGCACCGTCTCAAGAAGAGTGTAGCTAGGGCACTAACTCAAGATCTCAGGAAGAGAAGGAAAGAAGGAAGAAGGCTTGGAGTAGATCGGAAGCTAATCGTTGACACAAATTTGATATGTCTCTTCACCTCTCCTTCTCCCTTTCTCTCTTCTTCTCTACTCTGTTCGATCAACGACCTATCCTTTTTTTTTTCTAGCCCCGTATCCCCCACATCCAAGCTTCAATCATTGTTCACTGTTCAGAAGAATCGGACACGTGTCTGACATCGATACGTTGACCTCCGGCGAAGTGTCTGTGCTTTCTAGATCATTTCCATTATTACATGATCAAATAAAAACACATTCTTCTTAATCTGAATGTGACATAAAAAATTAATTAATCAATTGTGTTCAAACTCTACAACTAAATCATTTCCAATATTACGTGATCAAATAACAACATATTCTTCTCAATTTGAATGTGGCATCTGGTGTCAATTTGGCTATGCCGTGGATTGTGCAAGTTTGGTAATGGCAAAGGTAGAAAATACCCGCATCATCCCCGTTATAAGGAAATTAGGGAGACCGGGAAAATCTACATTCTTGTGGTTCAAGAGGGTTGAAGCTAAAGGAAAATGGCAGTTGGTTGCCCATGTCATGTCTGATACGCCAAAGATATGTTGCAAAACCTATGAACTTAAATGGGTTTATCGAAAAATAGACCAAAGGTCTATCATCTGTGATTTCAGAAGGAAGATGGTGGAGGCATGCTTACCACTAAGCGATGCCTTGAGAGACAGATGTAGAGAAATAAAACTTATGGGAGATTTTAGGGCAAAAAACTTTAATTCAGAGAGTACCATTTTAAAGTAGATCCACGACCCATTTGGGTTTCAATAACTGGCTGGTTTTTATTGGTTGGTATTTAGGAAGCACGGACACTTCGCCGGAGGTTGACGTGGCGGTGTCAGACATATGTTCGACACTTCTACTGTGTCTTGAACAATGAACAATAATTTTTTGAAGCCGGATACGTTGGGGATATGGGGGAATAAGGGGCTGCAAAAAAAAATAGAGTAGTTTTTCAAATATAAATAGAAAAGAGAGAAGAAAACCAGATCTTTAGTAGAGAGAAGAAGAGGTGAAGATAAGAAAACCAGATCGACAGAACAGAGAAAAAGAGGCGAAGGGACATACCAGATCTGTTTCAACGTTCAGTTTTGAATCTGCTTCAACGATCAGATTCAGATCTACTTCAAACTTTCTTCCTTCTGTTCTCCTTTCCTTTTTCCTCTCTCATTCTACTTCCTGAGATCGTGAGTTGTTGTGCCCTTGCTGTTTTTTTTTCTTTTTCTTTCTCTCTCTCTTGACTGAACGGAGATTGCTAGTTGTCGGTAGTTAATACCCTTAATAATATTTATATAAATTACATTAATACCCTTATTAATATTTTTTTTTGGGTATAATTTATCTATTAGTTGTCAAATAAATTAACACATAACTCACTTTTGTGTTAACCCACAACCCAATTTGGTGTTAGCCCACTGCCCAATTCTAACATATTAGCTCACTGCCCAATTTAATATTATCCTATTACCTATTTGTAAGATATTAACTAACTACTCAATGATTTTTAAGTCTAATTATTAATGTTATTTATATAAAAAATATATAATATTATTTTAATTAGCCATATCTTTGCTGTATCCATATCCTATATTTTGGAACTTTATCGTATTCTCGTGTCCGTGTCTGTGCTTCCTAGGTTGGTATAAACTGATCGGCTCTTGAACAATTTTCCTACACAAACCATCCAACTATTAAACTAGCCCGATCTTGGCACCAGTTGAATGGGCCACCAGTTTTACTCACTCCGGTCAACCCACTAGATCTGGCCGGGTTTAATAACATTGGTGTCAACTAGTTTTATCTCTCAGGTAACAATCTTGTTGTGTTCAACCTTGAAATATTTTATGGGGGATGATTTTGGAGTTCAATGATCCTCAAATTATAATTTTTCTGTTCTAAGTGGTAACATAATTTCAGGGTGGCCGGACATCACTTGTTGATAAATTTGAATACGTCATGCACGGAAAGTTATATAAGATATCAGAAGAAGGTGAAGGACCCAGGGTTAAAGCGTAAGTATGCATGCTTTTTATACAGTCATCTGATCACATGCATGCTTGTGTAATTGGGTAAATTACACACTTCAACTTTGTTCCCTCTCTTTGGGTTAGGGGGCTTCAAAACTTCCTTGGCAATGTGACTGGAAAGTAATGAAGGCCTACTTTTCTTTTGGTTTAGCTAATCTTCTTGGTGCATCTAATGGTGTATAATGCTAAGTGATGAAAGTGTACAGTTGTATTATCCAATTCTAGGTGGCTATCTAAACTTTCTCTTTTCATCAACTCTGTTAATGTGGTTTATTCTTGTTGAACTCAGGGACATATATGTTTCATATGGTGGGCTTCTGATGATGCTAAGGGGGGAGCCTTCCATTGTAGCTAAGTTTGATCTTGACCAGAAGTTGTTTCTCCTCATGAGGAAGGTGTGAAACCCTATTGAGTTTTACTAATAATATAGAAAGGGCCTTTTTTTTTTGTTTGTTTAGTAAAGTCAAGTTTTTGGCATTATTTTGCAGGTGACGACGAGTTAATGGCAAAGAGAGACTCAGTATTTAGGTCAGCCTCCTGGTGGTGTGGTGCGTAGTGGGTTTAGTATGCCCCGCGCAAAATGGCTGAAACAAGCAATGCTCATGGAAGTTCTGGAATTTTTTGTCTTTCACTTTCTATTTATAACCATGAGAGCTTCGTAGCTGTCTTACATCTGTGACAGTATGCTTGTATGTTATTGGATGGTACAACAATAAAACTACTCTCTCTCTTTACAAGAATAGGTGTCGAGGAATGTAAACTGAGTTGGATTGACATGAAAATCATGAATGAAACTGTGAGTATCAAAGATCTACGGCTGATTTTTTTCTTTGGTCTGGAGGCATCCTTAAAATTTGATAGTGATTGCAGTGTGCTATAATCAATTCTTGTTCAGTTTGGAATATGATCTTATGAGAGTTTGGAAAGAATGTACGTAGTTGTATAATAACCAACTAATAGTAGTTGGTTGGCTGAATAAACCTAAAGAAAATGGACTTTTCTTGGCCACCATATATTGATTCAGGTTGGATGGTTTCCTGTGAAACTCATTACCATTTGTTGTTGTTTTCTTGCTGGGATAAATAAGTACCATTGATGTTGATTGTAATATAGCATATGGTTTTGGAGGAACTGATAAAATCATGGTTTTGGAGGAACTGATAAAATCATGGTTGTCAATATAAGCTCTAAGTTAGAGATGGGACCAAGTTTCGGCTGGAAAAACAGAGACAGGAGAATTTGGCTTCGATGTGAGCGAGTTCCTAATATCTGTATCTATTGTGGATCTATTGGTCATGAATGAAGAATACACAGGAAGTAGTTTCGAAGATGAGGGATGAATAGATCCTTTGATGCTGGTAAGGTTAGCTAATGTCATATCGTGCTCATTGGATAACAACAGAAGAGTAATGTTTTGTGTACAACAATTTTGCATCAAAATATTTGTACTAAATGATCAAGTACAATCTTATTCGTTGAATAGTTGGCGGGAGTTGCATTGATTTGGTGTAAGAATTTTGACGAAGGATTTGGTGTGTCTAGCATTACTGATTCCTGAATCTTGAGACATAATATTGGTATTTGAATCAGGTTTATTTCCAACCCATGGTATCTAAATCAAGTTTGGATATGATCCATCATAAGTTAAATGAAAAATTAGATAAATGTGAGTTTGTCTAATTTATTTATCTAACTGGATTGCGATGGGAGTTTGAATCCTATATGAATTGGATTCAAAGCTATGCCTTAACAAATACGTATCCAATTGCATATGTGAAATAGTAGGTACACCATATACCATATGGGCTCATTTGATAGACGTATTATAAAGGAATTAAATATTAGATTATACTATTTTTTATTTAATCGGGCCTAATATTTTGTTTGATAAGCAAATTTGATACTATATTCATTTCAAAAACGTATATTAATCGTACATGTCATATATTTTTTATACGATAGATTTGTATTATGGAGGTATTTTAATACCACCAAGAGATGTATTATAATTAGAGCCAAACGTATTATTTCAAACATTTATTATGAGAACTCCCCAAGTGATAAAATCAAACTATCATCAATGTAACAAATATTGATCGAGAGTATTTTTGTTAATTTAACATTAATACGATAAAATAATTCTTTAATTAAACAATCAATTGAATTAAATAACAACTATCCAATGTTTATATTGTATCAAACACAAGATAAAATTACGTATTATTTTAATATCATATTTAATCTTATTTTTTATCCACCTTAATTATGTTAGACTGTATTACTTTATTCAATCCATCCATTTTTAATATGGAAACCAAACGAGCCCTATATGTAGAAGACTATAACTCTTCCTCTAATTTCTTTTTAAGAATAAACTCTTTTTAGGGTCATTACCTAAAGAATAATGTTTTTAAGACATAAAAAATTGATCTCATTTGTTGAAGTAATGATATGACAGTGAAATGGTACAATAGGTTGTTGTGGCTTTAACCAATGTTATCAGAATCGGACCGGTCATCGAACCGACAAGGGGACCGGGTCAATGGTTCACTGGTTCAACCGTTGGGTCAACTGGTCGGACCGGTCATATAATAAAAAAATAAAAATATATATATAATAATTATAAAACTTAATAATTTAGCTAAAAAATATAAAATATGTATAAAATATATAAAATTTGCCATAAAATTAATGAAATTAAGTAACAAAGTGGGAGTTATTGTATTTTAAAGCAAGTAGTAAAGAGGTTCAAGTAAATTATAAAGAAAAAGAAGGGGTGTCATTTATAATTTATCTAAGAATAAGGTTAAAAAAAATTAGATATTTACTGATTTAAGGCAAAAAAATTATTTATTTAATTTAATTTTTAAATAGGCATTAAACCGTCTGATTTTTATAAAAATGGCAGTTCACGATTTTTGTTAAAAATCGGCCGATTTTTTGGTATTTAACTAGTTCGCTTCCTTAAGCGGTTCAACTAAAGAACCGAACCGGTTAGGGTCCCGGTTCACGGTAGAACCGGTCCGGTTCTGATAACACTGGCTTTAACTCTCGGACTTCTTCATTGAGACTTCATCACTTGACACATGTTTAAGTTAACAAATTAGATCAGTTTTTTTTTAGATTTCAATAGTATTACTTTATCTTAATACTTGAATTTGGAACGTCTAGAACAAGTAAAGAACTCTCGTGGTATTTAGAGCCATTATATTTGAACTATGAGAAAATTTTTAAGTAGGTGATGTACATGACTAATGAAATGTTATGCATTCTTAGAATTTTTTTTTTTAAGGGAACTAACTAGTGCGTCTTGTAACAATCTTTTATTGGGTGCGCACACCATCAAACACCGTCACTTGGTGTGTTAAAACCACTAAATTTTTTTTCTTGACCTACTCGGTAATGTCCTTGGCCAGTCAGCTCGAGCCCGAAGGAGAACATGTTCGTTCTCAAAGTTCTTGTTTGCTGAAATGGGTTTCATGTGTATAGTAGAACAAAAGTTAATTTTACTATTAGTTACTTGAACTCTGACGGTACACCCAAATACAGATGGTCAAACTATAATAATAACTCAGTGGTTCGAAGTTGTATTTAGGAAATTGAGAACGTGAATAGTAGTATAAAGGAAACAATAATTGAAAAATGACTAATTTTAGGATTTGAATTTTTTTATATTTATCGGTTAATATATCTGATGGGCCAAGCCCAAAGGCCTAACTCATGTTATAAGCCCAGTTCAAGTTTATAGTCTGACTTCAAGAGATCCAGCGAATCCAACCCAGTGTGGCCAACCCGGTTAAGCTCATCAGTGTAATTAGCCCGGTCAAGCTCAACAGCTCAAGGAGCTAAGGGAGCAAGTAAGGTTATCTAAAGCCTTATCTTTGCTGCCCTGGAGATGGTCAACACCCCACCTCATCATTTGACCAAATCTCATGGAGAGCACCACAATTGCCTAGCATGTTGAGAAAAGCTCGCCAGATCCAACAAACTAGCCAACTACTTACTAATATCTTCCCCAAATCTGTTAGGAGGGCGACTATAAATTGTAAGCCCCACCAACACTTCGGGGGCAGATCATACTTTACCTGAGCACGACTCTTTCTTCTCCCTCAAAGCTTGTACTCTTTGCTCCCCACACCCTTGAGTTAATAAAATACCCGGCAACCAGAGTCATTCAAGAGTGGATGTATGTCATGTTGAACGAACCACTATAAATCTTGTCTCCTCCAATTTTCTCTTTACTTTTACTGCATTTATTACTCACACTGGACAGGTGGTGTACAAAACTATTTTGTGCATCATCAGTTTGACGCCGTCTGTGAGAACGACTAAATTCTCACTTTTAAACACTCCCTCTGTTGAACCTATGGCGATCACCACTAGATCCATGAATCAACTTGAGGATAATCCACAACGAGAGGAGGAGGTTGCTCCTTCACTTACCAACCCTGTCCCAAATGCTCCAGTTCCAAATTCTTAGCAAATGTTGGAGACCATGCAGCAACTAGTGGCCTAAAATCAATAGATCCTGCAACCCATGCTCGTTGTGCATCAAGGAGCTGCGCGCCCTGGACATCAAGGAGCTGCACGCCCTGGACATCAAGGAGCTCCACAACTTGCTACTCCCCATTTGGGCACCCATGCAGGTCTGGGCGCCCCACACAGGGTAGCCCATCATGAGAGACCTTCAGCTCTTATTTCCAATGGTGAAGACCCTCATCTCCAAGAAGATGATAATGAAAACCAAAGCATGGAGCATGAGAGTCATTTCCATGATCATTCTAGAGGAACCCCTAATCATTAGGACGAGAAAATTAAGGAAGTACAAAATCAACTAGGTGACGTCTTCAACGCCATGAAAGCGTAAGAACCCGAGACAGTGGACTACCTCGTAAGGCGGACATACACGCCTTTAAAATTTGACGTGGCGAACTACTCCCTCCCTCAAAAGTTCAAACTGTCCTCCGTGGAGACCTTTGACGGAACAAAAGATCCATTAGACCACCTCGACACCTACAAGACTCTGATGCAGCTGCACAACGTCCTAGACAAAATCATGTGCAAGGCGTTCCCAACCACATTGAAGGGGTCTGCATGACAATGGTTCGCTAAGCTCCCCCTAACCTCTATCGCCTCCTTTGCTGAGTTGAGCAGGTCATTCATATCGCATTTCATTGGGTGGCATCACCACCAGAAGCCTGTCACCCATCTGCTTAGCATAAAGAAGGACCGGGAGAAAAGCTTGAGGAACTACCTCACTCGTTTTAATGAGGACGTACTCCAAGTTGATGAGCCTGACGACAAAGTAACGATGATCGCCTTCTTGGGAGGCCTTTGCTCATCCATATTTCTTTTTTCAGTAATGAAGCGACCACCAAAGAGCATGCCAGAACTATTGGCAAATGCTCAAAAATATATAAATGTTGAGGAAATCAACAGGTCCAGGCAAGGTGAATCATCTCGCAGATCACCAGAAGCTGGACCTGCCTCTGCACTATTCTCAAATAGGCAGACTCAGTATCCAGTTTAGCGACTCTCTCACGGGTCGCCAAAAACTTGGCCTCTGCGTTGTTCTCAAATAGGCAACCTCAATATCAAGCTTAGCGACTCTCTTGCTGGTCGAAAAAAGATTGGCCTCTGCACTGTTCTCAAACAGGCAGCCTCAATGTCAAGCTTAGCGACTCTCTCACGCCAAAAGATTGGCTTCTGCACTATTCTTAAACAGGTAGTCTCAATAATCAGCTTAGCGACTCTCTCGCGGGTTGCCACAAGCTTGGCCTCTGCACTGTTCTTAAATATGCACCCTATATCTCCATTTGAACGACTTTTTTACGGGTCGCCAAAAACTTGGCCTCTACGCTGTTCTCAAACAGGTAGCCTATACCTCAAGCTTAAAGGCCTTCTCATGGGTCGTCAAAAACTAGGTCTCAAAAGGTGTAGCTTTCTCACGAACAGTTCTCCAACTCTGTCTTTTCTTTCGCGCAAGTAGCCTACCTCTCCCTACAGGTAATTATGTAAGATATTTTAATATTTAAAATAACATTGTTTTTGTCATCACAACCAGGCTCACTCAAGGCGCCCAAACGAGGGAGCTAAGCAGAGATGCCTGACGCTCTATGCTCCCTCAAACAAGGTAGCCCAGCACCTAGAGAGGTGTCTGATCCTATGTGCTCGCCAAAATAAGGCAGCCCAACACCTGAAGAGGTGCCTGATCCTATGTGCTCCCCAAATGAGGTAGCTCAACACCTGGAGAGGTGCCTGATCCTATGTGCTCACCTAAACGAGACAACCTAGCACTTGGAGGGGTGCCTGATGTTCTATCCTCGCCCAAACAAGGCAGTCCAGCACCTGGAGAGGTGCCTGATCCTATGTGCTCACCCAAATGAGGTAGTCTAGCACGTGGAGAGATGTCTAATCCTATGTGCTCCCCAAACGAGGTAACCCAGTACCTGGAGAGGTGCTTGATCCTATGTGCTCGCTCAAACGAGGCAGCCCAACACCTGGAGGAGTGCCTGACGTTCTATGCTCGCCCAAACGAGGTAGCCCAGCACTTGGAGAGGTGCCTGACCACTTTTGCTCACCCAAACGGGGCAGTTCAACGATGCCTGGCCCTCTAAAGTTGCACAAAATAGCTCCAAAGGCGCCTAGATCAGCGCCTGAAGTGGCACCTCCATCTCTTGATGCCCAGACATCCTAGGCTGCACCTCCAGCTCTTGATGCCCAAGCATCCCAAGCTGCACCTCCATCTCCTGATGCCCAGACATCCCAGGTTGCACCTCCAGCTCCTGATGCCCAGGCATCCCAAGCTGCACCTCCAGCTCCTGATGCCCAAGCATCCCAGGCTACACTTTCAGCTCCTAATGCCCAGGCTCGCGCCCAGGCAACCCCTGTCGGCGCCTAGGCTACACCCCCAGGTCGCCCTAGGCTTGCCCAGAACACTGCCTACTCCCCCAAAATGCGCGCCCAACCGCCTGCTCGAAGTTTTGATCGTAAATTTTACTCTGTAACTTCAAACAAGGGCTTATTATATATCAAATCGAAGCTCTCGATGAGCCCTACAAGACTCACAGCCAAAAAAGGCCCAGAAACAGATGTTTTGGCCTTCCAAAGTTTTTTTTTTAAAAAAAAATTCTACCCAGCTCGCCCAGTACAGTGCCCACTTCGCCTCGAAGCTGCATGCTCGCCCAAACTGCTTGCCTAACTCTTTGTTCGAAGTTTTGACCGTAACTTCTGCTCTGTTACTCCAAATGAGGTTTATAATATATCAAATCGAAGCTCTCGGTGAGCCCTACAAGACACACAGCCTTTTGGCTATGATTGATTCTTTAAAAGGTCTAAAAAAGACTTGGAAGCAAATGTTTTGGCCTCTCATAGTTTTTTCGATTGTGCCGGTCAGCCAAAAATTCAAACTTAATTGAATGCCCTCCTTTCCAAGTTCCATTGGACATAGGGTATTTGTGGGGCAAATGAAGGGCCAAGCCCAAAGGCCCAACTCATGTTATAAGCCTAGTTCAAGTTTATAGTCCGACTCCAAGAGATCCAGCGAATCTAGCCCAGTGTGGTCAACCCGGTCAAGCTCATTAGTGTGGTCAGCCTAGTCAAGCTCAGCAGCTAAGGGAGCAAGTAAGGTCATCCAAAGCCTTATCCTCGCTGCCCTAGAGATGGTCAACACCCCACCTCATCCTTTGACCGAATCTCATGGAGAGTACCGCAACTGCCTAGCACATTGAGAAGATCTCACCAGATCCAACAAACTAGCCAACTACTTACTAATATCTTCCCCAAATCTGTTAGGAGGATGACTATAAATTGTAAGCCCCACCAACACTTAGGGGGCAGATCATACTTTACCTGAGCACGACTCTCTCTTCTCTCTCAAAGCTTGTACTCTCTACTCCCCACACCCTTGAGTTAATAAAATACCCGACAACTAGAGCCATTCAAGAGTGGACGTAGGTCACGTTGACCGAACCCACTATAAATCTTGTCTCCTCCAATTCTCTCTTTACTTTTACTGTATTTATTACTCACACTTGACAGGTACTGTGCAAAAACATTTTGTGCATCATCAATATCTATGCAATAGTAAATTACTCGATCTTTATGCAAGCTAAATCATGAGACATAAAATTAAAGAGGGATATAAATCTCCTTGAGTGATGCATAGGAAATTACTCATTGTCTATAATTGGGCTTAAATTAATTAGATAATTTGGATTGCACCTAAATTCTTTAGCCCAAATAATACAAATCAAAATTTAATTAAGAAAAAATTATAAGGAAGTACACAAAATTAGAGTTATTTGTCAAAAAGTACAGAGCTCTTAATATTAAGTCATTAAATCCTTATTTTTAGAACTTAATTATGTCTAAGTACACAATTTGACTTTTAGGAGGAGAATGGAATATCAACAATGAAGCTCTGCCAGAGTCTCCATCCAACTGAAGTCTTACAAGCCCATCTTTAAGGAGAAGATCAAACCAACAAGGTTCTTCTTCAAGAGATTCAAATGATCTTCAAGCCATCCAACACAAAGAACGATGATAAGATCCACCAAACCTTAATATAAAATTGAAGAATGAGAATCACTTCAATTCGACCCTCATTTTTAACAAATCCATCAAATGCACCCCCAAATTGAAGACCGAGAATCATTCTGCCCTCATCTTCACCAAATCTATTAAAGCCACCATCAAATTAAAGATTGAGAATCACATCAACTCGACTCTCGTCTTCATCAAATTCATTAAATCTATCACTAAATCAAAGATTGAAAAACACATCGATCAGGCTCTCATTATTATCAAATCCACTGAGAATCAAAGGACAGTGCACATCAGAAGCACACCGAAGAGAGTCAACACCACTTTTCTATTCAAAAGTTAAACAAATCAATAATTGTAATTTTGACATTACTTTTGTGTTATATTACACTCGAAATTTGTCATTACAAGGAGACTCAATGATCAATGGGAGGATTCCAAAAGAAGAAAGATGATTCCACAAGGATGGATCGTAGATCTCAGTTCGTTGCCTTCAAAGCTAGTTGTCAAGATGCTTGCGGTGAATTTCTGAGTCAAAATTCAAGTGAGGAAACCTCTAGCCATGGAATTGTTTAGGTATAAGACTTCAAACTTGTAATCTAAGTTTGGGTTTCCATGTAAAAATTGGTTGTGTTGTGTGATTACCATCTTTACATACTTGTAAGTTATATTCGTTCTTGAATAAATGATTGGGTAAAGTGTATGATTCTCAAGTGTGTTGATTGAGTGAATAAATTCATTAAAGTTTGGTTAATTGGAATTTGGTTGGTTTAAGCTCAAAAGGTTTACTTCATATAAGGGTTTAAACTTGTAATTCCATCAGTTATGTTTTTATTTAGGCATAATTCCATATGATAGTGCATAAAACCTATTCACCCCCCTTGGTCATATTGCATTGCTTCAATGTTCTAAGGCCGTTCTTTATTTTGCACTCCCAATTGGCTTCAGAGCAAGGGTACCTTGAGTATATATAGACTTGAAACTTTGTGGGAACAATAGACCTTTATGTTTTTGACCTAGTTT
>CAUOFW020005901.1:0-25696 GCA_963454935.2 Ilex paraguariensis
CTTGGACTCATTTTTAATTGTTTTCTATTGTTGGGCTTGATTTCCAGTGTCTAGTAGGTTTCTTGATGTGATTTTTCACTTTTTGAACCTATATAAACTTTGTGCTGCAGTTAATGATCATTTGTGGTTTTCCAGCTTTGGAGTTTAGGAGTCATTATTAAAGAGTTGAAACAAATATGACCATGTTGAACTTGCGGATGCCATGTAATAATAGTGTACTAGCGATAACCCGTGCCTGAAGACACTGTATAATTCAAAAAAACCGAACATTGATTGTGAACACAAAAAAATAAAGTAGCGATGATCAGTTTAAGAACCGACATTCAATTATCTAACTTAATGTCATGACTTTGGTGAACTAAAGTGAGTCGAAATGCTTTCTTTTCATTCATCATAAAAAATACAATTAAAAGAAATGTATGTGCCTCAAGGCATTATATTATGCTAAACAAAAAATATCAATATTTAAATAAATATTTTTCTATGTTCATTTAAAAAATTTGGACAAAATTTTTCCTATAAAAAAGAACGCAAGAAACTATCAATTAGTATTAAACAATTTGTAAAATACTAATTACACAATCGACCCTCTATAAAATCCTAATTAAACAAATAAACTGTAAACTCCCAATGTTATATAAATGGAAGAGAATAAGCCTTGACATCAAAAACTTCTTTTTACTGTATATTATAGATTTCAATCATTGAACAAAGCTTCTCATTGCAAAGTTGCCATTCCAGGGACATTCTTGAGTTCAACCTCTCATTTTGTGAGAGTTCTCAGTAAGACACCTAGATGGATTGGTTAATAGATATGGTACACAGTCCTATATACAATTGATGCACTCTTAATGAAGGCCAACTATAAAGAGATCATAAATTTTTATGTAATGTTAAAAAAAAAAAAAACTTTCCATGTCGTCAATTTCACCGGATTCAATCTTGAACCAATTAAAAATAAATCTTGAACCAAAATTTCAGATCACAATAAACATTTACAAATAAAAAACAAAATCTCAAACCACCATAAATTGTACCAATTAACGAAAATTTTAGATCAGTAACAAAAATTCTTCAAAAAAGGGAGATGTAGTGGGTTTGGTGTCGCAAAACAAGTGGTGGCATTTTGGGGTTTGCGGGTAGTTTGACGATTGAGTGAGACATATGGGAGAGACAGGGGAAGGAGAGGAGCAAAGAGAGAGATAGAGAGGGCAGCTACATATCTTGTCGGAGCCACTTTGGGCAATGTTGTCATGGGTGTTGTTGCCGTTGAATGGTGGCGTTGCTGTGGGTGGTTGAGAGAGAAACGAAGAGAGAGGGTGGAGTGAGTGTGTCTCAGGCATGCATTGAGAGGGCTTGTGATGAGGGGGGAGGGGGTGGAGGTAGGGTGGGAGGTGGTGTTGCGTGGAAAGGGCAGGGAAAAGGTGGGGCTAGGATGAGGGGTTAGTGTGTGTGTGTGTGTGAGAGAGAGAGAGAGAGAGAGAGAGAGAGATGAGAGTTTACTTGGGAGGGGTTAGTAGTGACGGCGGTGGTGGTTTTGCTGGTGGTGTTGCTGGGGCGTAAAACAGAGAGAGAGGTAGGGAAAAAAAAAAGAAAACAGAAGAAATGGAAGGCATGGCTTGTCTGACAGAAGGGAGTTAAAAAAAAAAAAAAAAAGAAGAGATGGAGGAGAGGCTGCTGAGAGTTGATTGATTGGTCTGATTTTGAAAAAATAATTATGAGTGACATGTGATGAATTTAGGAGAAATGAGAAAATTTTTTGTGGCCGTTGGATAAAAAATTTGAGACCTTACGATGAGCTTGTTGAAGTCGCCCTAATTTATATTATAGATTTCCAAATGTAAACCATGTTGTGGGTTTCTTTGAAGGGTATATTTGATGCATCAGTGCCCAGTATGTTTGCAAAAATAATTAGAAAGACTGTTAATGGTTTCCATGCTTCAGTTATAGATACGTATGTCTACATGAGGGCGCCATTATACTACTATCTCTACTTAAATGCATACAATGATGACACTTTTGGATACTACTATATCCAAATGCTACCAAACCTTTTGGATAGATGTATGGTTAGCTTAGCTGTGGAACCAGATTCATCGCAACATAAGAAATTCCAGTTATCAATTGTTTGACTAGGTAAATCCTTGTCTTGTATGTGTCTCTAATAGTAGTCATTTTATTGATCGACTACAGGGTAAACAATTGCTTATTTACGCTCTTTTTTTGTACTTCTTTTAAATGCTAAATGAAACTAATGGTTTTAGTCACATGGGACTGGTTAAAGTCTATATAGTTGTCAAGTCTTGATTAACCGAATCTCAGAACTCCCATCGTAAAGTTGTGGCAAAAGAGTGGTTAGAACTGTAAGAAGAGGACAACAATACTGATCTCTTCCTCACCAAGACCTTCAGGTTCCACAAAACATGCTTCACTCAAATTACTTGGGGATAGGAAAAACAGAATGTGAAAGCATTCACATGAGTGATATTTTAGGAGTTTCATTTAGAAAAATATTATATTTTCTAGTTGATACCAATATCTCCCTCTCTCTCTCTCTCTCTCTCTCTCTGACACATAAATATATGTGACATTCTATCTCTATATCCTCTTCATTCTTTACCTCCTACCTTATTTTTTGGGTTGGGGTTGCTCCGCTGTGCTGGGTTGGCTTTCTATAAATTTAATGAAGAAACCCTATTGCAGTGGTCCCCAAGAGAGTCACTTTCTGCTGCCATTTCAAGTGCAATATACTCATGTGATGGTCTACTGGTATTTTCCGGATTCCGTGATGGTGCTATTGGAATTTTTGATGCGGACAGTTTGAGGCTTCGATGTCGGGTTGCTGCCTCTGCTTACATATCTTCCTCTGTTGCCAGGTATGCTAAAGTTTGCATGGCTAACTTTAGATAGCAGTGCATCTAAAATGGTTCATTTTGGGTTTTTAATGTGGTGGGGAAAAGAATAATACATCAAGGCTTACAAAGTATCAAGTTTTAAACAACATGGACTGATTTCACGACTTTCTCTTCTTTTGTTTTGGTTTAACATATTAGTTATACCCTGGAGTCAACCTGCCTAGTTATTGTAATTAAGTCAATGGAATCTCCTTGAACCAGAGGCATAACCGTACAAGAGGTCAAATTAGTTTCAAATACATGATCACTCTTACCCATTTTCTAGTATTTCTACGCATTGAATCTTATCTTAAGAAAAACAAAGACCTTCAATCTTTTTCAGAACATTGAAAGGAAAATCATATTTGATAATATGCATTATTGAGGTGAAATTTAAAACTCTTTATAATTGTCCAACAATTTTTCAAGGTTTAAGATTGCAAGTCAAGAGCTTTCTGCATTTTGTTTATCTAGGTGCCATGGGTTTTTGGCACTTCAATGGTTAGAGCATGTCATTTGTTTCAAGGACTTGTTGAGACGTTGATCCTATTGAACCACATCTAATGAAGTTCTATAGAATTATCTTGTCTCAAAGACGATAAGGCTATCAAGCTCTCTCTCTGTCTCTCTGTCTTCCAGTTTTTGTTGCGATTCTATTGAACTTGGTCGTTTGATCATTTGACCATCATAATTCCAGTTTCAAATGATGTCTGAATACCAAAGGTTGAAATAACTGATTGACAATAACTTCAATTCTGCAGCAACTGTGGCACTGCCTTTCCTGTGGTGATTGCCGCCCACCCATCTGATCCCAACCAATTTGCTCTCGGGATGAGTGATGGTGCAGTTCATGTGATCGAGCCATCTGACGCGGAGCCAAAGTGGGGTGGTTCAGCTCCTCAAGAAAATGGAACTCTACCTTCGGTTCCCTCGAATTCTGCGCTGAATAGCCAGCCATCCGAAACCCCTTCTAGGTGACACCATAAAGCATGGTTCTTGGTGATGCTATGACCCTCACAACTTCAAAATCATATTGTAAATCTTTATATGCATTTTTTTTTTGTTTTTAAGTTATGAAGGAAAGAATCTGAAGTCACTGTGCAGGGATGGTGGATCATGAATTTGAGGAATGTAGCCATTTTTGCTTTTCGCCACCCATCTATTGTTTGGTTCTTGCTTTCGGTAATATATAATAAATTATAATAAATGTTAAAATTTCATGTTTGCTGATTATTTAAAAGTTAGAGGCCTCTCCGCCTGCCTCACCCCAAAATACACAACTCAAATTAGAATTAATATTTTCGCATGAAAATAGGGTTGATAATTGAACTGATCTTGTTGAGTTTGGTTTTTTAAATGAGCTAAAAAGTTTTTCAAGTCCGGGCCGAGTTCAATACGAGTATAAACTTGAGTCGAGCCCAACTAATTTGATTATTTTGAGCTCAAGTAATTTGGTTATTTTATATATAAACCAGAGAAATTTTACGAGTTCGAGTATAATCTTTTTAGACTTGTTTTTCTAAACAAGTTAAAAAAATTATTTGATTTCGGCTCATTTTTAAAATGAGTTAAACTCGAGTCGAGTCCAGTACGAGTTGAATCCAAGTAGTTTGGTTCAATCATCGCTCTTACACTTGCATATTATAATATTACTGAAAAGAATTAATAATTGATAATTTTTAATATGTCTGTTAGCTCATTCTCAATTGGTTTGTTTGGTTTAATGAACTTGCATTAGAGAGGTTAAATGAGAGATAAGTTTGATAGTGTAATAAATAAAGTCAATATAATTAAAATAACAATAACAAACTTGAGGTGATACAATTATAATTATAATTTATTTATTTTTTTGTCACTATTTTGAAATATTACAAAGGAGGGGCTGATGAGATTGGAACTCGTGACTTAACAGTCCAATGATGAATTACGGTGGTCATTAGGCTAACTATTGATCTTTTAAATTAGAATTTGAATGTTTGATAAATTCAAAGAGTTTTTAAAAAAATAAAAAATTAATTCAGGGAGGCTCACTAGTCTAATAATAATTTATGTTGAATTAGTGCACGGAAAATAATAAATCTATACTGCTAATAAAGAAAGAAGGTAGGATTTGGTGTTCACATTTGTAACACCAGTAACCATTTCTCTTAGCTTTTTATTTTAATTACCTATAACTACCCATAATTTTCACAATTTATATATTCTCACTCTCATATTTTTTTTTTACTTTTTTCTTATCTCTCTTTTTAAAATTGAACACACGAGAAAAGTAACTGTTTGCAGATAGTTTAATAATATTTTACTCGGTTGTTGAAAATAACAATGTAAATTTAATAAATTTTCAAAAAATTCAGATAGATATGTTAATGTAATTACTTATACCTGGTGGACCTTGGGATTGTACACGCGACCCGCCCAAGAAATTACCCGTACCCGTTTTGGGACCTATATATAGGCTCCGAACTCAAAACTCCAAAGCATAATCCATTTTCTAGGGTTTTAGATCTCAACTTTCCCTCTCTCTCTCCAACTCTGCCCCGCTCCAGATTCTTACTTACTCTCCAAAACAACGTCCCAAACCCTCTACAAGTCCGTCCAACCTCGTCGTTTCAATGGCTCTCCTATGGTTTCTCAATTTCTCAGAAGTCTTTACTCTCTTATTTCCCAAGAATTCCAATTCCGTTCCCGCAACAAATTCCATTCCTTGCATTCCAGGACCATGTCCACTGCCCTCGATGATGATCCCCAAGATTCTAGTGCATCTGTCGCTGCCGCGTTAAATGTTGATGATCGGGTCCCCGCCACCGTGATCACAGGTTTTCTAGGGTCCGGAAAGGTTGGTTTCTTCTTATGATTTCCAAATTCTCTGTTTGGTTCCTGAGAACATTGCGGAAGAGAAAAAAATTGATTCGTTTTGTTATCGTGTGGACTGAACTGGGTGCTATTTATTTTCTTCCTTTAATGCAAAAACATTAGTTAACTGGGTAGATTGGGTGTCCGGGGTTTTGGTTTCTTTAGTTCGTTTCTTGAATTTTCTTTACAACTAAACTGGGCCTTGTATAAGTTTCAGTGTTAATAAATTTAGTTTTCATAGTTCCTTGTATTTTGATACTTTTGTTGGTGCATTATTAAATTTGGTTTGCTTGGATAATGTTTTCTTGTCTGAAGCAGACAACTTTGTTGAATCATATCCTGACGTCACAGCATGGAAAACGGATTGCTGTAATTGAGAATGAGGTATTGGATGTGATCTTTGTTAAAGTTTAGAACTATTTGCTATTTCAGTCCATAAATGCACAAGAGATGTTCAGATAATATGGTACATGTGTACACTACATACATGAATGAATATCTAACCCTTTTTTTGGTTCCTTTAGTGTGCCTTTGTTTTGGGTCTAGGAGTATGAAATGATGACAATATGAGCAAGTTTATGGACTACAAGTTAAGTATGGAGATGGAGTAATAAATGCCTTTGTTGTCATTGGTACATGTAGTAGTGATTATTATTATAAAGCTTTGTAGTTCACTATGTAAGGTCTGATGTATATTTGATGTAAACAGATATCTCCCAGACATTGGCTTTTTTCCTTTTAACTTATTGGGGTAAATGTGTTTCGTGCATGTAGCAGTTTAACACGTCACTCTTTATTTTGTTGCTGCTGAATAATTGACTGAGTAGGTCCTTTGATAATGTGGTTGAGCTGGCTAAGATGTGTTGCTTCCCCATAAACGCTGAAAAATAGTGAAGAAAAACAAAGAATAGTTAATATCTTCCTCATGCTTCTTTTAAGCTTTTGATGTTGAATTGTTTACTAAGAAAGCTCTTAAGATGATGACGTGAGCCCACTAAGGTACCTGAAGCCTTCTCTACCAGTCAACACTTTGCATGGAACTTCCATGATGTAAGGATGGATACATTGAAGCTATAAAACCAATCTATCTATACAACAAACAAATTAGAAGGGAGAAGCCTTGAAAAGCCTTTACTTCACATTTTCTATTTTTCTAGAGTTTTGATTTTTTTAATTACCATACTAAGATTTCTTTCAATCACATTCTACCATGTGTCTTTTGTAACCACCTCTCAACTTCCCACTAAATAAGCACTATTTTTAAAATTTATTTGCGCAAGTGTTAAGGTGAAAGTGAAAAAAAAAAAAAATGACAAAATGACAAAAAAATGCAGGGCGCTAGTATTCCACAAATGGCACTACTGTGAAAATTGGGGGCATTAGACAAGTTTGTACTTTATACAGTTTATTGTACACCAGATACATAAGGAGCACCCAAAAAGCTATGCACACACGATGCTTCCAAAGAGAACTGTAAAAATCCAAAGTAGAAACCCTCGACCCAGGCAAGTAGGCAACACCTTGTTAAACCCAAAAACAAGAAGAGTCAGCAGTGCACAAAACAACTTATTCTGAGGCAGGTCAAGTATGTATGATATTTCTTAAGCATGAGTATAATGTGTAATACTACTTGTCTCGAGGTAACAAGCTGTGTTCCTAATATCCCTTAAAGGTCATTTTGCAGAGAAAGTATCAGCTAAACGACTGCTTTGATTGTTGCTAGGCTGCTAGAGTGCTAAATGAATTGGGAATATGATCTTTTGGGATTACTTGTAAGCAACTGAGTTTCTCTTTATTTTTCATTGCAGTTTGGTGAGGTGGATATTGATGGTTCATTAGTTGCTAGTCATTCGTCATCTAATGAGGAAATTGTAATGGTTAATAATGGTTGTCTATGTTGTACTGTGCGGGGAGATCTAGTCAAAATGCTTTTGGAGTTGGCTAAGAAGAAGCGAGACAGGTTTGATCATATTGTGATAGAGACAACAGGTATGTGGGGTTCCTAGTGGTCTTCTAGGGTATTAGAATGAAGGTCATCCCAGATGTTTTTCAATTTTTGTGGTGTTTATATTTTCTTACAGTGAATTTGCATTGGACACGAGTTGCATGAGCCAATATAAAGAACAATAATTCGTAATGAGTAATTTTCTCCTTAAATGTAAGTGGTGTCCACTTATCAATGATTAGCAATTGTTGGTAAACCTGTTTTTTGTGTACTGGTCTTATCTGTGAAGCACCGACATGTTTGATACGTCTGGGACACGGATATGCTCGGACACGTCCCGGATACGTAAAATTTAGTGTTTGAATTTTTTTTTTAGATAATCGGACACGTCCCGAATACTTCTCCAACTTACCAATTTTTGGTTTTTCACGGCAGCCGGGGTCGATGAAGACTGACAACAATGACAATGAAGAAGCCGATGAGAAAGACAAAACTCGATCCACAAAACACCAAAGGTGTCCATTGACCAGTAGCCATCTCCAGCGATCGGTGGCCATCTTTACATAGAAGAGAGAGGGAGATTACAGAGAAAAGAGAGATGTTGCAGATGTTTTTACTGAGAAAGAGATGTATCGGTGTGTGTTTGAGAGATAGAGGAGTGGGGGGGGGGGCTTACGGTAGATCTACTTTTTCTTTTTTTGGGAAAGTGATAGATTTTGTTTTTTTTCTTCTAGATTATTGTGTTGCTTAAATCAAGTCATTGCCATGTGGCATGTCATTATTGATTTTCTTAGATTTTTGCCTCATCTCCTTATCAATTTGAAAAGATCAAATGTGGCCCAGATTAAATGAGAACTTAAAACTTATGCATTCCATTGGATGGGCTAACTTAATCATTTCTCTGCTTTATGGGACTTTGTTTGGTCCAATAAAATTAATGGGTGAATTAAAATTAGACTATATTTGGGCTAAATTTATCCATTTACTTGGGCCAAAAATATGTATAAAAATGTGTATTGGGACAAATTTATGAGCTACTAGTCATATAAAAATTAAATATATATATTTATTCAATGTGACCCCAACGTGTCCGTGTCCTACTTTTTTGAGAAATAGCGTATCCGTGTGTCCATATCGTGTTGTATCCGTGTCCCGTGTCCCGTGTCCGTGCTTCTTAGGGTCTTATTAGTCCTAGGAAGTTAGGATGACCAATGACCAAAATGATAATGCTCATCATTGGTTCAAGGTGGCAAATATGCACGATATTAAGTTTGCTATTGATTTTCATTTCTGTTTTCTTTCCCTCATTAGTTTAAGTATAGTATTCTATCTCTCTCCCTTGTTCTCTTTATTTGCATGTTTTCTCTTTTATAAGGGACTTTTTGAAACATTGGATTCTCTCTAGTTTTGGAGGATAGGTATTCTAATTTTGTCGTTTGCTCTCATGGAATAAGTGTTGGCGTGAGTCACATTATTGTAAATTCAAAAGTATAATTGCTCACTACTCCAGCTTCAAGTGTTGAAAATTGAAATGCTTGGGTATGCCAAAATTCTATGTTTAATTCTTTTTGCAGGTCTTGCAAAGCCTGGTCCTGTTATTGAGACATTTTGTACTGATGAACTTGTTTCACGTTATGTGAAACTTGATGGAGTTGTTACGTTGGTTGACTCCAAGCATGCCATGCAGCATTTGAATGAGGTAAAACCAAGGTTTGTTGTGAATGAGGCAGTGGAACAAGTTGCTTATGCAGACCGTATTATAGTGAATAAGGTAACTTTTGATTTCCTTCTTTGAGTAATCAGGACCTTACTTTTCTCCTATTGATGTGTGCTAACCTATGTTCAATTTTTTTTGAAATTCGAGAAGTTTTTGTGCTCCCATTTCTATATGATGTTTTTCATTTACTTTGGCAGATAGATTTGGTGACTGAGGCTGACATTGAGGAATTGACAAAGAGAATTAAGGTACAGTTTCTCCTAGTGCATTAATGGATTGGTCTAATTTGAAGTTGTTTGTTGATGGATTTGGTGGTATACATGATATGGACCTATGGTTTAGAGCTTAAAGCTGACAGCTTATGAGCTTAAAAGCTCTGAAGACAGAGTGTTTCTTTATAGCTTATTGATAAAAGTTGTGAATACCTTATAGGTTAAGCGTACCATAATCTGTAAGCAGGGTGGGGGGATTTTATGTCCCCACTGTATGAGAGTATGCTTGTTGCCAAATTGTTCTTAACCAATAATATTACAAAGCAGGGGGAGGCATTGCAGTCAGTTGCACAACAATAAGCACCTTTTCAACTTAATTTATCAGAAGGATCTGTATGAGAGTATGCATGTTGCCAAATTGTTCTTAACCAATACTATTACCAAGCAGGGGGAGGCATTATAATCAGTTGCACAACAATAAGCACCTTTTCAACTTAATTTATCAGATGGACACACTCTGCGTATGCCTGACAGGTTATAGTTCTGCTACTTAACCGATACTATGGTTCGTACAAGATGTAGCCCATCACTAATGGATTTACTTAATCTCTGCAAAAAGACCCATAGTGTGAGGATAGCGCTTAAACGCAGCCCTGTTAAAAACCTACCTGTTGATAGTGCAAACTTTCTCAAGTTTTCAAACTAAACTAGATTACAATTTGTCCTCCAATTTTGTGAATGCCATCTATCATTCACTGACTGGCAGGATCATGCCAGTGGTTGGCATTTTAAAATTACTTTGGCCTGATGAGGCTTCCAATAACTTCTATGTCTGTTAAAGCACAGGCTGCATGAAATATTGTTGTTTACTGCAAATATATGCGTCAATTTTTTTAAGCTTTTCTTCTATTAGATTTTAAATAGAAAAACTATGTATTTCGTTTACATGAGGTATATGGAAATTGGCATGGTGAGTTGATGTGTTGGGACGAGAGTACAACTTAATTGTCAATTATAACGACTGAACCATTCTTGCCAAGAATGGTGTTAGGAAGAATGTCGTGAGTGGTCAATAGCATCAAACTATCTCTTAGTATTTTTTTCTCTGTTTTCTTCTTCTTTTCTTATCCCTTGTTTTCATTTTTCTGTCTTGGGAAAGTATGTTATGCTGCTCTGGCTATATCAATGGTCCATATTATTTTGTTTATGAATAAGGTCTTTGTGGTTTTGTGTTTTCAGTAATAAAGGATTGGGACTTTTTTAACAAGATGTGCACTGTGTTGCTTCATATGTACCATGCGCTGCTTGCAGGGGCGGAGCTACATGGAAAGCTCTGGGGGCAGTTGCCCCCACTGAAATTTGAAGAGTAGTCCATATGCATTGTTATAGATTCCTAACTACAATTAAGTTATTATATTGCCCCCCCTAAGTTCTTGAAAATTTGTATAGGCAGTCTTTTTTATTTTTGGTCAGTTAGAGGTCCATTAACTCCCTTAATGTACAACAACATACATTCTAACTGAGTAAAACATTTGTACAATTTCCTAAATTACATATTGACTAAAGACACTAGAACAATTATTTGAGACACTGTTTTGTTATAAAAATAATTGTGTAGTTGTCCATATTTTTTTTTTTAAATTTAGTGTCTCAAAACTTCGTAACACACGAATAGACGCAAATGGTAAAATATACTAATCCCAAAGTGTCTAGGCCTTTCCAAAAAAATCAATTTCTTAAAAAGATTAAAAAAATTTTTGAGAAATTTTATCATAAAATTGATCAATTTTAGACGATTCTTGAGATTTGCAATCACAATTGACTTGAAATGTAATATGAAAAAAATTAGCCTTTTGTCATATTTTGTTGATGTTGAATTGATACTGCTTTTTGATTTTTATACAGTAGTTCAGGTTTGATTTTTTATATTTAAACTTAGAAATTTTTCTTATGAAAATAACACTCACTTCGATCCTCATTAATGGAAGTCTGGGAAGATTTTTTTTATCAGTTGGTTAGGTTTTTCACTCATATTTTTGCCCCCTATAAGTTGAAATTCTGGCTCTGCCCCTGGCTGCTTGTTTTGCCTTCATATCTAATGGTGGTTCCTACATCTCATAGCTATATTCACTGATCATTTCACATCATTTGGATCTGTTGGTGTATATCTTCAGCACATTAATGGTATGGCACAAATAAAGCTAGCTAAACATGGAGTTGTTGACATGGATTTTGTTTTGGGAGTGGGAGGCTATGATCTTGACAGGTGATTCTGATTATCTTTATATGCCACTTTCGTTTTTCTTCTTCAGTTAATCTCTTTCATTTCCATATGACCTTTCTTTTCCCTTTCTTTCTGGTGATGCATATCGTGGTTCATGTAATTAAATTTATTGACGTATAAATATGCCTTTCGTTTGCAGAATTGATTCAGAAGTGCACTCAGGTGGTTCCCATTATTCTGCTCATCAACATGAAATGGGGGATGGTAGTGTCTTTTATGATATTTCTTCATTTCTTATACTAATTATTGAAAATATTCTTCGTGACTGCAAATGATTTTCATGCTATGTAAGTAATGATCCAGCAGATGTCTGCTTTTTTTATTGTTGCCTACAAATCTTGCAAGTTTTTGTGCAGTACGAAGTTATTATATTTTTGCTCTGTTGCCATACAGCAGTATTGGTTGGCACACTTCACTTGACTATAATACCTGTTACAACTATATTCTCTTTTCTTTTTCCCATTTTCTTCATTTGCCCTATACTGTCAATTGAATTTACCCATCCCTTTGGGTGTTTCTGCAGTGGAATTTATGTTCTCTCTTGATTGCGTATTAATATTTCTCTTTTTTATTAGTCTAGGGTCCATGTTTGTAAAATGAGTGAAAGATGACTTGAATGTCAAGTTAAGGGTAATCCTTATTGTTATTATCTTGCAGTAGTTAAGATTGCCTAGGTGAGCCACAATTATAATGATGATTAATTAAGCTACACAGGACCCTTAGCAATACAGTAGCATTTATGAGTTTTGGAAGGCATTTCAGATTATTTCACGATTTTAATAGAGATACTTAGCAATGAAGTACGCTCGTCTAGAATTGCCTATTGCTTGTAGTACTCTTTTTTTAATTAATCAGAATGGTTTACAACACCTTATCAAAACAAGTTTGATCATCCGGTACTTGCTTTTTGGAGTGATTTGTATCTATTTGTAACATTTCTGTGTAATTCATGCATAAACTTTTCTTCTTTCCCAACAGAACACCACAAAGGACATCATCATGACCACATACACGATTTGGCTGTCTCCAGTGTTAGTATTGTTTCCGAGGGAACCCTAGATCTTGATGAGGTAATTGCTTTGGTTGAGGTACATTAATGTTGGTTGTGTGGTTTTTGTATGGTCAGTTGCTATTCTAACGCACTTTGTTATTGTGATGGGGAGAAGAATTAGAGTCTACCTTTTTTTCTTGTGATTATTTTCTTACAGGGATGTGGGTAGTACCGTTGGTTTGCCTTCATAACATAAACTTCTGATGTCTTGGACTTAGTCTCTGCTGGTTGTGCATGATTCAGGTTGACGATTGGCTTGAAAGACTGATCGAAGATAAAGGGGAGGACCTGTACAGGATGAAGGGGGTATTGTCTGTGGAAGGTTCTGAGGAGCGTTATGTTTTTCAGGTTCTAATCATTGACATCTTCTGTGAAAGTTGTTCATTTTAGTGTTGATGTAACTTGAGTTGAAGTTTATGCGTTCTTTTCCTAATTTCCTTTTCCCTTTATCTTTTAGGGGGTGCATTCCATGTTAGATGGCTCTCCAGGCAAGGCATGGGATCCAGATGAGAAAAGGATTAACAAGCTTGTCTTCATTGGAAGAAACTTGGATGAGACCGCCCTAAGAAAAGGTTACAAAGGCTGTTTAGTGTGACTAGAAGTTGGGTTCATGTCGTGTGTGCAGAAAAAGGGGTGAAGAGCGTAAAGTCTGGGGAGAAATCATGGCTTTAATGTGTTTGGTTTGCTGTTGAATGGAGTTAAATAACTTGTTACTCATGAAAACATCAAACTGGAAATGGTTCAGTAGTGGGCTTTGAAGATGTGATATGCAGAATTAGTACAATGATCAGCGGTTAGTCATTTAGGGAATGGAACTACAAAGGTCATGAGTGGCTCTCCCTGGAAATCCCGTCGTGATACCAAGAGTTGCCGATCAAATTCGTTGGTTTCTTAGTGACAGTTTATAAACAACGGCCAGGGTTGGTATGATTAACTCCTGTGAAAGTATGTACTTGTATGACTTGCTTTGATAATTATTCCCACTACTATTACATTAGTCCTAATTGCTTAAATTGTCTTGTGTTGTTGGGTTTCTATACTTGGTATATCAGGTGAGAACAGGAGTTAGGCTTCTTTTGTGGTTGCCGCTTTGGGTGTACCCCTCAAGCCATTCAAAATCAACCGTCCATCTTACACAAATCAACCTACGGTGGTATCTTGAAATTTCACGCGTTAATTTTTCTTTTCATATGGGTAACAATTACATTAATTGTCTTTCTACTTTCTAGTTAAACTATGGGTAACCCATGTCTAAAGGCACGGTACAATGTAAATGATTTTGAGAGAGATTGTTGACGATTGTTGGATGAGTTTTTTTAAAGCCTATCATGTTTTCTATTTTCTCTATTTTTTTTGTGTATTTGTATCCTTTGAGTTTGAGCCAAATTTAGAGGCTGAATTTTGAAATTTCAAATTGACTTGGTGTTAGGAATTTGATGATCAGAATATGATTATATCACTCATTTTTGAATTTTCACTATTTTAGAGATTGTTGGGCTGCTAGATTTGCGATAACAATGTCATCGCCCAGTAGAGCAGAATCAAAAAATTTCATCCCATGACGTGTGTCCTCCATGTTGGATACCATATCAGTAGTACATAATGCGTGAGTGGTTATGAACTGTTGAATGCAACTAGAGCGTATTTTCGGTTATACATAACAATAGATTGGATAGGAGTGGTATAAGTATTGATTTCGCTTCAAAGGTCATCTCCTCTATTCTAAATGTCGTTTCTAATCCAATACACAAATAATGAAATCCAAACATGGGTAGAAAAAAAAACTGATTAAGCCGGCAAGGCAAGAAGAGATCAACCGGACAACTTTACACACAGCTGTGTGTGTTGTGTGTTTTTTTATTTCCAACTCCAGTCACTCCCAGGCACCTAGACATTGACACGTATATTTTTTGTTTTTTGGGCTGGACTTGGACCATTCATTGGGCCGACGTGGCACGTGACTGTACGGATATTCTCCCCCTTATTTGCCGGGAGAATATTCCACGCTGTCATCCACGTGTCTTAATCACCCACATCCCATCCCCAGCTAAACCACCTGCACCCCCACCACGACACTAGTAGTAATGTACCATCCAAAGGTGTGTTTCGTTTGGGGAAGAAGGGTAAAATCATAAATGTCTTAAATTCTTCTCACTTTCTTTTATAACTTAATAAGGAAAAATGTTTCGACTTTTTTTTTTCCTTCTTTTTCTTGTTTTGTTTTCTCTTTCCATCACCTATCATTTCTCACACCATATTAGGCTTGTCAATGCATCTCTTTTTTCAAAATTGAATTTGATATGAATTTATATTCGATTTTTTTTTTTGGATATAGATCAATATATTTTATAAAATTCTCAATACTGATTTTGAATTTAAATACTATCTAGGATCTTAAAAATCTGTTTGTTTGATATCGAGTAAAATGGTGATTAAATAAAAGTTGGATTTCATTCTAGTAAGTTTTTTGAATAAAAAAAAAAATTAATAATCAATTAATTTTTATGAATTCAACTGTTATCTACATATAAGTATATCACAGGTACATATTTATTTTTTATGAATGCAACTGTTATCTAAATATAGGTACATTACATTTACATATGATGGATCATTTTTCATTAAATAAATTTTAAAAATATATTGGAATGTCTGTGATGAAATTTTTTCTAATAAGTTCTACATTTTAACACAAAAAATTATTAAGTCCTATAAAATTAATATTAAGACAATCACGTTTTACTTTTGATGATTTGTTTCTTAGAAATCTTAAACTCAATTAATAGTGTGCTCTTATTCCAATTATTACATCTTAACCTTTTATTTTAGATAATCAATTTTAAATATATTTAAAAATTGTATCTTATGTACCTTTAGATAATTAAAATTATGATTGTCTGTATTAGGCTGCATCTCTTTTTTAAAAATATAATTTGATTTACCAAATATTTTTGACCAATTTTTCAATCCCCATTTTGAATATAAATGCTACATTTTATTTCATGGATTTAGATGTAGATTTGTTAATATTTGATCCAAGTATGGTCCGATTCGAATTATATATATAAGTATATGTATCTAATATAATATTAAATGATTATTTTATTGAATCAATTTAAAATTCAAATGTAATTTAGTAAAATTTTGCTTAAACTAAATTAGTTAGACTGGTTCGAATTTTCGAATTGAATTCTAATTTAACAAATGCAAATACATATTATGAAAATAAAATTCATTGACTTTTCCAAATCAAAATTTGACCAGAGTTGTTTAGATGGACTTGTTAATCGGACACGAGTTTGTGTTGGATCTTAACGAGTTCATATAACGAACTCGAATTTTCTTACTCAATGTTTGAATTCGAGTTTCCATAACTACAACAATTCATTGGGATTAAACCTACTATGCAGCGCTTAGAACACGTGGTGGGACCTTAGTTTTGATTTCGATGTAGGTGCGGTGGAGTTTTCTCTAAACAGTTGTGTGGTGCTGAATGGTAATACGATGAATATATGGAGTGACCTATTTGTATTTTTACATTTCTGACCTCTCAAAAAATGTCCAATTCATATTCGATTCACTTATTAATTTGTGTTTAATGAATTATGTCATATCGGGTCTGTGTCTTATATGAATAATGTATAATTAGTATATAAACAAATTGTATCATGTATTTTTGATTGATTTCAATTATACTCAATTCGTTTATCAATTATGTTATGTCGGATCTATTCGTTTATAAAGCAAATGATTTAAAGAAGACCCGCAACTTTTAATTTTGTAAGCATTTGACAATCTTAACCTTAGAGAACCCAAAAAGTCCCACAATTTGACGGCCCATGATTCAAGACATTGTACTCGTGAAATACACAGTGGTTGCTATTGATTTCTTAGTTTGTTTTTCGTCTATCATATGTTTCTTCAGATTCGTCGCCGATATTTCCTCCCCACGTTCATTTTATTTAAACACTTATTCTCTTTCTTCAGCAGAAAGAGTTGAAATCATTGAATCAGTTGCTTTCTAGCCTCCGAGAATCTCTCCCAACCCTGTTCTTGACTTTTTCTCTCTCTTCTCATTTGAAAGCTTGCATTTTTTTTTCTTCCAATTTTGATCTTCTTGAGAAATTCTATTTGCTAGGAACAATTAGAATTATCAAACATCATTACCCTTTGTAGCTTCTTGTACACAAAAATCTTTCTTCTTCTTTGCTCTTTTAGCTTTTTGGGTTCTGAATTCATTCTCCAGGAAAATGGGTGACTAAAGAGTAAAAGCTGGTTGAAGAAGTTGAATATGTTTTGAAGAGAGAGGGAGAGAGAAAGTGGGTAATTTAGAGCTTGTGTGTGGTGCAGTTGAGTGGGTACTACTGGTGATGGAGAGAATGTATGGTAGTGGTAGTGGTGGCGGTGGAAGTGGTGGAGGAGGTGGTTGTTATCCATATGAGAGTGGATGTGGTGGGGTGGTGATGACAAGAGACCCAAAGCCAAGGCTGAGGTGGACTGCTGATCTTCATGATCGCTTTGTTGATGCTGTCACTAAGCTTGGTGGACCGAACAGTGAGTCTCTCTCCGTCTCTCTATGCTAACTTTTAATCTCTTTTTTATGATATTCACTTCATTAAACATAATTTTCAACATGAATTCCTCTTTCTAATGGTAATAATTTTGTAGAAACACCAAGGCAATCATATGTTTTACCCATTGCATAAAGTCCTGGTCTATCGGAGAAAGTAGGCAGGGTTACCCATCACAGAAAGACTGAATCTGCAAATGTAAACAGATGCAAGTAGAGTCCTTACAATGACATTAAGAGTACACTTACAGAAACAATCTTCTATGGTGTAAACCTTTGAAAATGCAGCTATCTGTAACAATGTTATAGAAAAAGAAAATAATTACATTGAGAATGATCCTGCTACCTTGGCAACTAGAACTCTGTTTCATAAGGAATTAGACTGAATAAAATGAACTTTGTGAGGGCTGTGGTAGTCATCTGAATTAGGCAGTAAAAGGGTTTATTGATGGAAAACTGTAAATGACATGTTTGGCAAAGTTCATGTTTAACATCTAAGTTTCATGAGGCATTTATTTGTTTGGCAAAGCCTGCTTTGACTCTGCCTAAGACTAGTTATGGTTCCTTAGGCTCTTTACTGGATTACTGATCTAGTACTCAATAGTCAAATGACCCCATAGTAAGTTCAAAACTAATGTTTTCATGTGTCATCAATTAAGTTAGGCAACTTACCCAAAAAAGAAGATTTTAGGTAGACTGTTCATCGACCTCTGAGAATCCAATTGATGCCTTCTTTTTCATCCAAGTATCTATATTATTGTCTCCTCAGAAGTTGGCTAAGTGACTTGGTGAAAAATGCAAATTCCAACTTCTGCAGCCTGCAATATATCTCATTCGTTAACCGTATATGATGTTCTTCTCTATACTCTGGTAATTGTCTGTCATGTTGAAAACCAAGAGGGCCAAATGCTTAAGATTACGAAACTTTGTGGCTAGTGAACTCAAGTAGATGGCACAATATCATCACAAAGACCAAAAAGCTGGAACTTTTTGGATGACTATCTTAGCACCAAGTTTAATGTGTGCTTAATGTGGAAAGTATATTTTATGTGCAGAAGCAACTCCCAAGTCAGTGCTGAGGGTGATGGGCTTGAAGGGCTTGACATTGTATCATCTAAAGAGCCACTTACAGGTATATCTTTACTTTATGCTTCTCCTTTTCTCCTTTTCTCCTTTTTTCCCCTTCTTTTCGATGAACCATTGCTGAAGTATTTCTTGAATTTTGGATGTGTAGAAATACAGACTTGGACAGCAGGCCAAGAAACAGGACACACTAGAACTAAACAGAGAGAACAGTGGTGAGTCCATTACGACACTGGATAAATAGCTAAAGTATTTGCCTGCAGAGATGGCTCAAACTGCTAGTCACTAGGTCATCTTTTAGCTTAAACCTGTTTTTTTCGAAAGTTCAACCTTTTCAACAGAAAACAACATGATGTTGCACTGCAAACTCACCCACTTATATTTTATGAGCTCAGACTAGCAGTCACTGAATTTTTGGGAATCCCTCAGTGGCCAAATATTTCACGAATGTTGTCTCTCTGTCCGGTCTCTTGTCTAAAACTCCCCTTTATTTCTTTTCCAGATTCTCATATGCATTATGCTTTGTGTGTTCCAGGAAATTCCTATGGAAATTACACTATGCATTGCTCAGGCACCAGTAGCAATTCATCAGGAGTGAACAGTGAGCCAGGGTATGTGCTACCATAATTGAGCTACTGTAATATAATTACATTGTGTTCCCAGGCAACCATTAGATCTATATCCTTAAAATTTGAAGACAGCATTATGTTTTGGTAATACTGGCATCATAAGTGATAATGTGGAAGATAGCTTACATGTACTTATTCAGCCTTACTTTATTCTCTAGTCTTTACATTCATAATGAAAGTTGTCTCTTTTCCGCGATGGTGGATGTTGCATCCTAAGCAGATCAATCCAAATTACGGAGGCACCGAGTCAGATTGAAGTACAGAAAAGATTACAGGAACAGCTAGAGGTACATATTGAGTCAAGGTTTTTTCAATTCCTTTCAGCGTTCTGTTTGCATAGTTTGCTAATCTTTTGCTCCTTGACACAGTCCATTTTGGCCATCTAATGAATAAACTGTCTCATTACTACAGGTACAAAAGAAATTGCAGATGAGAATAGAAGCCCAAGGGAAGTATTTGCAAACAATACTAGAGAAAGCTCAAAAGAACCTCTCATTAGATATGAATTGCCCCAGCAGTCTGGAAGCAACAAAAGCTCAACTCACCAACTTCAACTTGGCTATATCAAATCTCATGGACAATATGAATGGAGAAGAGAGGCATGAAAACATTATGGAGAAGACTGTATTTAACAATATTGATTGGAAGGCAGGTGGGTCAGTTCTATTGGGAGACGAAGAACGAAAAAAAGATGTCAAGGTTGAGGTTGAAGGAGGTTCCATAAATTTTGATTTGAATACAGGAGGTAGGTACGACTTTTTTGGCACCAATGGAGTTGTACTGGAAGCCAAGCAACTTCCATATAGGAGGTAGAAATGGAAATAGAGTGCTTCATCTTTTTCTCTAATCTAATGTTACTTCTAGTAGCTGCTCAAATTGGTTTATATTGTGTTTTTGTTCTTAGCTATTTATATTCCATAATTTATCCTAAAATATAGTTGTTGATGTTGTTGGTATTTTCATTGGGGTATACCTATTGGTGGTATAAATAATCTTGACATAGTATCTGGAAATACATGACATTGAAGTATATCCTCAGCATGGTTTCTCTTAGAAATGCTTGACCGTCTTGTATGTTTAGCACATCAATCTGTGGATCATCGATAAATTTAGGGGCATTTTTGGAAAAGTTCTTATTATGTTGGTTGATTAAAGCTCCAAAAACAGGGTTCTACTACCGATTCCAGATTTTCTGGTGGTTTTGATTAAGGCATTTCTGCAAACCTGCTTGTTAATGAATGTGATTTTCGATAAGATTGTGAAGAGCTCCAGGAAATTATCCCTTATCTGCAGAAATAATCAAGAGATAGTCTCATTACTTCTTTCTTCTTAAGCACTGCCCATCTCTCTGGTGCCAAACAATTGGCCGATATCTTCACCAATTCAGCGGGTAAATATCAGTTACATTTTCAAAGTCCAAGTTAGACGTTCTTAAACTTCACGCTCCAACTTGAAGGGTTCTATTAGGAAACAAGATTGAACACAGTTTTTTCCCTTCTTGATTCATGTTGTAACTAATTATCTTCTTACTTCCATCCAGGAAATTAATTGTACACTCCCACCAATAGTGGGATTCAATCAGAAACTCGGACTGTAGGTACTACATGCCTATCTATGGAGATATCCGTTCTCCCAAAATAACTTTTGTCACCTCCCATATCCCCGGACCAGGGGGAACTTTATCCAACACATTGTTTGTTAGGTTGTATTTTCCTAGCCCATTCTGTCTTAGCCACTGGTCTCAATGAGAGAGAGAGAGAGAGAGAGAGAGAGAGAGAGAGAGAGCATGTAACTTAAAGATTACTGAACTTGGCTAACTACAGAAGGTTGCTTATCACTTCGTAGTTTATTCAGACAGTAATAAGACAAAGTTATGCATAACCTTTTATTCATGAAACAAACTAAAACATGAACATCATTTTGTAGTTGACAAACGCTAGAAATGAAACCATAGTCTGCATATTTGAACAAAATGCCACATGATTTAAAGCTCCATGTGGTTCAAGGGAAAGTGAAAGAAAAATGCGCGCTTTGGACCAGATAAAAACCAGGGAAAACAGACTCTTCAAATGTAGCGTTTCAGGTATGTGTGCATCGTCGTGTACTCAACTTCCGGATAGAGCTCCGAAGCTTCTTCTCCTTCTTCCCTTATTTCAAAATCTGTTAGACACCCTTCAAAGTACATGTGGTAGAAATGCCCAGCTCCTGCTTGGTCACCAATGTTCATATCTGCAATTTGTGAAGCATTTGAACATAAATGCAAAGCTATGTTCTGCATAAAATACATGGTAATTGAATCCGTGGTGTTTTACTTTTCTTTGACAAACCTTTCATGGAGGCTATGAAATCTTCTGCAGAGATGCTAATCTTTTCCAGTTCCTTCCCTATAAATTTCTCCCACATCTCAACCAACTGCCTTTGAGAAAGGATGTTTTGTGGTGGGCGAAGGTACAATGTTTTGTTCAATGTACGAGGATCATCTATAGTCTTGACTGTGTATGTTGCTACATCATCTTCGTCCAAAAATATTGCTGGCATAGCAGATAACCAAAGTTATGGATGTTACCGAAACAAATAATGTCATCAAAAGGTAAAGTGTAATTCAGGATGGGTTAAGAGGTCAATCTGTGCTCAATTCAAGTTATAAATTACTTGATTTTCCTTTAGTCTGGCTTTGAATTCAACCCGAGAATTGTGATGCTTAAAGTTTTGAACATGTGATGCTGAAAGTTTTGAGCATGGGTAACATACTTAAGGCTGAAATGAAAATTCAATTTGAATTTGACTTTTGAATCAGATTGAGCCTCGATTTAATTCTCGGATTATACAACTCAGGCTAGATTTCGGCTACTTGACCTCCTATGGGTATTAACAACCCCAACATTGCTTGAATTTAAACTGGGTTCGGATTCTTTGTGCTAGGTCAAATTTGAGTACGAAAAATCTGTGTCCAAGTACTAAACATTTCATACTAATCTCAGCTTATGTTCATATTGAGATTTTTAATTCGAATGAGTTGCACCCCTACTAAAAACACATGCTATATCGTTAGATGTATAATTAATTATAAATGCAAAAGGCATGAACTTGTACCTTTGACATTGCCATCTCCATAGAGGCATACTTTGTCTCGTGGAGGCAAGAGTGTGCCAAGTTGACACAGGTTAGCAGCATTGTAACATGCAAAGGCATTGGCAGATACGTAAGTAAAAGGAATTCCAGCGTCCTCAATGGCCTTTCTCACAACCATTTTCTCAAGAAACGTTTCGTTTCCTGGTGGAAGTGCATGTCCCATTCGTGATGGGTCCATCCCAAACTCTGATGGCAAGAAACGCTACAATTTTCCACACAATACTATTAGATTTGTATATCTCTAATAATAAGACAAATACATCAATTAAAAAACAACAAATTCAAAAATTCGAGTGTGACGGACACGAGCGATTTATATCTCATGAATATTCTAGTTCTGGCATAGATGACCTGTTTTTGGCCGGACTGGGGAGGGAATCAGTCGAGGTGTGCGTAAATTGACTTAAACACCCTTAACTGTTACACCAAAAAAAAAAAAGACGTGACCCTAAATTATCTTTCAGGTGTAGACACAGCAATGGCTGTGATATAGCCACACTTGCCTGATATTGTTGAGTTATTTGTAGCCACAGTTTTGATACATGATGGATCTCTTATTTTAGAGGTAGGCCATGAATTAAAGAGTAAAAAAACCTGCCCTACCTACTAAAGACATTGATGCAGATAATATTTTAGGTGTCTGTCTTGTATGTATGGTGTATATACAATTTTATGCATAACTCAATGCACCAGAGTCCCAACATTACAAGGTTTAAAAAAAAACATGGCATATGCAATTTTATGTCGAACACAGAAAACTTACAGATGTGACTCGAAACATATGACTTTCAAATCACAAAAGTCGGAGAAAACTTGTGGTAGGAGATGTGTTACAATAATAATGCCAGATGTGAACGAAGACAAATGGTAGAATCTTTGTAGATTTCATCTAGAAACGTTTGACTATTTCAAAGTTCAAAAAACATATTGACATTTCGCTAGCTTTTCCACACCCCCATCACACCCTTTCTTTTCTTATTAGGATTTTTCAAACTTTTACGTCATGAAAAATTTTAAGTTTTTTACTTTGTTGTATCTTCAAAGATTAACTTCTTTGTATTATATATTTTTAACGTATCAAAAAGTATTGCAATATAACTCTTTTGTTAGTTTTCGTTATTTTTTTTATAAAAAACCAATCCATTGACACCGATAAAAAAATTAACAAAAAAATTAACAGAAGTATCACAATGTAATATTTTTGATATATTGAGGGCTATAATGTGAAAAATATAATGTTTAAGGATATAAATTAAAATTTTTAAAATATTTCAAGGTAAAAAATGAAATTCGCCTTTCTTATTATCTGTTTAATATTACAGCTAACAATTTGAATTACACATTTATAAAAACACAATCGTAATTGAGATTAATTCAAATTTTCTCTAATTTTATTTAACATTACAAAATGCATTCAAAATAAATATTTTTGCCCAATAAACATTATCTTTCTTGCACGGCTTTCAATTTTAGACAATCTAACCAACATACTCCTCAATGCTAGATAATCTCACTAACTCACACCTATCCCTTTCTTATTATCTCTATGTCCCGCTTTAATTTTAAATTACCTAATTAAAAAAATTATTATTATTTAAAATAAAATACTCCACAATCAATGCTCGACTTTAAGTATTACGGAGTGGAGTGTCTTCGGCCGTATGGTTATTGTTGATGAGGTTGCAGTCTCTATCAAAAACTCAACAACTGAACACCATGGCATGCTATGGCAAACGATAACACCTCGTTTCTTTTCTTTTTCTTACTAGGGGATATTGGAGGGTAGGGTATTATAGACAATCTAATTATGAGCCTCCATCATTATCATATCCATCTGATTGAGATAAATGCCAATGTAATATAAAAACATACCTATATAATATACATATATGTAAGTGATAGATAAAACATATGCATACCTTGATGTTCCCGGCTTCTTTGATGGCCTCAACCAGCTTAAGTTGCATCAGAATGTTGTGACTCCGGAAGTGCACGCCGGATATGTTGCAGATGACCACGTCGACTTGTTTCACCGCATCCACGAGGCTCTGGTGATCGGAAAACGAGCCTTCGACGAGTCGAGCACCTTGCTCCTTGACCGAGAGCAGCAACTGCAGCTTGTCAGTGTCCAGGCCGATCTCTGGCCTCTGGAGGACATAGGTTGGGTGTCCCTGGGCTAAGCTGGCCTTAACCATCCTCCTACCAATAAACCCAGTGCCCCCAACTATTAGAACCTTGCTCTTTGCCATTGGATCCTATTATTTGTCTTGCAAGAGTTGAGAGGAACTGAAGACTTTATAGAAAGAAAATGTTGGTCATGGCTGTGCTTTGTTTGTACCTAATATATAAATCAGTCAAACAATCACAAACTTACTTTTAAGGTACTAGGTGGTGCACGCCAACTATTTTAATTTTTTGTCAAAAAAAAAAAAATAGATAAATTAAGCCAATTTTATTTATATTTATATGAAGATGATTATTGAATTTTACGTGATTCACTTGTTAGTGGACGACTATACAAAATGACACTTCTAACGTGGGGTAATTGTTACGCTCAAAATTTTTCTCATATTTCGGCTTGTGGCGACAGTGGTAATGGTGGTGTGATGGCGGCGATTGTAGTGGTGGTGGTAGTAGTGGTGGGGGGCCAGTTTCAAACATTACGCTTTTTTTAAAGTATTTATGAAAAGTCATAAGTTCTATAAACACTTTTAAAAAATTATCTCAAACACACATTTAGAGACCTATTTTCCCTATTAAATTTGAGATGTTAGTATTAACTATCGGATTAACTTTAAAGTATAAATTTAAAAAGATCTCAACCGCGAAAAGTAAAAGTCATTTTGTTTATTTTTTTAGATTTAAATTTTATTATATTTTATTATATAGATTAGTTATTGCATGTACCTAAAGGCACGAAGTAATAAAAAAATAGTTAATAATAAACATATTTGTATTAAAAAAAAAAATCAAATCACAAATAGGAAAAAAAAATGAATTTAAGCACGGGTTGTACTGGAAGTGAACAGTGGTAGTGATAGTGGGCGACAGTGTTGGTGGTAGGTAGTAACAACCGTGGTAATGGTGGCAGTCGTGGGTGACAACGGTAATGGTAATCCTGGGTTTTAGGTGATGATGGTGGCAGTGGCAGTCATGAGTGACGACGCTGGTGGTAGTGGTGGATGTGGGTAGTTGTGGGCGATAGTAATGGTGGTGGTTGGGGCGACGACGGTGTTGGTGACAATGGTGGGCGGTGGTGGATGACGACGAGTATTTTTGGTTGGGCGACAATGTAGTAGGTTGTGACGAATAACGATGATGGTAAG
>CAUOFW020005902.1:0-16037 GCA_963454935.2 Ilex paraguariensis
TCCCTGCTCAGTTTTGCTGCTTTGGGTATCTGATTTCCTCTTAATTTCCTTAAGCAATCCACCATGCTTCCCGAGACCCTTTACAGCTGGCTCAAGCTTAGCTTCTTCTGTTTGCTTAGGATCAGATTTCCCAGAGGCCTGATTTTGTAAATGTTGTACCCAACATGCCCCCAGCTCCCATCTGATAGATTGTTTGTGTTTAGTGCCTTCTTCCTGCAACTTCAGCAAGCTTTTCCCTAGCACCTCCTTTACCAAAGAGCTAGCAGAATTTAGGTCTTCAACATCTGCATAGTGCAATCTCAGAACTGCACCAGTTGATTGAGGTGTAGATGACTTATGCAATAGCATTCTTAAGCTGAGGAGTCAGAAGGAATGGAAATAAGTGTTAGCATTCCATAGCACCATAATGAATCACATACCTTAGTGACTTCTTGAAGCAGTAGGCATATACAATCTAGGATGCACAAACACTTCATTTTGGCAAGAGTGTCGATGTCGGACACGTCGGGGATATGGACATGCTTCGTACACATTCAGACACTATAAAATGAGTGTCCAATTTTGCCATTGTTAAATTTTTTCATGACACATTGAGACATGTGGCCGAAACGCTCAGGACACATTAGGGACACGCAACTGACATGCCGAGAATATGTTGAGAACACGCAATCGACACACTGGGGACACGACGAGGACACATTTTGAGTTTTTTATTTTTAATTTTTTGAAAACGTTTCAAATAACTTTATAATTAAGAGAGTTATTATTGTAATTTTAAAGATATATGAATCAAAATCATAATATAAAATGAGTTATAATCACTACATTGAACGTGAGACATTTGTTCCAAAAAAAAACATAGGACATGATTGTAACATAATTTTAGATACGAATACGAATTTGTATACAAATGGAATAAATTTTTAATATAAAAATAATGAGATAAATTTTTTGGAATTGATGAAAATTAGTGTTACAAAGTGGAATATTTTTTAAAATGAAAATTGTAGTAGTCATTGATTGTTGGATCATAGATGTTAATAATGAATGTGTATCGACATATCTTATCTTGTATCTTTTATGCAATAATATCATGATGTGTATTTTTAGAATTAGGGAAATGATGAATTAAAAGTTTATTATGATGATATTTTTATTTGTCCTACTTTTTGAAAAAATTCATGTCAACGTGTTCGTTTCTTATCATATCCATGTATCCATGTCTGTACTTCTCAGTATACAATACATGGTTAGCACTTAGCAGTTAGCAGGTACAACAAAAGGATATCTAATAAAATGAGGGTATACAGATAGAACTTTATGTATGAATAGTTAATAAGATCAACTTTGTTGCACTGACCTATTCACATTCAATGCATTAGCGCCTCCGTCAGGCTGGTCCTCAATGTTGATGTCCTGAGGGATTGTGTTGCCATCCCAATTCACTTCGGCAGCGACTTTCACAACGGCCATATAACCGCAGTGTCTAACAACTACTACACCCAGAGTGGAAGTATCCTGCAAGTAATAAATGGAATATTGGCCTTTGATATCAGCAGCTACAACAAGAAAAATAATGGAAAGTCTTTATACTAACATGAACAGTTGCACTCTCATCTGCAGTTATGCCTTTAAACAAGTTTCTCCGAGCAATCTCTTCCTGTGACATTCCAAGAACCAGACTCCCGTCATTTTTACCATCCTGCTTTGTGCTTGCGTCAGGCACATCTTTTGTCAGACGGATTAGCAGATCTCCTACTCTTTCCTCATGGGAACTGGAACCAGTGACACCATTTGGAGACCACTGATAATTGTCAATGAGATGTTTGATGGCTCCAACTGCTTTAAAGACAGAAACGTCGACAAATAGACTGTGAAGTAGAAAGGCTTTCCTATCTCTAATTTGCCTCTCCTCTGCTGTTTTACAAGGCATTGCAGCCAGAATTGAGAACTCCTTTGCCCATGGTCTATAATCATGTTTACCATCTCTTCCCTGTCCGCCCCCATTTCCCCCCCAGTTTTCATCTTCCACAGGAAATGGTGGGAACATTGATGGGTTATCAGCGATAACTGGAGGCACAACCCATGTGTTTGCTCGAAAACCATAAGGAAGGTTCCCAAACTGAAACACAACTTATGAAACTAAACAATCGTCTAGCCAAAAACTAATTGAATGTGGAGATGCCATATAATTCACTTACTTTGTTGTGCTCAGTGAAAGCTTTCATGAGAGCTTTGTATGCCTGCACACATAGGATAACTTATATTACAAAGAAGGAATTCAAGTCAACTCAAGTATGAAGAGCACAGACACTCGTGCACTAAATACATTAATAGTTGGTGCAATGCAAGTGGTGCTAAAGAAAGGGATCCCAAAGGCAAACTAATTCGACAACAGTATATAACATTATCTTTACTCACAGCATCAAAGATCCGACTTATCTGCTGCAACAGACCAACCAAAGAGTGGCTCAAAAGAATACGTTTTCCTGCTGGATAGAACCCTTTCAGAGAAGCAACAACTGTTGTTGGCTTCCCACTGCAAACTCGAACCTGCATAACAATTTACAAGTCCATCCCAACCCAATTTAGATGTTATTAGTTTAATGAACCAAAACCACTACCAATGAACTCAGAAAGCAGAAGTGCTCAAGAGAATATTTTAGCAAGAAAAGAAAGAATTAAAGGACCCTCACATCTATTTGAAATAAATCATCATCTGTTTTATCCTCCAGGAACGGACGAGTGGACCTTCGAATGTCTGTGAAACCAAAACAAAAATCAACAACACAGGCTCTTCACTGAATAAGATAAAGAGAGTTAAATTATACTAATGCAATTGCAAGAAGAATAACGTAAAACTTCAAATTTAGCATTTTCGATACCACGAATGGAATAAAGGAGAATGGCATAGTTATCGCACCACAACCCATTAAATCAGAATCAAAATTCAATTTTCGGGCGAAAAGAATGATATCCACAGGGAAAAAAAAACTATAATAGGAAAACCAAAAATCAAATTGGTAATAAGAACAGATGGGAAGACTCAAGAATTGACCAAGAAAATACAAAAATTATGCAATAAAAAAAAAAAATCCTAAATCAGCTAACTTCCTTTCATTTTAAAGTAACCATGGAATTAACGTATAATTGGCACAACAGGCCCAATAAACAATAAATACATAAATTCCAAACTCATCATTTTTCAGCGTATCATTTTCGCCTTTCCGGTAAACAAAAAAGTATTATTCTACTGAGCAGATTACAAATGGAGAACCAACAAGCTTCACCACCATTGTACAGACCAAAACGTACATGTTTTTGTTATTTTTTTTAGTTTTCACTTTTTCCTCCAGTTTCTCGGCAACCAAACAGTAAAGCACAAATATTACTTACTTTCCTTTTTCTTCAATTTTCTCGGAAACGAAACAGAAATTCAAAAGAAAAACTCACATTGAATAGGCGGAGTGAGGTTGGCGAAAGAGAAGAAGTCGTAGAACTGCCCGAGACTAGGCGGCGGATACATCATCGCAGCCGCGACGTCACCTTTCTCCGCCGGCTCAGCAATCTCCGACGACTTCGCCGGCTTGTCCCCATGGGGGTGGGACCCACCGGTGCCGGAACACGATATCTTCTTTTCAGCAGCACCCTTGGGCTTCGTTGTAGTAATTTCGGCGGAACCATTATTGTCTGGACCGGGCTCGACGTCGTTTGAACCGGAATCTTTTGAGTTGGGTTCTTTTGAACCGGTTCGACCGGCGGGTTTGGGAGAAGACGAGGACGCACCGAAGGAGGTCGCGCAGGCCACGATATCGAGGAGTCGTCTGATGTGTGCTACGGCTTGTTCTTCCGTGTAGTCCTCTGCAAATTATCAATATTTAGAATGCAACCCCTGGGGTCTTTCTTAATTATGAATCTACCCATATTTTTTTTTTTAAAAGGTGAGACATTCATCCATTAGCTCAAATGATCTTAAGCATCCAACTATAAAAGAAATGAATTTGTTTGTATCTTCTTCAACATCTTTTGACTTCCTTAAACTTTAAAATGAAATGGTTTGTATCTCTAAAATATTTAAGTAGAATTTATATTTTCATAAAAATAATATACAAAATAAAATAAGTTAACATACCAATAAAATTTAACAAATTTTGTGACCACGACAAGTTTGCTAGGCCCTAGTAAAGCAAAAGTAAAGGAACCAATAAGAGCCACCACGTTCTTAGTTAAACAATATAGTGTTGTCGATGCATGTTTCTCAATGACGTATTCAAAATGGTTGATCTATCACAGTTATTTCACACAATAGAATAATCGCATAATGACTGCAATAAAAGGGAAGGCTCCAACGAGAGTAAGGAAGTACATGGGTATAATAGCTTACCTCCCTCATTTATTTTGTTTATAAATTTGAATTATTAAAGGTATATGCGTGAGACAAAACATATTAAGTGAGAATATTTTTTAGTTTAATTCTTTCACCTATTATAAAATCTTATCCTAGTCTTGTCTTATAATATCATGAGAGCTCATGATTTCAATTTAATAAAATCTAATTGTTTCAATTCTTGTGCAATTACACGAAAAACTCAAATTTCTTTCGGATTTTCTGCACAATGCATCTCTAAAAAACTCTATAAAAGGCACTTGTTAATTAGAAAGTCATAGGGGTACTAAAATAATTTTATGTTAATACGATTATGAAAACACAGTTTAGCAGTTATGCGATAAAGGCTTTTGGGCCACGAGATACCTTGGACGATGGTGATGGTGCACGGTTTGAGAGAAACAACTTCCACCGAATCTTTCAGCCTTGGCCCTCGTACCTGTCCATTGGTATCAATAAATGTTATTTAATTTATTCTAATACTAATTATTTCTTGTGTTTAAAAGCACAGAATAATAAAAAAAAATTAATAATAAATATATTTGTATTCAGATTTAAAATCAAATTACAAAAATAGAAAAGATAAAAAAAGAATTTAAGCACCAATTATAATATAGGCGAACGGTGCTCGTGGTGGTGGGTGAAAGTGGTGGTAAGTGACAAGCAGTGGTTGTAGTGGTGAGTGGTAATGGTGGTGATGAGAGACAGTGATAGTTGTAATAGGTGACGATGATCGGTTATGATGGTGGCAGTCTTAGGTGGCAATAGTGATTGTAGTGAGGGTGTTAGGGGTGGCGGGACAGTGACAGTGATAATAAGGTGGTGGCAGCGATGGCAGTGGTGGGCCACGGTGGTGGTGATAGTTATGATGGTGGTTGTGGAAGTGATGGTGGTGATTGTTGTGGCAAACGTGACAGTGTGGTAACAGCGGCAATAGTGGTGGTGGTGATAGTGGTAGTGGTGATGGTGGTGGTGCGGTGGCGACGACAACGACGGTGATGGTGGTTGTGGTGGTGGGGGGTTGTAGCGGTGTTGGTGATGGTAGAGTGGCGACAACAGTGGTAAATGGTGGTGATGGTTATTGTGGCAGAGGCGGTGGTGTGGTGGTAGTGGCAACAATAGTGATAGTAGTGATAGTGATAGTGGTAGTGGTGATGGTGGTGGTGGTTGGGGTAGTTATGGTGGTGGGATAACGGTAGTGGTGGTAGTAATGATGGTGGTTGGGGTGGTGGTGAGGTAGTTTTAAACACTACCTTTGTTTTTTTTTTAAGTACTTATAAAATTAATAGGTTTTATAATCACTTTTTAAAAATTACCACAAATACATCTTTAGAGGTTTATTTTTATTATTAAATTTAGGATGTTAATATTAGCCGTCGGATTAGCTTTAAAGTAAAATTTACATAGATCTCAATCGCGAAAAAAAAAAAGTTATTTTATTTATCTTTTGAAATTTAAATTGTATTGTACTTTATTATTTAAATTATTGTCAAATGGGTAATAGCATACCATATTGAATGAAATTCGTTTTAAATACAACAATAACAATGCATCAAATCTCTAAATTAGTTCAAACTCTTATTATTATGAGCAATGCTACAAAATTCAAATAAAATATAAACAATTACAACTCAAATACATATCAATCCTTAGACGAGTGAGTTCTATTAATTTTTTCAGCAAGGTCCACTCTTCTCATACTCATCTAAAGGATGATATGTATTTATGTTTTAACTTTTGAGTTTCATTTAAATTATGTAACATTTTTCTTATTATTATAATTTCAATAAGCTTCTATTTTCAGTTCAATTCCTTCCATTTATTTCTCAATCCATCATCCAAATCGACAAGTACACACAATTTGAGAGCAAAATGGAAGAAAAATAAAAAGAGGGTATTTCTCTACAACTTTTTTTTTAGTTTTATTTTCTAGTAACAAAGAATTATCCGATGGTGTACATCTTTCTACTCTATTTATAAATATTAATTTTAAATATGTGTAATTGCATATAAATTGTGCATATCAATTATAACAAAATTTTCTTGCGATAATCAAACTTAAAACTCCAAGATAATAATCCTTAAAATCTTTTCATTTGAGCTATACTCACAAAATGTATTTGTCATATTTTCTCTTTTAATTCAATAATAACATGACACGTGTAAAACTTTTCAATTTCACATTAGTTTATTGTATTTTTAGTATAAAAAACTATAAATGCATCAAACCAAAATTTATGGCTACAACTCACTTAATATATATATATACTATAGCCCAATCCTATAGTTTATGTAATGATCATCGTAATTTTGCATGAGGCTATGGTACCAAAAAAACAGAAAATAAATTGATACCATACTAAAATGATTTGTAGCCGTAAATTTTGTCCTGATGTTGTATCATTCACACCCTTAAATTTAACACTTTGTTATATTTACCATTTAATTTGCCCACAATTTAATAAGTTTTACATGTGTCATACACTTATTCACCCAAAAAAAGAGCAATTTTTGGGCACCATAATTTTATCCTTTACTTCGTGATACTCAAAACGAATATGTAGATATGTTACTTCACATATTTGTCGGTGAGTATTCAGTAGCAAAGCTAAAAATTTTGTCTTATGCTCCGTTTGGTAGGAAGGATGGAAAGTAGAAAGAATAGAAAATAGGAGGGATACACTTTCTATCATTTAAGAATGGAAAGTTGAAAGGATACATTTTTCTTCATTTATGTTTGGTTAGATGGATGAAAAATAAAAATTACTATTTTTTTTTGTGCTGACTAAAATTAAGGATGACAGTAAAGTCAAGTCGAGTCATGTCGTGTCAGATTCGTGTTAAGTCATTACGAATTTGTGTCAAATATTAGTCAAACCTAACTTAACTCATTTAACTAATTGTATCGTGTCGAGTTGTGAGTTTACTTATTTATTTTTGTATCGAGTTCGAGTCGTGTTATCGTGTTGAGTCGAAAATTTTCACCTTTAGTTAAGATGAATTTTTTTTTTAATTTAAATTTTTTTTATTTTTTATTTTTTAAAATTAATTTTAAATTAATTTTTTAAAATATATATACATATTTTACTATTGTATTTTTATATGAAATTAATGTATACATAAGATATATAGACAAATAAGATACATTTTAACACAAATAATTAATTTTTTATCCACTTTCCTTCCGATTTTGGAGGGACTGATTATGCTGAGTTGGAAGGAAAGTTAATCCATCCACTTTTTCATCCTTCTTACTTTCCTTTCTTACCAAACATGATGTTTTATTTATCCCTCCAACTTTCCATCTTTTAAACTTTTCATCCTCCTACTTNCTTTCCTTTCTTACCAAACATGATGTTTTATTTATCCCTCCAACTTTCTATCTTTTAAACTTTTAATCCTCCTACTTTTTCATCGTACCAAACGGAGCATTAGGTGGGCACTCTAACTAACTAAAAACTTTAAATTTTTCTCCGCAAAGAATAAAAATAAACCAACATATTTAAATATAACGGATATAAACAAAAAAAAAAGATTAATTAAAACCCTTGAAAAAAATAAGGTTAATTTCATAACATTGACCCCAACAAGCTTTCATACTTTGAAAGTGTCATTTCGTAATTTTATTATAAAAAAAAAAATCTATATATAACATCAAGTTATAAGTGATTCATTATTGATCACTTATAAAATTATGTAACCAAGTTTTTACAATTTTCATAGCTTAAATAATTATAAAATGAGGCTAACATATCAACAATTTACCTAAATATGTTTGTAATGTATTCAAAGTATGTGCACAAATTTATAGTCACTTAATTTTAGGACATACTAATTAGTAGGATAAGAAAATAAATAGAATGGACATATTTAAATATACCTAACAATTGGCATAAATAAATAAATAAATTATATATATATATATATATATATAAAATTTTAAAAAAAATCCAAGGTGAGTCTGTGCCTCTGGTCACCTCTTGACTCTGCTACTATGAGTATTGTTATTCAGTACCACATAATTATATGTAAAAGACCGCATCACATCTACATTGGATGCAATATTAAAGTCCTAGTATATGTTTTGGTCATTGAATAATTAGTTTAGCTCTGCCAAACTATCATAAATATTATGGACACTATTGAGCAAAGCAATTTAAGGTCTGGCAAACCGGGTCTGGCTCCTCTGCGGTAAGGGGGTTACCGCATGTTATGCGGTTTAATTAAAACGGCACCTTTTGGGTGTTTTTTGCAATTTTTTTAACAGCCCTTGCCAAAAACGATGTCGTTTTTGGTCCTTCAAATCCTTCGACTCTGCACCGAAGCCTTCTCTCTCTCTCTCTTTCTCTCCATGTGAATTCCGTCGACAACTATGAAGGTCCTCAACCCCAAAATCCCTACCAGCCCTGAAATTCTCTCTCGGATTCCAATATTCTCTCCTAAATTTCCCTCCACGGCATGGGGTAAGAAAAACCCATCAAGAGTCGGCATACCCAAATCCAAATTGCCTCTATAGTCACCATTTTCACTATATCTACGCCTCTCTAGTTCCAGAAAATTTCAAATTTCTGCTCATTTTGGCTGGTCCACAACCCGTCGAAACTCTCTGAGAAAAAAGCTCAATGAACAACAACAAGAATGACAGTAGGTGCGTAATGGGTGAACTCGTCGTGGTTGGGGTTCGTGACGGAGACGAATTGGAAGAATGTGAAGTTGACGGTGCCGTTTTGGATGGAGAAAGTTGGGAATTGGACGGCTTCGACGGCAATGTTTGGGTCCTTGGGCTTGAAGACGAAGAAGTAGATAGGATTTCAGATGCCACAGTAGGAAGAAGGCGAAGGATTTGAAGGAAAAAAAACGACGTCGTTTTTGGCAAGGGCTGTTAAAAATAAAATTGCAAAAAACACCCAAAACGGTGCCATTTTATTAACCGCATGACATGCGGTAACCCCTTTACCGCAGAGGAGCCAGACCCGCGATAGTGGGGGCAACGGGGGCAGTTGCCTCCACTGTGATACCCCTATTAAAAAATTGTAAAATTTTAGGGGTACTTCAATATTTTAGAATATAAGTAGATAAAAATTAAGCTTAGAATTCAATATTTGAAAATTTTAAAGCATGAAATATATATTGGATTAAATTATTTTAATTTAATTAGACTTGAACAATTTATTTGTTGAATTAAATTGATTTTATATCAAATTTTGGTCTTAATAAAATTGTGATACATAGAATTTTTTTTCAAATCTTTTATATTAATTTTGTTCTATTTTAATTATTTATTTCCTTATAAATGGTTTCTTAAAGATAAGGGTAAAATATTTTAAGTGGTGAAGGTGACGATGGTGGTGGTGACCAGAGCTTATTTTAAGTGGTGATGGTGACGATGGTAGTTGTGACGAGAGTTTATTTTAAGTGGTGGTAGTAGTGATTAATAGTTGTTTTTTTTTTAAGGACAATGATAATTGGTAAGATTTTTTTTTTCTTGGATGACTTGTGCATTTTTTTTTTCTACTTTAATAGTTGTAGCGGGGGTCATCTTTCTTTTATTTGTGTGATAATGGTGATTAACTTGACTTTAATTTTTCTTTTTGACAGTGGCAATTGTTATTATCTATTTTTTATCTTGTTGTGGAGGTGTGATCAATTAGATTTTGCTCTTGGCCTATGACATTTATTGAATTTGATGATACTTAGAGCAATTCCCAAGTATGAGTTCGGGAGCGGAGGTCAGACGCACAGAGCTCATAAAACCAGAGTAAAGCCTAGCCCAATTGAAATAGCAGTAGAAGTAATAAAGAGATAGCTATTTGTNATCAGATTTCTTTACTGTTGTCTCGTCTGCTTATGACTTGTACTGACTTTGGCCTCTGTCTACTTATTTTAAATCACAACTCAAGCTTCCTTTTTTTTTTTTTATATCATAACAGGGGAAATATTTGATCTATTTCTTGCAAACAGAAGCACGTTTATGTCATTGTTCTTAGTCAGAGTATAATCGAGGGTAAATTTCAGGTGTATGAACCGGTCTCTCAACCCATATACTAGTTAAATCAGAACTTGGGTTTTAATAGGGATTCGAACCCACACAAAAGACTTGGATACGATTTATTCAAAGTTCAAACAACTGAGGTCTGTCCAATCAACCAATCACACTTTTGTCACTCACAGACTTGAATCATTGACCTCAAAAAGACAAAACTTTCGTAAGATAAAAAATATTATTGAACCAAAGGTTCATTGGTCACAAATCAAGTTATAATCACTAGATAATGGATTTTTTTTTAAATGATTAGAGAAATTCTTGGTTTGTCCTAGGCGAGAAAGAGGCGATTTAGTTGCTCAGACTCAACCGAGGGCAAATGTCAGGTACATGAATAAGCCCCTCAACTGATACACCAGTTAAATCAGGATTTGCGTTTCGGTAGGATTTCAAACTCACACCAGAGACTTGGATACATTTCGTCCTAACAATTGAGATTTGTCCTACCAATCAACCACATTTTTTGTCACCTAGAGACTTAAACCCTTGACCTTGTAAAAGCTAAACTTTCACAAGACAAAAATACTATTAAACTAAAAATCCATTAATAGTAAATTTAAGTCTCCTCTCTCTGGGAGTATATATGTTTGAATATACTTGATCTTGAGCTCAAATAGGAGTTCGTAGTACAAGACAAGACAAGTGAAGCCAAGCATACACCCAAGCATATAATTGAACATTCAAGCTCGACAACAAAACTTGGGCAGAATCCGAAAAAGCTTGTCTGTTCCCTAGTTTTAACCTTATCAAAGCTTGGGTCAGAGGTGAGTGTCAAGTCGAGTCGAGTTGAAGTTAGGTCTAACTGACTTTGATTAATCTAAGCTCTATAACTCAATCGTAAAGCTTGAATCTGCATACACTCGACAAATGAGATGACAAAAACCTAACACTTCTTTAGTCTTACTTTGATTGATTGTTCGGTTCCATAGAACATGATTGCACTAAAAATCTAAAACCTTGTTAGTTAACAAACATGTGAACATAAACATTTATGTTTACACCAACTCAACTTGTCTTGTGTGTTTTTTTCTCAAAAGAAAACATGACTTGGTTCACATGGTTGGCATCCCTAATAGCCCATGAAATAAATCCATCCTATTGCATGTGGTCAGGTACTGCCACACACGAATTTATAACTCCATGAACCTGTTCTAGTCTCTAGATACTGTTCATCCACTCAAACGATATACCATGAACTGAAATTTAGGGTTAAATATTTTTTAAATTGTAAAAATTAAAGTTGTCTATCACTTACTATAGACCGAAACTTTATGCATCATATACGACCTAAAAAACAATTATTGCGTCAAAACTATTACAATCCTGATTCTTTTGCTAATGACAAACCAGGGAATGAGAAAGACATAGCATAGCAATCGACTTGCAAGAATTGTCATGTAATTTTGTCAATTGATTATCATTTCTTCTATTTTTGTCATTTTGATATTAGAAAAAAAAAGGAAAAATAAATTGTATTATGAGATCAGTGAAAATATATGATTACTGAATTTTTCTCAATAAAATAAAATCAAGTACCCTCCACACATACCCATCGATGATATACAGTCTATCATTAAAAAAAAAATAAAGAAAAAATGTATTAAAATAGATCCAAATTCAAAAGAGGAGATGGCTACGGTATTGCCAAAAAATTGATTTATAGTTGTAAATTTTGGTTTAATTAATAAATTGTAATTAATTAGCAAAATAATATGAAATAATAAAATAAAAAATCTTATGTAAGATAGTTTTCATTGGACGAAAAACATAAATACGGTATTAAAAAATATTTTTTTTCCTACCATAATTCAATGCTACATCCATCTATCACAATCAATGGATACCGTCGATCATTGAAGCATTCTCAAAACACCAAAAGGACTTCATAAATTTTGACACCCCACAAAATGAAATAGAAAGAAACTTCATGATCAGACGGTGAAAACGACATCATGTACTTAAACCTAGATGGGACCCTCACACGGAACTGAAAGTACAATGCAATAAAGAGTATTAAACTTTGTATACCATACCTCATGTGATAAGGAGTAGTTGGTAATGTGACATGTGTCTACATGAACGGCTAAGAGCTTCCTCAAATCTAAAATCCTGTCCGTAGATATTCCCTGAAGTAAAAAGCCGATGAAACGTTAGAAACATAGAATAATTACCCCTTCCTTACCCTGCACCCCAAATAGCAAAGTATTTCCCTTAGTACTCACCTTTAGCGTCACTTGAGACTCCTCTGGTGTTTCAACAGTTATTTCTACTACAGTTGGTAAAACTGTAAAAAAAAAAGGCAAAGTTAAAACATGTAAGTGAAAATTTTTGAAAAGCCACAAAAAAAAAATAAAAATTGAACTATTTATTGTTGCGAGTAGTGTTCCCATAAAATTAAAACAATACAGATAAGATTAACATGTAAAAAAAATGTTGGTAAAATTGTAAAAAAAAAAGAGGCAAAGTTCAAACATTTTAGGTGAAATTTTTTGAAAAGCCACAAAAAAAAAAAGAAGAACTATTCATTATTGATTTTTCATTTTCGAGTAGTGCTCCGATAAAATTAAAACAATACAGAGAAAATTAACATGTAAAAAAAATGTGTAAAACTATAAAAACAATGTTGGTAAATTTGTAAAAAAAAAAAAGAGGCAAAGTTCAAACATTTAAGTGAAAGTTTTTGAAAAGCCACAACCAAAAAAAAAAAGGACTATTAATTATTGATTTTTCTTTTTTCGGGCAATGCTCAGATAAAAAAAAGATTAGTATAGGGTGGCATGCGCAAATCAAAAAATAATTACTCCATCCATTTTATGGTTAAACAGGAAAAATTTGGAACCTTATTATAATGCTATGATTTAATGGCATTCCTAGTTTACAAGCTGAATTAGTTCAAACCAGCTCGAAGTTTCTACACTATACACTAGATACAACAACATTTTTTTTTTGTTTTATGTTACTTATTTATAAGCAACATCTTAGTTTGATACAAAATTAAAGAAGGGAAAACATATCACAATGTTTTGAGATAGTATGTCATTTGTATTTTTACAACTGGAATTAGTTTGAATACATTCAAAATTATTATTGTTAGTAAAAAATATTTTCAACACCGCTTTTTGTGACTTAATTCATGTATAATGTAACATTCTCGTCACGTAAAATTAATTGGAAGAAAATAAGAATATGTTAAAACATTTTTGAATTTCTTAAATCGGCTAGAAAATATTTTCAAGAGTTGTCTCCTTCTAAATTAATTCGTGAATAAAATTTATGAATAAAGATTTTGAAACTACAAAGCAAATCAGGATTATCAAACTACGTACTCAGACATAGATACATATGTGTGCGTGTGTGCTTTGAAAACCGTGCCTATACATCTACATGTTTTTGTTTTGTTTTGCTTCGTATCTTTTCCTTTGTTTTCTTAGCTACCAAACAGAAAATATAATGGAAACAATACTTCAGCTGAAAGTAAAGAAGAAATGAGGTACACCACACAAAAATCAAACTCACCTTTCTCTTCCTTCTTCTTTTTCTCTCCCTTGGCCTTGTGAGGTTTGGCCTTTCCAGTTTTAGGAGCCATTGGCTGACTATCTCTTTTTCTCAAAACTGTTGGATTGAATTAAACTTCTTGATGCTTCAATCCAAACTTATCGACGGCAATGACAATGCTATACAAATATAGTATTCGTCGGATAACAACTTTCTCTGAACAAACAGTAAGAAAAATTTCTGCCAGAAATTCAGAACCCAATCTTTTTAATTAGAATCTCGCAATACCCAAAACCCACTAGAAAAGAACTGATAAACATTGCGAAAAAAAGAATTTTTTAATTGGAAATTGATTAAGTTGAGGAGATGAACTGAGATACAAATGAATTTTGGAGGGGTGAGAAAATGGTTTGGAGAGACTGAATTATGGTAATAGCATATTGCAGACACACACACACACACACGTATACACAGAGAGTGAGAGAAAGAGAGAGGTGAATGCTGGGGGTATTGATGTGTGTAGTTAAGAAGGGTCGAGGGGCACGAGCAAAAAAAAAAAGAAGGGTCGAGGGGGTTTTTTCTTCTTCTTCAACTGTTATACTTTGTTGAGCTTATTAAAGGAAGTGAAGCAAAGGTGGATAGGGGCCGGTGAAAGCAGAGAGAGAGAGAAAGACTGTGTTAGTGAGCTGAGAGAGAGAGAGAAAGAGAGGGGGAGAGGGAGAGGGAGAGGTGGATAGGATAAGGTAACCCAACCCACAACTCTTCTTCTCTTTGTACGCACTCGGAAGAAGATTGAAGAATGTGAGGCTGGCGAATTGGAGCCTCTCATTTCTCTTCTCCTTCCTTAAAAGATCATCTCTCTCTCTCTCTCTCTCCATTTGTAGCATTGTCATTAGGGACTATAAAGAGCTGATAGGGAAGTTATCGGTATTCTATTTTTATTTGACCATTTTACCAAGAATTTTTATTTTTCTTTGTCTATTTGCTAGTTCTGTGGGATAAAATAAGAGTTTTTTTTTTGTGGATAAAACCTTTAACGCTAAAGTTTATGCCACGTCTATATTACTCCTGTTTGTAATCATAGCAATTTATTTTTGTTTAATAATAACAAGGGTTTGATTGATTGCACTCTACAAAATTTTGAATATCACACAAGTCTAAGATTAGGCTATTCATAAAGATTTACTCTCATAATTGTCCTATATACATATAAGCATGAATCCGAAGGATTATATGTACTAGAAAAAAAATTAATTGTCAATCTCTTCCCGTAAACTGAAAAAAAAAATGAGTAACATTTTGGGGACATTAATAACACTAACCAAAGTGACGCCTACTTGAATTGAGCCAATTCGAAGAAAGGCCGAGTCTGTGACTTACTTCCAATTTGTAGAAAACATTATTTTGTCAAATATTAGTATGTGACGAAATTGGTGGTGATAGATAGGTTGGTGTCGACAGTGGTGGTGTGGTAGTGATGATGGTGGTGATTATTATGATGTGGTGATGGTGGGGTGGCGGAGATGGTGGGGGTGATGGGTTGTAATGCAATGGTGAGAAAGTATTCGTATTGGCAAGGTAGTGGTGATTAAAATAAGTATTCATATAAACATTCATAGTAATTCATATTTATCCACTACTTAAATTTGACTATTAGTACCCAACTCGTTTATAGATTGGAGGGCAGATCAGAAGCCCAAAACCCAAATGATGAGTCACTCCGTGTGGCCTGCACACGCCAATACAAGTTTTGGTAGGCCGAACCCCAAGGGCATGTTTGGATGATTTTAGGATGGAGGGATCCTTTTAGCAAACTCCTGCAAACCTAAAGCCTTCTTTTTTGTACACGGGTCTCATGCATAAGTTCTCTCTAAACATTTGTTTAGTCAGTACTATAAAATTCTGTGGAATTTAGGGATTATGTGCAATTATAATTAAGTATTTATCATTTAATTGACTAAATTATCCTATTCAATCATTTGTATAGATTAGGAATAGAAAAATCTTTTTACCATTATATCCTAGGTTGGTTGATTTTAACCCACCCTACCATGAATTTGTTGAAACCCATATTCATTGATTTTATTTTTCGGGTCAGAATATGAATCTCAA
>CAUOFW020005902.1:18970-52073 GCA_963454935.2 Ilex paraguariensis
TTTTGCACACCACCTGTCAAGTGTAGATAATAAATGCAATGAAATCAATGAAAAAATTAAAGAAGACACAATTTATAGTGGTTCGGTCAATTCGACCTACGTCCACTCTTCAATGGCTTCAGTTGCCGGGTATTTTATTGATTCAAAGGTATGGAGAATGGAGATACAAGCTTTGAGAGAGAGAATGGAGAATCAAAGAAAATAGTAATCTCCGGTAGTCGGTTCGTCCTCTGTATGTCTCTAGTGGGGCGTGATCCCCTTCTTCTACAAGATTGGAGCTATTTTATAGCAGCCAAGAGATCATTCTTGTGGAGATCATGACATATCCTCAATGCTTCTTTATCACAGCTAAAAGATTATTCTTGGTGGAGATCACGACTTATCCTCAACGGAAGGAGGAGGTTGGGGAGCTCTTCATGAAACGTGGTCAAAGATTGGACCGTTTCCTTCGGTGGTGCAGATAAGCTTCCCGTGCTCTCCTCTTGATGACGTGCTAAGCAAAAAGTCTAACCGGTCTTGGACTTGGTGGATTTGGACCGTTTCTTTTGGTGGTGCAGATAAGCTTCCCATGCTTTCCTCTTGGTGACGTGCTAAGCAAAAAGTCTAACCGGTCTTGGACTGTCTTGGGTTTGGTGGAATCAAAATGAGGTTGGGCTCCTCAACTGAGGTTGAACTTTAACACATAAATTAGACTATTTGGGCTTAACCCATCATATACTATTATTTATGTCTATTAACTGTAGATTAATACACGACCTCCCTTGGGAGATCCTAGAAAAGTTTTTGAAATTCAAATTCTACATCTTATTTGCCTCTGTTTTCTCTCTCATCTATATTACACCAAGCTTTCTAGGGATCTTCACGTACTTTTGGCCTCTTCTGGTTTCCACGACTCTATTTCTGATAGCCGTCGTCGCCTTTGGTCATATATCTCCGTCGGTGATTGAAGCTTCCGATGAAAAAGCTAGTGAATGGATCTTGGATTACGTTGGTGGCAAACCAGGCGATTTCGGAGCCGAAGGAGGTGGAGCAGTTGATGTCGGTGGTGGTTGTGGTGGTGTTGGTGTTGGTTGATTTGAAGCTGATGGCTGTTCTGTGGTGGTGTGTATTGAGAAAAGAGATAAAGTGACTTCGAAGGTTTTAAAGAACAAGAGATGCATCGGGAATCGAGTTAGTGTGCGTATTAATATTTTGTTTTCATGTTACTATTGTTTTTTTGTTGTACATGATATTACTTTTTTTCATGTTATTATGTTATTATTAATATTTAATGTTACTATTTTTTTAAAATATTAATATTCAATGTTATTTTTTTTTTGACCATATTGCTACTGTTATTTTTTTCAAATATTAATATTCAATATTACTATTTTTTATTTTTGAATGTAACTATTTTTTTGTTGTGTTTAAATGATACTATTTAGTGTTTGAATGTTACTATTTTTTTGTTTTTAATGTTATTATATATATATATATATATATATATATATATAGTTGAAAAACAAAAGGAATTATGAAGTTAATAACTTACGTGATTAAAAATGGGGACGTTGTCCATGGTATAGTGTTTATGATGTTGCAGTGTATTTGGATACACAATGGTTATGGACAACTGTGTTAAACACAAAGATAAACATTTCAGCATAACATTGTAGCTAAATAAAACATCCGTGCATGAGTGTTTTAATAGTCACAGGCAATTACCATTAGCTTTAGTTCACTGATAACAACCCTACTATAAACAATTTTAGTTCCCTATTTTTATTCTTCAACTTTCAATTCCCAAATGAACTATAAAAAATTTACCCTTTAGGAATAACTAAATTATGTCCTTCAAAGTGTCCATGTTAGTCACTCAATTGAATGTATATATTTTATCCTTTTTAAAATCGAGCTACAGTCATGAATCAACATTTGTATAAAACATTAAATACTAAACTTAAACTAATTAAAATTCACTTCTTTTGTATAAAGCAAATAATCATAAAAGTAAATTCATTATGGCTCATGGGTACCCAAAAGTTAAAACAACTTACCTCATTCAACAACTGAAAAATAAAAGCGTCATATAATGAATGATTAAATTAATGAATAATCACATACAAATTAATTGATTAAACGGGAGAAGTTACATATAGTCAACAGAGTAAAAATTTGGCTAAAAATAAATCAAACCCTTATATGAAAAATATAAGAAATACAAATATCAAACAGCAAACAAAACCTAATACAAAATTATTGTCCTTAGTTTATAAGCAGTTGATGCAAAATTTGTTTTTGGTCATATTGAATGTTGNATTTTAAAATTATTTTTGCTACTTCTTTTTTGTTTTTAAGGTATTATTCATGTCCACAATCCCTTGTATAAATTAACTAGTATTGCATAACATGTGTTGCACGTGAATATATTTGTATAATGTTTTTTATAAAAAAATTAAATTTTATGTGTAATCAAAATTGAATAATAAATTAAGTAATTTTTATTTTAATTATTGTCAAACCTATTTATTGATTTATTCTACTTTTCTTAGAGTATGTAATGTGTTATTTGTTTAGGTATCTCTTCGATCCCTTAGATATTTCCTCTTTTGTTTATAATGAATCTTTATTGNACAAAAAATGTAGTCAACTTTTCAAATGTCACATCTATCAAGCAGAAACAAAAAACGTAGTCAAGAAGAGTGCATAGTTTTCCATTTATATAGATGAGATAACACAAAAAAGCCAAAAATAATTTCAACTCTAAAAAGGAACAAAATAATTCCAAANTGTAAGGTAGTCATTATTGAGTATTTACATATCTAATTGTATTATAAATTTATTACGTTTTTTGTCAAAGAAATTAATTAAATTGTAATACTATTATTTTTATTATAATAATATTATATTGTTATATACCAAAAAATTAACTATAACATATATTGGACTGTAAAAGAATAGAATATAGATTGAACTTTATTTCATATAATATAGACATAGATATAAAANATTGAAGTTAAACATAAAGATGGTAAACATTCAGTATCTCCTACGCATTTAAACAAACATTTTCATGTGCCTTATGATAGGGAGCTTCGCAGTTTGGATGCATTAATAGGACACCATAACCATAACCCTCTGCGGTTCCTTGTGTGTGTGTGTTGGGGCTGTGGTGAAGGTGGGGGGTTTGTAGGATTTTAATATTTGTTTGAAAAGCAGGTTTAAATTCTCTGTTTCATTTATAAGTGAAAACGTAATTGATGATTCCGTTCTCTAATAAAAGCGCAATTGTTAAACATGTTTTATCATAAAGACAGNTTAGAAGAAACTAATATATGAGTATTATTGAATTTATAATAAAAATTAAGGATAAACATGAAATCAAAAGTTTTTCACATATGTTGACATTTATAAGTAGTATAAGTATAGATAGATAAATTATTAAACACTAGTCATTACCCATGTTTGAAGACACTACGTTGTAAACAAAAAAATTGCAGACAATTGCCCAAATTCACAAAAAAAAAAAAAATTAATCCCAAAACATTCATATCAATTCTTCTTTTAAAATGACATGAAATATATTGTTGATCATATCCTCCATATTAAGCAATAAATAAAATCTTTCTCATCTATAAGAATCATGAATTTATCTCCACTNTCACCAAGACCACTTTTTACTTAAAACAGATTCACTAAAATCGCTTTTATAAATTCCCGTATTTTTATAAGTTTTTGGAATGTATAAAGACCCTTTAAAAGCGTATTTATTACCTCCGCTTTATTTGTTTTAAAACTATCATAGTTTGGTAATTATTTTCAAAACTACCCTATTTTGGTGTATATCTCTTAAAAGAATGACATTTTGGTAAACAACTCACTTTGGCTGATCCTCTACAACACCAACTCCTAGATAATAGCTCAATCTATCTTTGATGAGTTTAGTCTAGAGGCTAACCTTTGGGACAAATTTTTAGAAGGTAATTGTAAAAGTTTAAAAAAAAAATAGAATGATGAATTTTTAGGTACTATTTGGTAACATATTTTAAAATTATTTTTGCTACTTCTTTTTTGTTTTTAAGGTATTATTCATGTCCACAATCCCTTGTATAAATTAACTAGTATTGCATAACATGTGTTGCACGTGAATATATTTGTATAATATTTTTTATAAAAAAATTAAATTTTATGTGTAATCAAAATTGAATAATAAATTAAGTAATTTTTATTTTAATTATTGTCAAACCTATTTATTGATTTATTCTACTTTTCTTAGAGTATGTAATGTGTTATTTGTTTAGGTATCTCTTCGATCCCTTAGATATTTCCTCTTTTGTTTATAATGAATCTTTATTGTAAGGTAGTCATTATTGAGTATTTACATATCTAATTGTATTATAAATTTATTACGTTTTTTGTCAAAGAAATTAATTAAATTGTAATACTATTATTTTTATTATAATAATATTATATTGTTATATACCAAAAAATTAACTATAACATATATTGGACTGTAAAAGAATAGAATATAGATTGAACTTTATTTCATATAATATAGACATAGATATAAAAAATTGTATGCAAGTGTACTTCCAATAAATGAGTACAAAAGAATTTAAAAATCAGATACGATTAATAAAATAGCCTAAAACAACTTTAAGTCAAATAGTATAGGAAACAAAAATTGAATGAAAGTAATATATAATTTAGAAGTCAAATAATGTGAATAAAAAAGTTCAAAAGAACTTATAAGTCAAATAGGTATAGAAAATAAAAATTAGAAGAAACTAATATATGAGTATTATTGAATTTATAATAAAAATTAAGGATAAAACATGAAATCAAAAGTTTTTCACAAATGTTGACATTTATAAGTAGTATAAGTATAGATAGATAAATTATTAAACACTAGTCATTATCCATGTTTGAAGACACTACGTNGAGAGATTTTGCATTGCATCAAAACCATCGGATCAATTATCGTCAAGCAATTTGAGCCGCAAAAAATTCAAGACAAACTTTTCTAGTTCCCTTATTATGTAAATGTTTTTACTTATTTGACAATTTTTTTTTAAGAAACATTTCTTAAAAAAAATTTCACCAAATAAGATCTTATAAATCCACTTAGAAAAAACACGTACAATTTTGAGGACAGGCATGGTGGTTTTTTATTGTACTTTTACTCATTTGAAATTTTAATTTTCTCCCCATAAAGACTCTACATCATTTGGTCCATATTTTTGTCCCAATTTTCAATACCTACAAAAAATAGTAATGTGCAATCACCGTTAGAATCTCTATTCACTACTCATGCACGCAGAGATAATTCAGATTTGGGTTTTTGGTGTTTTCCACCCAATCAAATAAGGGTCATTGTTGATTGAAGAGTTGGGCTCTCCACCAAATTGTGCATTAATGTTGGATTGTGATAGTATTGAAAAAACTATAATTTGGTAAAACATACATCCACTCCCAGATGCCTATGAATACCACACGTCTGATTCTAACTTCCCTCCTCAACTTGCTTAGACAAAGAAAATACGAGGGACAGGATTTGCATCCTCACTCTCTTTTGATGTCTATCCAACCCTTGATCAATCTCCACCTCAATGACCACATCTCGGTCTTTTTTGTAGGATAGACTAAACGAATTTTACATTTAGATTAATTCAGTGTTTGAATAAGGAACAAAACTTGAACTCGCACGTCTTGAGTTCTAATGATACACAAAATGGATTTATACACAATCAACAGTTGAGTGAATGGTGCAAATGAATTAATAAAACAATCAATGACAAAAAGGTAAATTTTGGGGTCAACACACATATATATAGTAGTTCGGTCAAAGTGACCTACTCTACTCTAGAAAACGGTAACGGTGGCTAGAGAGCCTTTTATTTAATAAAGTAAGGTGAGAGGGAGAAAGAGGGGAAAGGTTAGCTCCAAGAGAGGCACAAAGTCTTTTTTGTGAAGTCTTTTTGTGAGGAGGTGACGTGAGGGTAAAAATACTAATTTTTCGAGGAGAATAACTACAAAAGGTAAGTACAATTAAAATTTGTTTTGATCTCCGAGGGTGCGTATTCCGATGATTGCTCCCCACGTGCCTTAATCTTTTTTAACTCTTTGAAACTAGGGCTAGATCGAATTCACGAACTGGACTTAATCTACCTTTTAGCTGATTTATTGGGCCTGACCCAGTTAAATCTGAGTTCATCAAGTTTAAATTTCACTAGTTCATAAGACTCATATTCAACCAATGTGCAAGATTTGTCGATGATTTGTGTTACAGTATGAATTATATGACATTGGGCGATTCACGATTATTGAGTTGTTGCTGGATCCTTGAATTTTCAGGCAACTATCTCTTTTGAGCTAATATCAATTTTTTTTTTTTTGTGATCACCATTTTCTTATCACAATAAATCCTATTCTCCTATACACAACATTTGTGTGTGGCTATCATTAAGTCATTACATTTCATTGACTGTATTTATGGGGAAAATCATTTCATGCCTACTGTATAACTGCAATGTAATGGCATCACGGATATTTGAATATCCAGACCTGTAGCCCATCACTCACTTCCTACCATCCAATAACTTTTTAAAACATATTATGTCTCTCTCTCTCTCTACTCCCCAGTATTCGTATGGCTCAATGAATTTTTAATGTTCGATAAATAAGTTAGAGTAATGTTACATGAACTTAAAAATCTCAACCATTAATTAGGTAGTGGGTCCCAATAAATGTTGGGATTCACAGTAAAATCAATGGTTGAGAATATCAAGTTTAGTTTTTACGTCCATGTAATATTACTCAATAAGTTATGCATAAATTAATAGTTTCAAATGAAGCTGTAAATGCAACGTGTATAATTTGTGCAAATAAATTTTGTTTACATGTTTATAATAAAGTGAAATATTAAAAGATATTGTAAAAGAGGCCAATGGAGCTTTTATTTTATTTCTTTTTTGTGCTATGTAAAAAAAAGTCAGGGATAGAGCCCATTCACCCAGAAAAAAAAAAGGTGGGGAAGAGAAAAACAATACAGACAATTGCTGATATTTAACTTAAACCGGCGTTTTCAAAAACAAAAGATGCCTTAATTGACCTAATGGTTTGCAGATGATTATTTGCATCATGACCTTACGTAACAATTACAAGTTTTAAAAGCATATGAGTGGGGGACAGTTCTCGATCAGTTAAAAAAAGAAGAGAAACCAAACAGAGATAAAAGCATGGAAAGAGATNGAAAAAAAAAAGGTGGGGAAGAGAAAAACAATACAGACAATTGCTGATATTTAACTTAAACCGGCGTTTTCAAAAACAAAAGATGCCTTAATTGACCTAATGGTTTGCAGATGATTATTTGCATCATGACCTTACGTAACAATTACAAGTTTTAAAAGCATATGAGTGGGGGACAGTTCTCGATCAGTTAAAAAAAGAAGAGAAACCAAACAGAGATAAAAGCATGGGAAGAAATTTGAGAGGGAAAGCATCCAATTATAAGTTCTACAACTAAATTTCCACTTCTACAACTTACGCTAAACATTCTATCAACGTTTTGTACAATTACATGATCTAATTGATCAATAAATTCTATTTCATTTATTTTGCCTTTTAATACGTAGACTATAATAAAATAATGTCACAAAAATGGTTTCTCAAGAGAATAATCAGTAGTCAAGNTCCAATTATAAGTTCTACAACTAAATTTCCACTTCTACAACTTACGCTAAACATTCTATCAACGTTTTGTACAATTACATGATCTAATTGATCAATAAATTCTATTTCATTTATTTTGCCTTTTAATACGTAGACTAGAATAAAATAATGTCACAAAAATGGTTTCTCAAGAGAATAATCAGTAGTCATGGCTACTCAAACATAAAAAGCATGAAGGATCTCTCGAATGTTCCTCAGGCGTAGCTTGCTGCAAGCATGAACTATGGAAAGCATGACCACATGGCAGAATAGAAACCTCTGGAAGAGTAGACTGCTCAAATTCATCGTAATACTCAGGGACATCATCGTTTGGATACTCTGATAGATCCTCATTGCATAAACAACAGTTCAGTCCAACTGGTTCATCAAAACCTGAAAGGAAACCTGCTGATTAGTAATGATACCAAGAAAGACGAATACTCTAAGCAGGCAACATAAAAACAGACTTCACCATTAGATTTTCTTTCATGAACTGACCACTACTAATGAGCTGGGAATAAAAAATGTATTCACGTGACCATTTATGACATAAGGTCATCGCTTCAGACTAGTTCGGATAAAAATACAACTGCTGATTTCAGTATTATCCTAGTGTGGAAAAAATTCCTTACAAGTATGCTGAACTATCATGTTAACTGATAGTAATAATACAACAAAATTGAAAATTCACCGCNTAAAAAATGTATTCACGTGACCATTTATGACATAAGGTCATCGCTTCAGACTAGTTTGGATAAAAATACAACTGCTGATTTCAGTATTATCCTAGTGTGGAAAAAATTCCTTACAAGTACGCTGAACTATCATGTTAACTGATAGTAAAAATACAACAAAATTGAAAATTCACCACATATAAAAATAAATGCATCTACAGGACATGCTGCATAGTTTGTAAAATTTCCAATATCCCTAAGAAAATCCATAGATTTGNCATATAAAAATAAATGCATCTACAGGACATGCTGCATAGTTTGTAAAATTTCCAATATCCCTAAGAAAATCCATAGATTTGCGTATGCTTCCTCTTCAACACTCATAACAAGCGCTGGTTTTCAAATTCCTAGTCATAATCACATTCGTTTTAGATTCTTGCCAAAGTGCTTCACTGTCTATGCCATGAACGAGATTCCACATTTTCACTTGGCAAAGAAATCTTGATTTCAGAATTATTGTTTGCCTAAAATAACTCCAGGACCATGCTCATGTCTCCAAAGTAAAACACCTTTGGTAAGCCAAAAAAATGGTTTATGACATGACATCACTTGATTATAGGGAAATGTTGAGGACTGTTAACTGACACAAGAGGTTGGCCTGTGAATTTATAAGAATTTGTTGCGCTAATTCTCAGTTTGGCAAGGCCTTATTCCACTCCCAATTATAACTACTCAAATAATTGACCAAGCAACCCTAATAAGGCATTTTCGGCCAAGTGTGACAGAGGCCCAGCATAGGGAATTTTTGGACTTTGTTACCATGCTACTTGCCAAGATACTTGACCACAGCCATAATATCCTTTTATTAAAGTTGCATCTCAAACACTTCTTCAAAAACTTGGTTCATAATGCCCATATATACACATANATCCTTTTATTAAAGTTGCATCTCAAACACTTCTTCAAAAACTTGGTTCATAATGCCCATATATACACATATTTTGAGTATTAAAATTGAATATCAGAAAGTTTGAAATAACACAATCCTATATGAAAAGAAACACTATTGAGTAAGATTTTGGACATACCATTCCAACTGATATGGTATACTGAAGTAGCAAGTTCTGAGGTTNTATTTTGAGTATTAAAATTGAATATCAGAAAGTTTGAAATAACACAATCCTATATGGAAAGAAACACTATTGAGTAAGATTTTGGACATACCATTCCAACTGATATGGTAGACTGAAGTAGCAAGTTCTGAGGATGATTTAGATAGACTGGCAGAAGGTTGGGCCTCAGTCTTTTCGCACTGAACCTGGCTTGGAGTAGAAGCTTTTTGGGTTCCACTTCTCTTCATTGGTGAGGCAGGATCTTTAGAAGCCGAATCTTTTTGGATTCCTTTACCCTTATCAGGTAGTATGGGATGTTTGCTAGATTGTGTTGAAGTTTTGGCGATACTATTCGAAGCAGTACTTTTTGTTTNTCTTTTTGGATTCCTTTACCCTTATCAGGTAGTATGGGATGTTTGCTAGATTGTGTCGAAGTTTTGGTGATACTATTCGAAGCAGTACTTTTTGTATTTTTTATGGATTGTTGTGATCGACTAGAAGAAGGTTGTGTTGGCCTGGGTAGAAGTTGTGTCTTCACTAACCCCTGTGGGTTTTGATGCAATGGTAAGTGCTTCGATCCAACATGTTGGACTTTGGTCTTTTTCAGCCACACCTCGTGAGGAACTGAAGATTTTTGGATTCCACTCCTCTTAGTGGGTGGAGCAGGATCTTTGAGAGTCGAAGTTCTTTGGATTCTGCTACTCTTAACAGGCAGTGTAGTATCTTTCCTTGACTCGGAAGACACATTGGACGTATCATTCCATGTTGGAGCATTACACTTAACCAAAGGTTTAGGTTGACAAACAGAAGGTTGAATCCTGGACTTTTCCTTCCAAACATTGCGAAGAGCTGAAGTTTTTTGAAGTGGAATTCTCTCAATGGGTGCCGTAGGATTTTCAGTAGCTGTGCTTTTATCGACTCTGCTACTCTTAACAGGTAATTCAAGATCTTTCCTTAACTGAGTTGCCTTACTCCGCTGAGCTTGACCTGGCTGACCTGCCATCAGCAAATATTTCAGAACTGTGTGTTATATTTCTCTTGAAATTTCAGCAGATAAAGAAGCACGTAAAACAATTCAAATACGGAAAAGTTCCATGCTGATGATACTGTACAAGGTTGGAGAGTTCCACAATTTTAATTATTAAAAGAAAATGCACTTTTGTTAAAGCTTAACGAGAGTTTTGAAAGTATATATAAAAGGTAATTTGTCCCCAAAATAAATAACTAAAGAATATTTTATGCAGAATTAACTGATATATCGGATACTTAAAAGGCATAAGAGAGGTCAATGTTCTTGTAAAATGGCCACGTAGATTTTATACCTCTGTCGGCTATTTCCATATGATGCAAATAAGTTAACTATGAGAGGGAGGAAGAAAAAGATAGAGAAAAAGAAAGAGAAAGATCAATGCTATTTAAATGATCCACTTATTATTCTATTCCTCTTTGGGCTAATGCATCCCTACATAAATAACATCTAGATCGAAACTTCATAAACCTTAAGACATCCCACCCAATGTAGAGACAAATATGGCTGTGAATTCCATAGCTAAAAACACTCAACTGTTACAAGTAAAAGAACAGTCCAAAGTACACAAAATGTCTTCCCCTTTGGTGAGATTAGAGTGCAAAACCTGCTCATGATGGACAACAAACTGTGCTGTTAATAAAGCCAAATGTTGACATTTCAATGTGCATACAAACTGTTCCATCTTTTCCATGCCAAAAAACTTATGAATGACGTAACCTTACCAGAAACAATGTTGATAGGCTGGAGTTGGTTAAGATCAAACAAAAAAAGGGAAACTATTTTTTTTGGGCAAAGCACAACGAAGGGTGTCAAAATGTAGTCATTGGGTATCTTTTTCTTATTTTCGTTGTAGAAAGTTTCACCAAGGAATGTGAGACATGGCCACATAATATTAATTGTTCTTATGGACCAAAACCAAAAGGTCATGAATAGTGAAGTTTTCTGTTCTACTGATACCAAGATGTAAAGGCAGTAGAGGGCCAAGGTGTATATGTTTTACCTGTTCCTTTTTCCCCATTGCTGCTTCCTGAAGTCCCAGTTGTAGACGAAGCCATCAAACGTTCATTTGCGATTGTCCTGACAGAATTCTTGTAACCATGTAGCCGCAGAGAATACCTTCGTCCACTAGAAATTGGAGGCAATGTAGACATTTGAACCTCATTCTTATTAGGCAAGCCTAACTTGTCCGAACTACTGGGCTTTTCGGGAGCAACTTCGACATGATTTAGATGATTGGTCTCCATGAAGAAGGCAATCCTAAATGTGTATCAAATCACCCACAATAATCAGAGACTTCCTTTTCAAACTAATAAAAAAAATAGACCTATAAATGGTCAAATTCAAGGTTTCCAAACAATTTAATGTTACTTATGAGGAAGTTATTCAGGAAATATTGCAAAATTGATGCACACATTGTCCCGCTATGGCGATATTTGGAAGTAATTTTAGAAAGAACTGNAAAAAATAGACCTATAAATGGTCAAATTCAAGGTTTCCAAACAATTTAATGTTACTAATGAGGAAGTTATTCAGGAAATATTGCAAAATTGATGCACACTTTGTCCCGCTATGGCGATATTTGGAAGTAATTTAGAAAGAACCGAAAATAGCAGCTACCCAGATTTGAAGTTTGGTGAAACTATCAAGATAAATTCAAATATGTTTCATCAATTTCAAGAATTTTAATACTCCTACTGTACCAAATCATAAAAATTACAAGATTCATCAGTAACAAGGGCCACGCTACACCTTTATCGATTCTTCTAATTGGCAACAAAATCTCTGAAATTTTAAAATGAAAATAGCAGGGTCTAACCAGATTTGTCGTTTGGTGAAACTATCGGATAAATTCAAATATTTTTCATAGATTTGGAGAATTTTAATACTCCTACTATTCCAAATCATGGAATTATACGATGAAACAGGTAAAAATTACAAGATTCATAAGTAACAATCAATGAAATTTAAAAAAAAAAAATTCCCGAATCTGAACATCAAAAAATCAGAAGTGACACCAATCATATCTCCCATCATACACACCCATATAAAATAAATAAATATATGTCTATATACAATATACATATTCACATACATATATGCCTAGCTATACAAAACAATAGCAGACAAACAAATAAATCATTGTACNAACAGGTAAAAATTACAAGATTCATAAGTAACAATCAATGAAATTTAAAAAAAAAATTCCCGAATCTGAACATCAAAAAATCAGAAGTGACACCAATCATATCTCCCATCATACACACCCATATAAATATTCACATACATATATGCCTAGCTATACAAAACAATAGCAGACAAACAAATAAATCATTGTGCTAATAATGATGGTTGAAAAGGTATTTTCAATTATACATATTACATACCCGACGAATGGGAAATTTGAGGCACCTGAATATCGAAATCGGAGAAGCAAAAGCTCGCAAAGAATATGGTAAACCTAAGAAAGCTAAGTCGATGAAGAAAAAGTGTTCCCTTTTAGAGAGAGAAAAGGAGTTTTAGAAGAGAGTCAGGGGGTTGAGGGTTGTCGAATTAGGGCTGGCGGGGGGTTTTAAAGGTTTTGGTTGTGGGGTCCACACGGCTTCCTCGTGACCTAATAGTAACACAACTGGGTCTCTAATTCTAATTCTAATTCTCTACTGCTTTTCTCTTTTGCAATTGTNAGTGTTCCCTTTTAGAGAGAGAAAAGGAGTTTTAGAAAGAGAGTCAGGGGGTTGAGGGTTGTGGAATTAGGGCTGGCGGGGGGTTTTAAAGGTTTTGGTTGTGGGGTCCACACGGCTTCCTCGTGACATAATAGTAACACAACTGGGTCTCTAATTCTAATTCTAATTCTTTACTGCTTTTCTCTTTTGCAATTTTTTTTTTTTTTAACTGAGATAATAGGAAATTTATGGGTGTTTGAATAAAATTTCACAAAAATATACTTATAAATATCAACATTTGTAAAAAAAATTTGATTTTTGATTTTATTCTTAATTATTATTATAAATTAAATAATACCCATAAATGAATTTTATCGAATTTTTATTTTTAATATCCATTTGACTTCTAAGTTCTTTGGAACTCTTTTATTAATATAATATTTGACTTCTACATTTTTTATTTCTTTTANACATTTGTAAAAAAAATTTGATTTTTGATTTTATTCTTAATTATTATTATAAATTAAATAATACCCATAAATGAATTTTATCGAATTTTTATTTTTTATATCCATTTGACTTCTAAGTTCTTTGGAACTCTTTTATTAATATAATATTTGACTTCTACATTTTTTATTTCTTTTATTTAATTTGTATTTTCTATACCTATTTGACTTTTAAGTTCTTTTCCAATTTTGTATTAATAGTATTACTTCTAAATTGGTTTGGATTCACTTTATTAGTAGTACACTTGTATGTAGTTTTTTATATCTCTGTTTATATTTACATGAACAATAAAGTCTAATTTTATATTCTATTATTATATACATATAGTTATCGGATTAGATTCTGATGATACATAAATTAGTTTTATGTACCACCTGTCAAGTGAAATAGTAATTATTGCAGTATTTAAGTAGAGAGACAAACATGTAGAGTTGTTCGGTCAACATGATCTACTCTACTGTGAAGGGTTAGGATGACCTAATATTTTATTATTTTGAGGAGTATAAGAAGATTAGGGGAGAGCAACAGACGTACAAGCTGTGAGAAAGATAAGAGTGATAGCAGATGTATTCAATGCCCCCAAGTATTGATAGGATTTACAATTTATAGTGTCTCATAACAGACTAAGGCGTCTTTTCAGTAACTAAGTAACTAATTTGGTGAAGCTGGCATCTCCCTCACAACGATTGAAGCAGTTATGGAACTCTTCTCAAGACTAGTTCTAAGGACAACGTGGTTGACTTTTCCAAGGCAGTATGGGTGAGACTCTTGGGATGGCGTTGCCTACTATTTGGTGATGTAGGTCCTCGAACCCTGATGAACTTGACTAAGAATGGACCTCTTGTGACACCCCAAAGTCCGGGTGTCTGTAATTATCCGATTGCTTATCCATCGACCTGTGTAATACTGGTGGATATCGTGTAATTTGATACCACACCGTTATGCCCCATTTCTTGGGATCCATAACTTAACAAAATTTGGACAGAGTCTCCTTTGTACAAGGAGCTCTACCCAAAACGCAACCTGTACAACATTGACCACACCGGGTCTATCTATCCATTCACAATTATATAGTCTCGAATACTACCATAATCATTATCAGTACATACATTTATTCGTAAAAGAATAAATGTCCCAAAAGAGTCCCATATACATGCCTTTGTAAATATAAACAATGTTTGTTACAAAAATTACACAAGGCCAAAAGTAAGTATAAACAAGGGACTACAATGTCAAAATAAAAGCCACAGACCGGCTCTGTCGTCAAAGCGGGCCCATGGCCTCGCCTTCGGTGGAAGCCTGTGCGATACCTGAAAAATGTTCCCATAAAGGGTGAGCTAACGCTCAATAGGGTAACTCCTATAGAGAATACCTCTCAACCTAAATGAATATGGAATGTCACATGCAACAATCATTTGATACATTCATTTAAATATGTCTATTATGATTGAATGTTATAGATCATGTCATGCCATGAGATGAGACTCACGCAAGCAATACCAACCCCGAGCCCCATCCTGAGCTCCCATAACACATGCAATGTCATGCGTATGTATCCGAGCATTCCAAGCCCCCATCATTGGTGTTATGTACACTCAATGCTAATTAATTCATTTTCTTGTGTCTTTGTGGGGAGATGATTTATGGTATTACACCAATGGGACACCAACCATCAACGGATCTTCAGGACATCCCACCTGCGGCTCCGTTTCCGCCGTTACACTTTTCTGGAATTTCACCGCCGGAAAGTGTATAAACCAAGTAAGCGGGTCTTGCACCCGAGGGAGAATCTAGCCCTTCGTGCTGTCCCCAACACATTTATCCATTTAATTTCTCGTGCGACTCAACCGAACCTTGGTGCGACTTTTCCGAGTCCACGTTCAACCACCTACGTGGTGATTGATTTCATACCATGCATACACTCTCACCCATGTCAATGCCCATGAATGTAGTGCAACCCATGCATAATGAAATACAATGTAATGACATTTTAACACGATCTCAAGCATGTTATGTAAGATAATCAACTCAACTAACATACTTGTATTCACCTAGGCATTTAATCAAACACCTAAAGAGCACATCAATTTACACAACTAGCATGCTATGACTTGCAACATGATAACATGTTTAACATAAGCACAAAGTCCACCAAAATAATCATATGTTAAATAATCATTTAACATATATATATTATTTCACAATCATATAACAAGTTAATAATTTTATTAAACTTGATCTTCCATTAAAATATAAAGTAATGCTAACATACAATTAACATGCTTTAAACTACTAACATTAACTTATACCAAGTTAATCACAATAGAATTTTATTAATCACAAGATTAATTATAAATTCTATATTTGACCCACTAGTCAAGACCTAACATGTGATATACACTCATAATCTACTCATTCCATATGTCATATTTTAAGTTGAAATTAAATCTAAATAGGGGAAACCCTACCTCTCGTAGCGTGAGACCACTTACAAGAACACCAAGGAAGCCCAAATTTAGCTTCCTAAGTTTTAGGTCTGGATTATCGGCTTTGAGATACCTTCGAAGAAAAATACGATCTTTGGTGTGGTTGCGTAGCTCTCGCTGAGTAGAGCAACTTTAGTTCTTGGCCCGAAGCGATTAAACGGTTAAATTTTCCTAGATCTGAGAAGGAAGAAAAGAGAAAAAAAATAAAAAAACTCTCTGTTTATTTTTCCTCACTCTCTCTTTCTCACCGGCCGTAGAACACCCAAAAAGTGGAAGACTTGAAAGTCTTCCACTTATATATGTATATATATATTATTATTTTTTTTTTTTAAATTTACGTTTTTGACCCATAATTTAACAATTAATTATTATTTTACCCTTTTATTTTTATTAGGATTAATAATATATATATTTTTTTTTTCGGGTTTTACATTCTCTCCCCCTTAAGGGAATTTCGTCCCCGAAATTATACCCACATGCATATATAACGACATGCATATGCAAAAAAAATCATTAAATACTCTATGACTGTAAGAGATGTACCTCCATTCTCGAACAAAAATGGATAGGTAGCTCGGATAGTGTCCTCACGTTCCCATGTCTCCTCCTCCATCCCACGGTGCTGCCACAACACCTTTACCAGCCTCACAGTCTTGCCCCGCAAAACCTGTTCTCGGCTGTCCATGATACGCACTGGTCCCTCCTCAAAGGTTCCATCCGCATCAACCACTAGCTCACCCCAATCCACCACGTGTGTAGGATCTGGAGTGTACTTTCGGAGCATAGAAACATGGAACACCGCGTGAACACCAGATAGACTAGGCGGTAATGCCAACCGATAGGCAACTGTACCAACCCTCTCAAGTATTTCGAAGGGCCCGATATACCTCGGCAACAGCTTTCCCCGCTTTCCGAACCTGACCACTCCCCTCTTAGGCATCACCTTTAAGAAGACATGATCTCCAACCTCGAACTCCAGAGGTCGTCGCCGTCTGTCAGCGTAACTCTTCTGCCGGCTCTGAGCCGTGATAAGACGTTTCCGTATCAAGTCCACCTTCTCTGAAGTGTCTCTAATCAAATTCGGACCCGTGGAGGGTCTCTCTCCAACCTCGGTCCAGCAAATCGGAGAACGACACGGCCTCCCATAAAGTGCCTCATAAGGTGCCATCTGTATACTCGCCTGATAACTGTTGTTGTAGGCGAACTCTACTAATGGTAAATGCTCCTCCCAGCCACCCTTGAAATCAAGGATGCATGCCCGTAGCATGTCTTCTAAGGTCTGGATAGTCCTCTCTGACTGACCGTCCGTCTGGGGATGAAAAGCGGTACTCATCATCAACTGTGTTCCCATGGCCCGCTGAAAACTCTCCCAAAAATGGGCCGTAAACCTAGGGTCCCGATCGGATACTATAGATACGGGCACCCCATGTAATCGAACTATCTCCCGTATGTACAGTCTACAAAAATCCTCCAGTGTGAAGGTCATTCGTACTGCCAAAAAGTGTGCCGACTTTGTAAGCCGATCCACTATCACCCATACTGCGTCATGCCCTCGCGATGTCCGTGGCAAGTGAGTCACAAAATCCATCGTGACGTGCTCCCACTTCCACTCAGCCACCTCCAAAGGTTGGAGCAACCCTGCTGGTCTCTGATGTTCAGCCTTGACCTGCTGACATGTGAGACATCGACTAACAAAATCTCCAACGTGCTTCTTCATCCCATTCCAATAGTATTGGCGGCGAAGATCATGGTACATCTTTGTACTACCTGGATGCACAGCAAAACGGGAGCAATGAAACTCCCTAAGGATCTCCTCTCTCAGATCTGCAGATTGGGGAACCACAACCCTTCCCCTGAACCGAAGACTACCATCCGCGTGAACGGCCCAGCCCTCGTCACCTGTACCCGACTGTACGCGATCCCTAATAGACAATATCTCTGTATCCTGGCCCTGGGACTCGATCACTCTGCTTAGTAGGGAAGGCGTAGCCGCTAGACTCCCCAAAGTGCCACGCGTCTGACCTCTGTAGTGTAGCCTGAACTGTCCAACAGTCTCAAGCATCAGCCACTCCTGGGAAGCTATACTGGCCAAAACTCCCCGTGACTTTCGACTCAGTGCATCGGCCACCACATTTGCCTTACCGGGATGGTAATGCAAAGTGAAGTCATAGTCCTCTAGGTACTCCATCCACCTGCGCTGTCTCATATTGAGGTCCCGCTGCGTGAAAATGTACTTCAGACTTTTATGGTCCGAAAATATCTCAAACTGTTCTCCATATAGATAGTGGCGCCATGCCTTCAAGGCAAAGACAATAGCCGCTAACTCCAAGTCATGTGTGGGGTAGTTCTGCTCGTGGCTCTTCAACTGTCTAGAACCATAAGCTACCACCCTCCCAGACTGCATCAAAACACACCCAAGTCCGTCTTTGGAGGCATCACAATACACTGTGTACCTCTGTCCCCTCTCCGGAACTATCAAAATCGGAGCTGAAGTAAGTCTCTTCTTTAACTCTTGAAATGCTCTCTCACACGATTCATCCCACTGAAACTTGACCTCTTTCCGGGTCAACTTGGTCATAGGTGCGGCTAGTCGAGAGAAGTCCTCGATGAACCTCCGGTAGTACCCTGCCAATCCCAAGAAACTACGTATCTCAAAGACTGACTTCGGCCTCTCCCAACTCATAACTGCCTCAACCTTCTCCGGATCAACTGACACACCCGAAGCTGACACCACGTGTCCCAAAAATTTTACCTCCGTAAGCCAAAATTCACACTTGCTGAACTTGGCATACAACTGGTGGTCTCTCAAGATCTGGAGAACAACCCTCAAGTGACCTTCATGCTCCTCCTCAGACTTGGAGTAGATCAGTATGTCATCAACAAAGACCACAACGAACTGATCTAGGTAGGGCTGGAACACCCTATGCATGAGATCCATGAATGCCGCTGGGGCATTCGTTAATCCGAATGGCATCACAATAAATTCAAAATGCCCATAACGCGTTCGAAATGCCGTCTTCGGAATGTCGACATCTCTAATCCTCAACTGATGGTACCCCGTGCGCAAATCTATCTTGGAATAAACCCGTGCCCCTCTCAGCTGGTCAAACAAGTCATCAATACGTGGCAAAGGGTACCTATTCTTGATAGTGACCCTATTCAATTGCCGATAGTCAATGCAGAGCCTAAGCGTCCTGTCCTTCTTCTTGGCAAATAGTACCGGAGCACCCCAAGGTGAAGTACTCGGCCTAATAAAGCCTCTGTCCAATAACTCTTGTAACTGGACTTTAAGTTCTTGCAACTCCGCTGGTGCCATCCTATGCGGTGCCATAGAAATAGGGGATACACCGGGCTGTAACTCTATAGTGAAATTTACCTCCCGATGCGGTGGTAACCCTGGTAACTCATCCGGGAAGACATCCGCATAGTCACACACGACTCGAGGCAGACCCAATTCCTGTCTCTCCTCGTCCTCCAGTGTAAGGCTAGCAAGCCAACCTATCAATTGCCCGTGCCATCGGGAGTCATATACGGCATGGGGTAAGGCATTGTGTTTCTCCCCCTGAAACTTGAAACAAATCCCGTCTAAAGTGTAAGCTGTAACCCTCTTACGCTCGCAATCAATGACGACTTTATGTGCCGCCAACCAATCCATCCCGAGTATGACATCGAACTCCGTCATCTCGATAACCCTAAGGTCAACAGTAAGTTGGGTTCCTTCGATCTCCAACTCACAACCCCGACATATCTTGTCAATACAAACTCTGTCTCCTAGGGGTGAACTCACATACATGGGCTCATCCAGAGTCTCGGCCTCTATACCCAAGTCTCGTAGGCATGATGTAGCAATAAAAGAATGTGATGCACCAGAATCAAATAATATTTTTGTCCATAATCTAGAGAGAAGAAATGTACCCTGAATTACTGACTGATCTGCCGGTAAAGTCTGTGGTGTGATGGCGAAGACTCGCCCCTGGGTCCCTGAAGTCCCGGCCTGAAAGCCCTGTCCCCGGCCTCGGCCCATGCCCTGGCCTGACTGCGGAGTCCCCGCTCGTGAAGTGGTAGGGGCCTGTGCCGTACCCTGAAATTGCAACTGATTTCCCTGTCCCCTGGTGGGGTAGGGAGGAATGAAGTAGGTCTGTGGATGCCCCACTGATGATTGGGACTGAGATGCCCCGTAGCTCTGTGATCCTTGCCTCTGAGGACATTCTCTCTTCAAGTGTCCTGGCTGGTGACAGTAGTAGCATATCCGTGGGCCTCCCTGTTGTGTACCCGTGGAATTCTTCCCGCCTTGGGAAGATTGACCATAACCTTGGCCTTGACCCTGATAGCCTCGACCCTGTCCCTGTGATCCCTGTGGGGTAGAAATCCTCTGTCTCTTCCCCGAGCTAGTAGTGGAGGACTGTCCCTCCTTCTTCCTGTCCTTTGATCCAGCCTCCCGAATCCTCTTGGCATCTTCCACCTCTCTCTCTATAGCCATGGCTGTCTCGACCATCTCATCAAATTCGTGCAACCTGTGGCCAACAATCTTCCCGCGGATGGATAGCTTTAGGCCATTTTCAAACCTCCGTACCTTGGCCAAATCAGTGGCCACGTAGTCATCCGCAAAACGTGCCAATTCTGTGAACTTGGCCACGTACTGCATAACCGTCATCGCTCCTTGCTTCAAGTTTAGAAATTCATGGGCTTTGACTTCCCGAACAGCTGGTGGGAAATATTTCTTCATGAAGAGTTCTTGAAACTCTCCCCATGTCATCCTTCCGATGTCTATCGGCTTTGCCCATGTCCACCATTGATGGGCGTCTCCCTCAAACTGGAAAGTGGCCAATCGTATCTTCGTGGCATCAGATACAATCTCCATAGCTTCCAAAATTTTGTCCACCTGTTGGAACCAATTATCAGCTACCATCGGATCCCCTCCTCCTACAAAAGTTGGTGGGTTGTGGGACCTAAACTTCTGCAGGTTGTTCGAGCCTCCTTGGCCCACATTAGAACTGGCTTGCAAAAAGGTGGCGGTCATCGCGCCCATAGCCTCCATAAAGGCTTGTTGATCGAAAGCCGGTGGTGGTGGTTGGTTGTTTCGTCCACCCCGACGTCCCCTTCCTCTTGTTGCCATCTACACACACATAAGATAGCAATAGACCAATAACTTAGTATCCCAAAGTTAGGGATCAAAGTTAAAACAGTAGAATATATACCTATCGGTAAATGTGCAAACAATAGGCTTACACATCCTTTTCCTTCCCAACTCATGGTTTCTAACCATAGTACCTCATTCCTATATACATTTAATCATGCATATAATCTCATAACACATAGCATGAAAGATTTAATACATTTAACATGCAATACAAACTGGAAGCAATGACTTAAACCCATGCCCTGTAAGCCCTAGGTAAATCGTGAACCTAGGCTCTGATACCAAATTGTGACACCCCAAAGTCCGGGTGTCTGTAATTATCCGATTGGTTATCCATCGACCTGTGTAATACTGGTGGATATCGTGTAATTTGATACCACACCGTTATGCCCCATTTCTTGGGATCCATAACTTAACAAAATTTGGACAGAGTCTCCTTTGTACAAGGAGCTCTACTCAAAACGCAACCTGTACAACATTGACCACACCGGGTCTATCTATCCATTCACAATTGTATAGTCTCGAATACTACCATAATCATTATCAGTACATACATTTATTCGTAAAAGAATAAATGTCCCAAAAGAGTCCCATATACATGCCTTTGTAAATATAAACAATGTTTGTTACAAAAATTATACAAGGCCAAAAGTAAGTATAAACAAGGGACTACAATGTCAAAATAAAAGCCACAGACCGGCTCTGTCGTCAAAGCGGGCCCATGGCCTCGCCTTCGGTGGAAGCCTGTGCGATACCTGAAAAATGTTCCCATAAAGGGTGAGCTAACGCTCAATAGGGTAACTCCTATAGAGAATACCTCTCAACCTAAATGAATATGGAATGTCACATGCAACAATCATTTGATACATTCATTTAAATATGTCTATTATGATTGAATGTTATAGATCATGTCATGCCATGAGATGAGACTCACGCAAGCAATACCAACCCCGAGCCCCATCCTGAGCTCCCATAACACATGCAATGTCATGCGTATGTATCCGAGCATTCCAAGCCCCCATCATTGGTGTTATGTACACTCAATGCTAATTAATTCATTTTCTTGTGTCTTTGTGGGGAGATGATTTATGGTATTACACCAATGGGACACCAACCATCAACGGATCTTCAGGACATCCCACCTGCGGCTCCGTTTCCGCCGTTACACTTTTTTGGAATTTCACCGCCGGAAAGTGTATAAACCAAGTAAGCGGGTCTTGCACCCGAGGGAGAATCTAGCCCTTCGTGCTGTCCCCAACACATTTATCCATTTAATTTCTCGTGCGACTCAACCGAACCTTGGTGCGACTTTTCCGAGTCCACGTTCAACCACCTACGTGGTGATTGATTTCATACCATGCATACACTCTCACCCATGTCAATGCCCATGAATGTAGTGCAACCCATGCATAATGAAATACAATGTAATGACATTTTAACACGATCTCAAGCATGTTATGTAAGATAATCAACTCAACTAACATACTTGTATTCACCTAGGCATTTAATCAAACACCTAAAGAGCACATCAATTTACACAACTAGCATGCTATGACTTGCAACATGATAACATGTTTAACATAAGCACAAAGTCCACCAAAATAATCATATGTTAAATAATCATTTAACATATATATATTATTTCACAATCATATAACAAGTTAATAATTTTATTAAACTTGATCTGCCATTAAAATATAAAGTAATGCTAACATACAATTAACATGCTTTAAACTACTAACATTAACTTACACCAAGTTAATCACAATAGAATTTTATTAATCACAAGATTAATTATAAATTCTATATTTGACCCACTAGTCAAGACCTAACATGTGATATACACTCATAATCTACTCATTCCATATGTCATATTTTAAGTTGAAATTAAATCTAAATAGGGGAAACCCTACCTCTCGTAGCGTGAGACCACTTACAAGAACACCAAGGAAGCCCAAATTTAGCTTCCTAAGTTTTAGGTCTGGATTATCGGCTTTGAGATACCTTCGAAGAAAAATACGATCTTTGGTGTGGTTGCGTAGCTCTCGCTGAGTAGAGCAACTTTAGTTCTTGGCCCGAAACGATTAAACGGTTAAATTTTCCTAGATCTGAGAAGGAAGAAAAGAGAAAAAAAAATAAAAACTCTCTTTTTTTTTTCTCACTCACTCTTTCTCGCCGGCTGTAGAAGACACAACAAGTGGAAGACTTTGTCTTCCACTTATATATATATATATATATATATATATTATTTTTTTATTATTTACGTTTTTGACCCATAATTTAACAATTAATTATTATTTTACCCTTTTATTTTTATTAGGATTATTTTACCCTTTTATTTTTATTAGGATTAATAATATTAATAATATATATATATTTTTTTTTATCGGGTTTTACACCTCTTGTGGGCTGGACTCATTGGATCTCGTCTAGTTGGGTTCTTTATTCAAGCTGGGCTTATAACTTGAGTTGGGCCCTTAGGTCTGGCCCATCATTTGTCCCCCATTGCCTCGAGTTTAATAAAACTTGGAGAAGAGGGCATTTATTTGAATTTAGATTCTGGCTGACAGAGACTCCTTTTGACTAACAACCTCTTTTCCTTCCGGATATAGTTCACCTCTGTAGGACGTCTCCAGCTATATAAAATCCTCCATTTTATTTCCTATTAGAATTTCAAAAAGCCCTAGGCTATAGATTGGGAGTTCTTTCCACTTCGTTTCATTCATTTTGGGAGAGGATTCCTTTTTGAGAAACTTAAGAACCCAAGTTGGATAGTGAGACTGGATATCTTGTTCCTGAGATAAGTGTTCAAAGATCAATGTTGAGTGGAGGAGAAATGATGCCAAGGTCCATTGGCATGGACATCAATGGCGATGGACCAATTGGTGCTGAGGCAGGTGGTCAAGCGGTCGCTGACACAGTGGTGACCAAAGGAGAAGGCAACAGAGCATGTGCTCAGGAGGGCATCGACAAGGCAGGGGTCACCGTAGGCATTGTCGAGGCTAGGTCCATCGCGGTCATCGAGGACGAAGAGGGGAATCAGATAGGTCCTGGAGTTGAGGCGCCAAAGATGCGTGTAGGTTGCTCAGATGGGTGAAGACGCATAGGTGCCGTTGGCTGTCAATCTTGGAAATGGCGTCGCGAGGGAGGTCGAAAAGACTCGGGATGGCGAGCATGCCATAGCAGGCACCGATGGTGGATCAGGCGACGTCCCAGGGGCGGGCGAGCGCTCGAGGGGTTGGGCGCGATCAGGCGGCGCCATGCTTAGCTGGGTCATCGTCATTGGGTGAGCCAAGTGTGGTGGCTATGGACACCAGGCATGGATCTTCGTGAGTGCCAGAGGAGGGTTTGCCGGGTATTTTTGGTGGCAATGATTCCAATCAAATGGTGATCGACATGGTTCTTTCAGATGGAACTCCATGGAGTCAGATCCCTCAAGGCTATCCTAGCAGTGGCCCAAGCAATGTTTTTCTTCGCCCTCGCAATAACAAACATCGAGGAAATGTAGTTTTTTATAACGACAGATCCAAAGTAAATACCATTTCTAGTATCCTCAACGCTGATGCTGATATTCTGCAAATTGTTTCTACTTATAAAATTCTTCAAACCGTGATGTGTCGTCGAGCTGAAATGGGTGAGCCTACTTGTGATGGCTCATCTGGAGACATTTCCATTTATGAGGAGATGCTTGAGGCTAGGCTGAGGTTCCCAATGGCTTCTTCTATTTTTTGCATTTTCCATTACTTTTCACTTGTGCTCGGGTGATTGGTGCCCAATGGTTAGAGAGTTTTGCTGGGATTTCTGGCACTGTAGAGAAAAGTGTATCATGAGGATGCTTCTCCTAAAGATTTTTGTATGGCTTATACTTTGAGTGAGACTCTTGTTCCTAATCGTGGCTGGTACTACTTCGCTCTGAAGGGAGGTAAATTGATTATTGGATTGTGTTCTAATTGTCATAGCTGGAAGGCTCATTTTATGTTTGTTGGTGGAGAATGGACTTCAGAGACTGACAAGGCTTTGGTACCAGCAAGGTGGGATACTCCCAAAAGAATTGGTATGCTCTCTCTTTACTCTTTTTCCTTTGCCTTTTTTGGAGTGTGTGCTCATAACATTTCTTCTAGGCTCCCCGGTGCTCTCAAATGACCAAGAATGGAAATTACAAGTTGTGAAGGCTCACCCTGTGAAGGATTTTGGAACTCTCATGCTCAAAGAGGGTGGAACTAGAGACTTTCCTATTGGAAGTGTTAGGGTTGGTGCACCCTCTCTGAGGCCTGGTAGTTCCTCCTTAAAGAGAAAAGGTATGCTGATGCCCTTGAATTTTTGTTCTTTACTTAGTTTTGCTTTAGGATAACACTTTATCCCACCGCAGTGGATAGGACAGTGGTAGAATCCCGTTATTTCACTAGAGGTAATCCTCCTCCTAAGGTGGCGAGGGTGAACAATGCTTTGGCGAGCCCCTCTCAAATGACACCTCTTATGGTATCTCCCTAATCAGTGACTCCTTCAAAGGTGACCGCCACTCCAGAGACTCCCCAAGCAGTCATACCTCTTACCCCCTATTCATCGACTCCTCCTACGAAAACTTCTACAAGGGCAGCCACTAAGATTGTCTCCATGCTGGGTGATGTGCGGATTGTCAGGGAGTGACTTGGGAGATTTGTGTTTCCAATAGACATCAATCAGGTTGGTGCTTAGGGCGCTGAGGGCATTATCAACACTAATTTGGAAAGTCTGGCCTAGGTAAGGGTCTGTTTTCTCTCTTGCTCTTGTCCGTCTCTTAAATACTGACATTCCTTTATCTTCCTTAGGTTTCAATTACGTCTATGTGCCTTTTTTCGAGGGCTGTCCAATTTAACCAGCTAAGCTCAACTGTTAGGAGGGAAAGGCTCGCTCATGATTCTGTAAAAAATGAGCTTCTTGTTGCTCAAGGGAGGATTGCTAAGCTTGAAGCTAATGGTAAGGCTTTCCAGGCTGAGTTTCTGGCGACCCATGAAAAGGTCGCGCTTAGAAAGACTGCTTACATGAGGGCCAAAGCNTTCTGGCACTGTAGAGAAAAGTGTATCATGAGGATGCTTCTCCTAAAGATTTTTGTATGGCTTATACTTTGAGTGAGACTCTTGTTCCTAATCGTGGCTGGTACTACTTCGCTCTGAAGGGAGGTAAATTGATTATTNCTTGTGGCGACCCGCGAGAGAGCTGCTAAGCTCGAGGCAGATGGTGAGGCTGCCCGCTTGAGAGTGGAAGCAGAATTGAAGGCAGCTCTTGAGAGAGTTTATCGGGTTGAGGCGGATCTTCAATTGGCTCATGAGAGGCCACCAAGGCTAAGGCTGATTCAGAGAGTGGTCTTGCAGATGCCTTCATTGATGGCTACGAGGAGTTTTGGGAAAAGATTTCTACTGCTTTCCTAGACATTGAATNCCAAGGCTAAGACTGATTCAGAGAGTGGTCTTGCAGATGCCTTCATTGATGGCTACGAGGAGTTTTGGGAAAAGATTTCTACTACTTTCCTAGATATTGACTTTTCAGGCTTTGTGTCGTATGAGGCACCTGATGATGTTGATGGTGATGATGGTGACTCTAACAATGTAAAGGATGAGAACGAGGAGGATGGTGGCCATGAGAACAGTTAGAGTGCTGGGGACTTTCTTTTTATTTTTGTAGGAAGACAGTGTGTAGCCTATATTTGTAAAAGTGATTTCTTACCACTGATGTTCACTTGAAATAGAATGCAAGGAACTTTTTGAAGTAAATTTAAAAAATTTTATTTGATGATTGCTCATGCTAAGCAATGGTGAGTAATAACCCAAAAAAGGTACAAGAAAAAATAAAATCAAGCTCCTTAGCTTTATTATTTCTGCCCTCCTTAAGTGTCATTGATAGTACCTCTTCAGATGCTCGGCATTCCATGGATGGTGTAAGACTTTTCATTCAGAATTCTGGACCCTGTAGGTGCGTGGGCTCATTATTTCTGTGATGAGGTAAGTTCTTTTCCAATTTGGTCCAAGTTTCCCTTCCCGTGAATCCTTTGTAGCAAGGATTACTTTCTTGAGAACCAAGTCTCCTAGTAAGAAGGAACAAGACTTCACCATCGAGTTGTAGTATCTCGCTATATGGCGCTTGTACTCCGCGTTTCGGACCATAGTCATTTCTCTTTCCTCCTCTACTAAGTCGAGATTGATGTGGAGTCCTTCCTTATTAGTGATGGGGTCATAATGTTGGACCCTTAGGGAATGTATCCCAATCTCCACAAGTATAACTACTTCGGTTCCAAAGGCGAGTGAGAAAAGAGTTTCTCCCATCGGGGCTCTTGGCGTCGTTCGGTGGGCCCACAATACACCCAGGAGTTCGTTTATCCACAGGTCCTTTGCACTTTCTAGCCTCGTCTTTAGGTTACATAGTATTATTCTGACTATGACCTTTGCTTGTCCGTTTGCCTGCAGGTGCTCCGGGCTAGAATAAGGCTGTTTTATTTGGAGGTCAACGTAAAACGAGTTCATGAGTCTCTTGTCGAATTGCTTGGCGTTGTTACTGACTATGGTGTTGGGTATTCCAAAGTGACAGACTAGGTTCTTCCAAATGAAGTCCTTGACCTTTGTGTTTATTATCTTTGCCAAGGGTTCGGCCTCCGCTCATTCTGTGAAGTAGTCAATGGCTACTACCACAAACTTGCACTGCCCTCTGCTCAGAGATAGGGGCCTAGAATGTCGATGCCCCACTTGAAAAAGGGCCATGGACTTGTGATAGCTGGCAATTCCTCTGGTGGCTGACTAGGCNGTATAACTACTTCGGTTCCAAAGGCGAGTGAGAAAAGAGTTTCTCCTATCGGGGCTCTTGGCGTCATTCGGTGGGCCCACAATACACCCAGGAGTTCGTTTATCCACAGGTCCTTTGCACTTTCTAGCCTCGTCTTTAGGTTACATAGTATTATTCTGACTATGACCTTTGCTTGTCCGTTTGCCTGCAGGTGCTCCGGGCTAGAATAAGGCTGTTTTATTTGGAGGTCAACGTAAAACGAGTTCATGAGTCTCTTGTCGAATTGCTTGGCGTTGTTACTGACTATGGTGTTGGGTATTCCAAAGTGACAGACTAGGTTCTTCCAAATGAAGTCCTTGACCTTTGTGTTTATTATCTTTGCCAAGGGTTCGGCCTCCGCTCATTCTGTGAAGTAGTCAATGGCTACTACCACAAACTTGCACTGCCCTCTGCTCAGAGATAGGGGCCTAGAATGTCGATGCCCCACTTGAAAAAGGGCCATGGACTTGTGATAGCTGGCAATTCCTCTGGTGGCTGACTAGGCACAATAGCGAAGTGTTGACACTTGTTGTATTTCTTGGTGAGCTCCTATGCATCCCTAACCATGTTAGGCTAGAAGTTGTTTCCACAAACTCTTTCATAAATCTCTAGTAGGGCATGTTAGCTTCCTCTAGGTAGAGACAGTGTAGTAGTGATAGGGAGTAGCCCTTTTTGTATAGGATGTCATGTAAGATGGTGAACTTGGAGGCTCTCATTCTAAGTTTCTTGGCTTCCAACTGGTTATCTAGTAGGTACCTTCCTAAGGTATGCCCTAATTTGGGTCATCTAGTTTGACTCGGTAGATGTGTAGTTGTGGCTTCCTCATCTAGCCTTCTTGGTCCGAACTGGTGACCGATGAATTCTAGTGTTGGTGGGGCTTCCTAGGATGAGGTGATTCTGGTTAGCGTATCTGCAGTGATATTGTCTTCCCTCAGGTTGTGATGGATTTAGAAGCGGTGGAACTTAGTCAACAAGACTTGCACCATAGCAAGATACTCCTGTATTTTAGTTCCTTTTGCTTCAAACCCCCCTTTTAACTGGTTGACTATTAATTGTGAGTCACTGAAGATGTCGAGGTGTTGGGCCTCTATTTTGACTACTAACTTTAGGCCAGAGATGAGGGCTTCGTATTTTGCTTTATTGTTGGAGGCTGCAAAGTGAAACTTTATGGCATACTTGATTAGAGTGTCATCAGGGTTGATCAGTATCAGGCTTGCTCCACCTTCTTCCCTAGTCGAAGAGCTATCAACATAAAGCTTCCAAGGAGGTGGCAAAGAGGGAGCGTTGGAGGCCGTGGTGGGTGCCTAGATGCTAGGATGCCTTGGGCGCCAATTTGTTCTACGCGCCCGGGCTAGGCGCCTGGGTGGCTAAGGCATTTTTCTGGGGCGCCTGGGTCTCTGGTTGAAATGCTGATGAGGGTTCCTAGATGTTTGGTGGAGATGCTAAAGGTTGACTATACTCTTCTTCCGCTGGTGTGAGTTCAACAACAAAGTTGCCAATACTTGTGCTTTAATAGTTGCTCTTGGTTGGTACTGCACACCAAACTCTCCTAACTCAATTGCCCACTTCAAGAGCCATTCAGAAACATCTAGCTTTCCCAGGACTCTTTTCAGAGGCTGATTCGTGATAACGACGATGGTGTGACTCTGAAAGTAGTGTCGAAGATGTCTCGCTGTTGAGATTAGGGCAAGTACTAGCTTTTATAGCCCTGAATATCTGATTTCTGCTCTCCGATACGTTTTGCTCACGTAATACACAAGCCTTTGTACCCTTTAATTATCGCTGATGAGGACAAAGCTTACTGCTGATGGAGAAGCGAAAAGGTACAAATATAAGGTTTCCCCTGACATGGCATGGGAGAGAAGAGGGGGCGTAGCCAAATAAGCTTTTAGTTTTTGAAAAGCTTCCTTTGCATTAGGTCCTCACTCAAAAGCTTTCCGAATAATTTTGAAGAAGGGTAAACACTTATCTACAAACTTGGAAATAAATCTATTGAGTTCTACAATTCTCTTATTGAGGCGTTGAAGCTCTTTGGTTTTGGTGGGAGATCTCATATTGAGAATGACCTTTATTTTATCTGGATTTACCTCAATTCCCCTTTGGTTGACCATGAAGCTCAAGAACTTTCCTGATCTGACGTCCAAAGCACACTTCGCAGGGTTTAGCTTCATGTTGTATGATCTAAGAATATTGAATGTTTCCAAAAGGTGGTCTACGTGGTTTCCTGCGGTGAGGCTTTTTACTAGCATGTCATCCACGTACTCTTCCATGGTTCTTCCAATCTATGACTGGAATATCTAGTTCACCAGTTGTTGGTATGTTGATCCCGCATTTTTTAGTCCAAATGGCATGACCTTGTAACAGTAGGTTTCCTTTGTAGTAATAAAGGATGCCTTCTCCTAGTCTGGTGGATACATGCTGATCTGGTTATATCTAAAGTATGCATTTAGGGAAGTGAGTAGCTTGTGGCCTGTAGTGGCGTCGATGAGAATGTTGTTCGGTGGCAACGGGTAGCTATCTTTAGGGCACGCCTTATTGAGTTCGGTAAAGTAAACGCAGAGACGCCACTTTCCAGTAGTCTTGGTCACCATCAACACATTTGATAGCCAAACTGGATAGGCCACTTGTCTAATTGCCTAATTCTCTATTAGTTTTTCCACCTCTTTCTCCATTGTTTGTGCCNTTGTTGATTCTAAGTTACGAGTTGCTGCATTATTTCCAACATCTGTTGTGCATTTGGAATAGGATTAGTTAGTGGAGGGGCATTCTCCTCCTCACGTGGTGGATTGCCTTTAGACTGATTCATGGATCTGGTAGTGATTGTCATAGGTACAAGAAAAAAGGTGCTTGGGTACGAACTTTATTGTTACCTACAGACGGCACCAAACTGATGATGTACAAATTAGTTTTATGTACCACATGTCAAGTGAATAGTAATTAATGCAGTATTTAAGTAGAGAGAGAGTAACATAAGTATGACAAAGATGTAGAGTGGTTTAGTCAACTTGGCCTACTCCACTATGAAGGGATAGGATGACCTGATATTTTTTCACTTTGAAGAGTGTAAGGATATCAGGGAAGAGCAACTGAGGTATAAGTTGTGAGAAAGATAAGAGTGATAGCAAATATATTCGATGCCCTCCAAGTATTAGCAGGGCTTACAATTTATAGTGCCTCTTAACAGACTGAGGCGTCTTTTCAGTAACTAAGTAGCTAATTTGGTGGAACTGGCGTCTCCCTCGCAATTGCTGAGGTAGTTACAAAGCTCTCCTCAAGACTAGGTCTAAGGATAACATGGATGACTTTTCCAAGACACCGTGGATGAGGCTCTTGGGATGGCGCTGCCTACTACTTGGTGATGTAGTTCCTCGAAACCTGATGAGCCTAATTGGGAATGGACCTCTTTTGGGCTGGACTTATTAGATCTCATCTAGTTGAGCTCTTTATTCAAGTTGGGCTTATAACCTGAGTTGAGCCATTGGCCTGGCCCATCAGATTCTATGGTCAAATATATGTTATATTTGATTTTTTTAGTGTACAATAATATCATATTATTAGAATACAAATAATAGTATTGTAATTTATCCAATCTCTTGGACAAAAAAAATAAATATATAATATAATTAAATATTTAAATACTCAATAACGATAATATTATAATGAAACCTCATTATAAACAAAAGAAGAAATGTCTAATGGATCGGAAAGATATCTAAATAAATAATAGATTATATACTTAAAGAGGGATAAAATAAATTTATAATTAAGTTTAGTAACAAATAAAATAAGAATTAACTATTCGACACATAATTTATTATTTAATTAAATTACATATATCAATTTTTATAGGAAATTTTTTTAAATATGTTCGCATGCAATGAACGTCGTGCATTGTTAGTANTAGTTAGTGGAGGGGCATTCTCCTCCTCACGTGGTGGATTGCCTTTAGACTGATTCATGGATCTGGTAGTGATTGTCATAGGTACAAGAAAAAAGGTGCTTGGGTACGAACTTTATTGTTACCTACAGACGGCACCAAACTGATGATGTACAAATTAGTTTTATGTACCACATGTCAAGTGAATAGTAATTAATGCAGTATTTAAGTAGAGAGAGAGTAACATAAGTAAGACAAAGATGTAGAGTGGTTTAGTCAACTTGGCCTACTCCACTATGAAGGGATAAGATGACCTGATATTTTTTTACTTTGAAGAGTGTAAGGATATTAGGGAAGAGCAACTGAGGTATAAGCTGTGAGAAAGATAAGAGTGATAGCAAATATATTCGATGCCCTCCAAGTATTAGCAGGGCTTACAATTTATAGTGCCTCTTAACAGACTGAGGCGTCTTTTCAGTAACTAAGTAGCTAATTTGGTGGAACTGGCGTCTCCCTCGCAATTGCTGAGGTAGTTACAAAGCTCTCCTCAAGACTAGGTCTAAGGATAACATGGATGACTTTTCCAAGACACTGTGGATGAGGCTCTTGGGATGGCGCTGCCTACTACTTGGTGATGTAGTTCCTCGAAACCTGATGAGCCTAATTGGGAATGGACCTCTTTTGGGTTGGATTTATTGGATCTCATCTAGTTGAGCTCTTTATTCAAGTTGGGCTTATAACCTGAGTTGAGCCATTGGGCCTGGCCCATCAGATTCTATGGTCAAATATATGTTATATTTGATTTTTTTAGTGTACAATAATATCATATTATTAGAATACAAATAATAGTATTGTAATTTATCCAATCTCTTGGACAAAAAAAATAAATATATAATATAATTAAATATTTAAATACTCAATAACGATAATATTATAATGAAACCTCATTATAAACAAAAGAAGAAATGTCTAATGGATCAGAAAGATATCTAAATAAATAATAGATTATATACTTAAAGAGGGATAAAATAAATTTATAATTAAGTTTAGTAACAAATAAAATAAGAATTAACTATTCGACACATAATTTATTATTTAATTAAATTACATATATCAATTTTTATAGGAAATTTTTT
>CAUOFW020005902.1:52455-94706 GCA_963454935.2 Ilex paraguariensis
GACACTTTGATTTTCGCATTCATTCTCTTGAAAATGAGGATCTCCACTATGGGAAGAAGGAGCAGGAGAAGGAGATGGAACTCCCTCATGGTTTTGATGAGGGGTCCCCCTATAGGGGGTGCCCAAAAGGGCTCCTAAGGGGGCGCCTAAGTGGACAGCTCCTTGACGTCTAGGACGAGGAGCTCCTCTAGTCTGATGTGCTCCCGGTTGCGCACCTCCTTGTTGTCCAGTGAGCATCAGCTATAGGATTTGTTGATTCTAAGTTACGAGTTGCTGCATTATTTCCAACATCTGTTGTGCATTTGGAATAGGATTAGTTAGTGGAGGGGCATTCTCCTCCTCACGTGGTGGATTGCCTTTAGACTGATTCATGGATCTGGTAGTGATTGTCATAGGTACAAGAAAAAAGGTGCTTGGGTACGAACTTTATTGTTACCTACAGACGGCACCAAACTGATGATGTACAAATTAGTTTTATGTACCACATGTCAAGTGAATAGTAATTAATGCAGTATTTAAGTAGAGAGAGAGTAACATAAGTATGACAAAGATGTAGAGTGGTTTAGTCAACTTGGCCTACTCCACTATGAAGGGATAGGATGACCTGATATTTTTTCACTTTGAAGAGTGTAAGGATATTAGGGAAGAGCAACTGAGGTATAAGTTGTGAGAAAGATAAGAGTGATAGCAAATATATTCGATGCCCTCCAAGTATTAGCAGGGCTTACAATTTATAGTGCCTCTTAACAGACTGAGGCGTCTTTTCAGTAACTAAGTAGCTAATTTGGTGGAACTGGCGTCTCCCTCGCAATTGCTGAGGTAGTTACAAAGCTCTCCTCAAGACTAGGTCTAAGGATAACATGGATGACTTTTCCAAGACACCGTGGATGAGGCTCTTGGGATGGCGCTGCCTACTACTTGGTGATGTAGTTCCTCGAAACCTGATGAGCCTAATTGGGAATGGACCTCTTTTGGGCTGGACTTATTAGATCTCATCTAGTTGAGCTCTTTATTCAAGTTGGGCTTATAACCTGAGTTGAGCCATTGGCCTGGCCCATCAGATTCTATGGTCAAATATATGTTATATTTGATTTTTTTAGTGTACAATAATATCATATTATTAGAATACAAATAATAGTATTGTAATTTATCCAATCTCTTGGACAAAAAAAATAAATATATAATATAATTAAATATTTAAATACTCAATAACGATAATATTATAATGAAACCTCATTATAAACAAAAGAAGAAATGTCTAATGGATCGGAAAGATATCTAAATAAATAATAGATTATATACTTAAAGAGGGATAAAATAAATTTATAATTAAGTTTAGTAACAAATAAAATAAGAATTAACTATTCGACACATAATTTATTATTTAATTAAATTACATATATCAATTTTTATAGGAAATTTTTTTAAATATGTTCGCATGCAATGAACGTCGTGCATTGTTAGTATGAGAAAATATGCAGAATTGTTTTTAGTTGTTTGATAAGATGAGAGATTAATTAAATGGTATGAAATTGAAATGGCAAGATTTTATTATATAATTAAATTATATGAAGAATTTAAGGATTATTTATAACGTCTGATATTTGATTGTAGCTAAACGTTAAATATTTATGCAAAATACAAGGGAGACTCTTATGTTGGATTGAAAAATATGAGGCAATATACAGAAAAAAATTTAGTCATTTAATAAGATGAGAGATTAATATCAATGTCATGAAATTGAAAAGGAAATATTTTCTTAAATAATTAAATTATAAGAAGAATTCAAGGATTATTTATAACTTCTAATATTTGACTGTGACTCAAAAATAAATATTTATGCAAAAAAAAAAATGCAAAATACAAGGGAGACTCTTATTTGAGATCAAAACATTGGGTTAAAGTCAAGAATTATTTAGAGTCCATAAAGAAATTATTTTTTCCCCAAATATNGACTTTTCCAAGACACCGTGGATGAGGCTCTTGGGATGGCGCTGCCTACTACTTGGTGATGTAGTTCCTCGAAACCTGATGAGCCTAATTGGGAATGGACCTCTTTTGGGTTGGATTTATTGGATCTCATCTAGTTGAGCTCTTTATTCAAGTTGGGCTTATAACCTGAGTTGAGCCATTGGGCCTGGCCCATCAGATTCTATGGTCAAATATATGTTATATTTGATTTTTTTAGTGTACAATAATATCATATTATTAGAATACAAATAATAGTATTGTAATTTATCCAATCTCTTGGACAAAAAAAATAAATATATAATATAATTAAATATTTAAATACTCAATAACGATAATATTATAATGAAACCTCATTATAAACAAAAGAAGAAATGTCTAGTGGATCAGAAAGATATCTAAATAAATAATAGATTATATACTTAAAGAGGGATAAAATAAATTTATAATTAAGTTTAGTAACAAATAAAATAAGAATTAACTATTCGACACATAATTTATTATTTAATTAAATTACATATATCAATTTTTATAGGAAATTTTTTAAAATATGTTCGCATGCAATGATAAGATGAGAAAATATGCAGAATTGTTTTTAGTTGTTTGATAAGATGAGAGATTAATTAAATGGTATGAAATTGAAATGGCAAGATTTTATTATATAATTAAATTATATGAAGAATTTAAGGATTATTTATAACGTCTGATATTTGATTGTAGCTAAACGTTAAATATTTATGCAAAATACAAGGGAGACTCTTATGTTGGATTGAAAAATATGAGGCAATATACAGAAAAAAATTTAGTCATTTAATAAGATGAGAGATTAATATCAATGTCATGAAATTGAAAAGGAAATATTTTCTTAAATAATTAAATTATAAGAAGAATTCAAGGATTATTTATAACTTCTAATATTTGACTGTGACTCAAAAATAAATATTTATGCAAAAAAAAATGCAAAATACAAGGGAGACTCTTATTTGAGATCAAAACATTGGGTTAAAGTCAAGAATTATTTAGAGTCCATAAAGAAATTATTTTTTCCCCAAATATTACCCCTTTTAAAAAATAGGGTTCATTTTCTAAAAAATATTGTAATCAATACTAGACATTGTGTCATTTTTTAATTTTTGGGAATTCAAAAGAGGGAAAAGCTCCGTCGAAGTAGGTTATACACCCNATTACCCCTTTTAAAAAATAGGGTTCATTTTCTAAAAAATATTGTAATCAATACTACACATTGTGTCATTTTTTAATTTTTGGGAATTCAAAAGAGGGAAAAGCTCCGTCGAAGTAGGTTATACACTCNAACCTGAGTTGAGCCATTGGCCTGGCCCATCAGATTCTATGGTCAAATATATGTTATATTTGATTTTTTTAGTGTACAATAATATCATATTATTAGAATACAAATAATAGTATTGTAATTTATCCAATCTCTTGGACAAAAAAAATAAATATATAATATAATTAAATATTTAAATACTCAATAACGATAATATTATAATGAAACCTCATTATAAACAAAAGAAGAAATGTCTAATGGATCGGAAAGATATCTAAATAAATAATAGATTATATACTTAAAGAGGGATAAAATAAATTTATAATTAAGTTTAGTAACAAATAAAATAAGAATTAACTATTCGACACATAATTTATTATTTAATTAAATTACATATATCAATTTTTATAGGAAATTTTTTAAAATATGTTCGCATGCAATGATAAGATGAGAAAATATGCAGAATTGTTTTTAGTTGTTTGATAAGATGAGAGATTAATTAAATGGTATGAAATTGAAATGGCAAGATTTTATTATATAATTAAATTATATGAAGAATTTAAGGATTATTTATAACGTCTGATATTTGATTGTAGCTAAACGTTAAATATTTATGCAAAATACAAGGGAGACTCTTATGTTGGATTGAAAAATATGAGGCAATATACAGAAAAAAATTTAGTCATTTAATAAGATGAGAGATTAATATCAATGTCATGAAATTGAAAAGGAAATATTTTCTTAAATAATTAAATTATAAGAAGAATTCAAGGATTATTTATAACTTCTAATATTTGACTGTGACTCAAAAATAAATATTTATGCAAAAAAAAAAATGCAAAATACAAGGGAGACTCTTATTTGAGATCAAAACATTGGGTTAAAGTCAAGAATTATTTAGAGTCCATAAAGAAATTATTTTTTCCCCAAATATTACCCCTTTTAAAAAATAGGGTTCATTTTCTAAAAAATATTGTAATCAATACTACACATTGTGTCATTTTTTAATTTTTGGGAATTCAAAAGAGGGAAAAGCTCCGTCGAAGTAGGTTATACACTCATGTTCTCAGCTAAATTATCTTTGCAAAAATGAGTTGATACAAATTTTGCTAACATTTTTAGCAATCAATAGTGACCTCAATCATGGCCCTAATGGCACGTCACGTTTATGTAGATTCAAAATGCACATAATTATCGACCAAAAAATTCAAGTCAGTTCAACTAGAATGTTTTTTGTGAGACTCAAACTTGAGATCTCGAGAAGTTTCATTTAATCTCGTGTATAATTGCAGGGGCACAAAACAAGCATGATAAACAAAAAATAGAAGTTTTTTTGTTGAAGAGAATATATTTGCATCAATTTAAAATGTTAAAAGTTTAAACATGGACATTTCAACCCATTAGCATAACAAGTAAATCGATTATTAATATAGACAGTAATTACAACATAAACCAAACTCAGTCTTGGTATCTTTCAATCCCCCCATTAGCCCCGAATTTCACTGAAAAGCCTCATGACTTAGGGTTGTTATCGGAGCAGATCGAGCTCACCTCAGACTTTGCTTGGGTCTAACTCAATTTCATCTGTCAGGTTCGTTTGAATGCAAAATGAACTGAACTTTAATTTTCAGCTTGTGTTTAGTAGATAAATTGATTTCTCTACTAAATTTCTGTGTATGACTCAATTCTACGATGGATATAAACTAGAAGAGAAATCTATTCTCTACTAAATTTCTGAAAATTTTGAACCAGTATGGATATAAGCTAGAAAATTTTTGTTGGGAAATCAATTGTTAGTGTTGAGGTAAATTTTTTTAAAATTCTTGCTGATAAATTAGGCTCGGTTTTAACTTGAATGCACACAAGCTTGTGCCAAACGGAACTCGAGTAAAAACCTACGCTAGACAGTCAATGTAAAGCTCAACTAATTGCAAGTGAGCCGAATCTGCAGATAATGAAATTCGATAAGATCAACTCGATTAGCTCCCCTACCATCAATATTGATGAGCTTCAAAACTTACACTTGGAAGGGCAGTCTATCCCAATAGGAGAGGAGTTAGACTTACTCAAACTCTAGAGGCAGAGCACATTCTGGTGGTCTGTTGGTTCAAAGATGGGTCTGTTGTGGCTCAGAGGGAGGGAACATTGCTAAGAACAAAGTACTTTGTAATCCTCCATTAGGATTTTATACCAACTCCAAGTCTAGTAGTCACCTTCAAAAATATGTTGCCATGTCAATAGATGGTGAATTTCGTTTTCAAAACAAAAACATAACCAACCTCGTTTGAAAAGTGTCCCGAATTTAAGTTGTAGCGTCGAGTCCAAAGTGAACATATTTGAGTTAGTTCTATCTGTGTTATCAAAAAAAAAATCACACTGCCACAAAAACCTGACATTACATGCAACAAGAAGACCACAAATAACTGAATAAGATTTGTGTTGTTTTTGGGTAGTACCCCTATTCAAATAATAACCAATAGATGCCAACAATCCATATATGTAAGAAATTCATTCTCATTGCAATCAGGACTAATCACCAAGGAGACTGTCCTATCTTAAACAAATTAAGTGTTGACTATACCATTAAGTAACACTTTTATAAGTAATTTTTGAAAAAGTAGAGAGGAAAAGGCGGTAAGAATTGTGTGAAATAAGTGAAGTTATCCAGTTGAGACATTTTTTATCAACAACAAATGATCCCATCTAAACATAAAGAGGCTCCTTCCTGTATGAATACTGAAGAACTATATAATAAAATCTGACCATACAAATAAAAAGCAAAAAACAAACATACAACTTAAAGTAAAAAAAACAATACAGTACATTAAAAAAAACATTATCAAACACTACATAAGGCTTCCCTCGCAAAGGATTGCTCATCCACATAATAATTAGCAAATCACAAAAGTAAAAGGTTTTTGGTCTGCAACCAGCAAAAGCATAGTAAATGGGAGCTTAACAAGACAAATAAACACTAAATTAAGTTCCTACTGCAGGATGAATATTCACAGTTTTTCCATTTTTAAAAGAGAGAACTTTATGTACAAAGGGAAGAGTCAACTGAATGTATCATCAGCTATACAAAAAGGAAAATCAACTTAAACTCCCACCAGCAAGAGGATTTATCTTTGCTCAACATATTTATATATCTACAATTAGTTTCTTCCATCATGTCTAGATGCATTTTGTAAGATCAGGAAGGAGGCAGAGAATGAATGGTTGTATCGGGTAACATGGCTACTGTCACTACGAAGTATTCACAGCCAATGGGGAGACCATATGGGTTTGAAGTTGATCCTGATTTCAAGGTCAACCGACTGGTTCCTGTGTCAGATGTCAGCAAATCGGCTCGATCTCCCTTGTTATGCTCAGGTCGAACTGAGGTGGGAGGAGGTTTCACATTTTGTCGTTCAATATGCACAATCTGTCCTATAATGTAACTAGGACGATTTGGAAGATGGTCAACAAACAAGGCCACAGATTCAGCAGACAGGAAGTAGTTGGGGCATTGCCTGTTGATCGCTTCATAGTGACCAGCACAGTTGAGAACAAATGCAGCAATCTCATGGACTTCCAACCGGCCAAAAGATATCTTTTCCTTGTTTGCCTGCCAAGATCATTAACATTTGAATTTTTGAAAGGGCAAAAGAATTACGGAAAGGATAAGACAAGTTCATGGCTGGACTATGAACAGCAATGTAAGATATTTCTGCAGCAAAATACAAATCTGAGGTAAACTAAGAATAGGTATGATGTTGACATTCTGCTTGCATCAAGCAGATGTAGCTAGCAACCTCAGCAATACTCTCGGATGGTTGAAGTATACAAAACAAGGGGGCAAACCAGGTTTTCAAGTTTTGGTTAGATCCGGTTTCCTGGACAGTGAATATACCAAGTGAGTTTTCTTTTTACTTTCTTTCAACTTAGCCTTAAAACAGAACAGTTGAAAGGCATCCTCCTGTCAGTGACACTGGCCAATTTAGAGATGTGAACAATCAATCAACTGAACAGCCCTTAAAGTTGTTCATGAAGAACCTCAAATCCACCATCTACAGTAATGTAAACATTATCATTGTAAACCCAAACAACTCACCTGCTTCTCAAGTTGATGCTTTATGTACAGAGATTTGACCAACTCTTTCTTCTCTTCCAGCTCCTTCGTAATCTGCTCATTGGCAGCTTCAACTTTTGGGTACCTGTCAAGCAGCTCTGCACGCTGCCTCGACAAGACACCAACTTTATCAGCAAGCACCCGGATACATTCACAGAACTCAGCAGTACCATCGTCTTCGTTATCATTGATGGAACTGAAAATAGTGAAGGTCATAAATTGGATGCACAATCAACATCAATACCATTGATCTTAATAAAAGGTCAAAGGACATTAAGAATTAAGAAAGAAAAGAGAGTAAAAATGATTGACACCACCTAGTTCTTAGCACATCAAGACATTTACAAGTAAAAGAATTGCATTAGCTCTTGTTTTATCCTTGTATCGACTTTGCATTTATGTTTAACCTGAAAGAAATTTTGCATAAATGTTGGAGGAGGCCATTGTGGTGCTAATTGATGAATTTGATGGTAGAAGTAAAAAGCCAAAAATAGAGGAAGTTGGGGATGGCAAGGTGAGGCAAGGTGAGGCAAGTGACCATCACTGTACAGTTTTTCTTCCTGTCAGTGTCAATCTTATACGTGAAGATAACATAAAGCTAACAAGAAGGCAAGAGACACTGCAAAGACCAAGAGGATCTCCCAAGCCCTTACATAGTGAGTGCATGTACCTCTTCTAATGTGTTACTTTTCCTCCTATTTTTCTCCTCTTCAAAGAAATCTAAGGGTGGACGAAAGACCATGGGTAGCCTTTCTTTCTTAACAATCAAAATATTCTAGCAATGCACCTATATCAGATATCTCGGCTTATGAACTTCAATGCTGTGCTTTGCAATGGCAGAAGTTCATATTGAAGCAGTCAAGGTGTCGTCAGAGTGAGGGCTTGCTTAGCCAGGCCTCAATGACCTGCCTCAGATCCTAGAAAAGTACTAGGCAACTAGCTGTTCACTCAGACATTCTATTCAGGTAACAAGAAATCGCTGAACTCCCAAGTCTAATGAACGCCAACTGTAACACCACATGCAAACAGTCCTTAAACAATGAAAAAGCAAAGCAATCAATTACTGTAATTACATTTTTTTTTATTGTAATTACATTCAGTATGGTAAACTTGAGCAAATCCTTCTATATTTTCTAATTTCAAATTCCCAACAGTAACTAGAGCTATAATTCCCCATTCATCTCCAAAAGTCAATTGTCTGTGCATGTATGAAACTCCATAATTACATGGAGTCATGCAATAATTTGTTAAACCAAAAAGTAACACCCTTGTTGCGCTTCTTTTGAAGTATAAAGTTTGAACAAGCCATTTCTTCTTGCCCTTTGGGAATAAACATACCAAATTCCTCTCCCACACCCCTCTAGATGAAAAAAAAAAAAACTTAAACCTGCTATTATTTATCAATCCAGATCAAGAATAAAACAAGCCAAAATTTCTATCATATAAAAGAAAGAAATAGGCCAATAATTCACATATTTTCCAAGGAACCCACTTTCATAACTTTATTTAATTGGGGTCTTGGATACCCCGGACAGCTATTAAAGCCATTACTAGTGTGCCCGGTAATTAACAATTAAGGTACACAAACTGTACAAAAAGTTTATGTATAGTCAACTTAGAAGCCTAACTGCACAAAAAGTCAACACATCAAAAGATACCAACCACACCATGGATATACTTCATTTTTCTTGAAACCATTATTGTGTCTTCATCTAAATACACTGAAGAATGATTGGCTTCTACAATACGCGTGGACTTGCCAAAAAATATCATACATGTTTTCGATGAGTTCCAAAAAATTGTGGCTTCATATATTGAACGATTATACTGATTTAAAAATAGTACATCAGTATATAAAGTAGGGTGGGCACTATGTCCAATCTAAAGGAAAAAACATTTTAAAAAAATACATAAGAGCTATGAATCACATAAAGCTTTCAATCGGCCAATATGCAAACAAGCGGAATTACCACAAAATCCTTAGTAGCCAATGCCTTAAAAGAGTCGCTCAAAAAAAATGGCCTAAAAGACGGCAAAAAACAGATTCTTGGCCATAAGCATTTATTTGAGCACAAAACACTTGCATCGAACCAGCAAAATTGCAAAACCAGAGCTATTAAGCAAGTTTTCCAAAGAAAGCCCACAGAGACCTGTAGGGCTGTTCTCAAATCATCACCAGCTTGCGGCTTTTTGATTTGACAAATGAGGGGGATAACTCACTACTAGTTCATTGGGGTTATTGTACAGTATGCTGATTAGACTGAGAAGACAAAAAAATGGCTGGAGAGGCTTGTTCAAGCATCCAGTGGATTGTGATGAAAGACAAAACTTGAGGATTAGTTTCCCTCAAACCCAAAGAGCCTGATTCAGGAGCAATTCCGTTCAAGAAGAATAAAATGTGGCATTGCAGTACTACAACAATTTTGTATTAGTTTCTAATTTGGACTTTTTCAAATCCGTTTTCCTCTCTTTTAAATTGAGAATTGTTTGATGGCTAGGATTTAATGTCACTAGAGCTCAATACAAGGCTAAGATTAGAATGGTTGGTTTGGTAGTACGCAGTGTTAGTGGTTTCTAGTTTGTATTTGTCACCTCTTTCATTCAGGCTGAGGCACTAGTTATGAATAGTACCCTATCACAGCATGTAAGGTTGCCTTTGTTTTTAAGTTCCTTTCTGAACTTTGAGACTGGTTTAACAGCACCCTAATCGAGGTTCTTCCTTTGATTCCCTTCAAGAATCTTAGGCTTCGATAATGGATCAAAGTATCATCTCATCATATCGTGCTCACATCTAAGTTACATAGCCCAAAGGAATGGAAATCTGAGCCTCAAAAACATCCTAGGACTTAGACTAGGAGTAGGAATAACAGCTACCAAGCTTGGAGCCTGGGACACATGGACAAAAGAACTGAGCCATCTTTGAATAAAAATTTAAAGAAGAATTTCAACAGCACAAATGAGTTTGCATAATAAAGATACTAAAGAATGCAACCAGAGTATCATATTTGCATACATCAAGGTGAATATAACAAGTCCAAAGTCCTTTTAGGAATTTAGGGAACTTACTTGGCCAAAGATTGAGCTAAAGTACGCAAAGCCTCAGCAAAGCCAGCCACCCCACCCGAAGAAACACAGCTCCTTAGTCTTTCAAAAAGGCTGCGAATTTTTACAGCAGAGGCACGCAAGGCACTATACTCCGAGGCCCTTCGATCAGCTGCACAAAGATGGGTCTGGGCTTCCTCTCTTGCTTCATGCAGACAATTCTCTAAATGGGCACAATTCATCTACATAGCGACAAATCAAATAAGTAAATGCTTTCTNTTCCTCTCTTGCTTCATGCAGACAATTCTCTAAATGGGCACAATTCATCTACATAGTGAAAAATCAAATAAGTAAATGCTTTATTTGATACACAATGGCATGGGGGTAGACTTAAATGCTAGGAAGTATGGATACGGACTCAAGTGTCGTCAAGGATTAAAATATCGTTTTGGTGTATTGTTTCGGTCACCTAAGAAACGGAAACGTTTTTATGTGTTTTGGAAATGTTTTCGATGTGTTTTGAAAACGTTTCGATCCGTTTCGAAAACATAATGAAAAAAATAAAAAATTTAAGAATTATTTTTCTAAAATATTGATAAAAATATACCAAAGTATCTTAAAATACCTTAAAACATTCTAAAACAATTGTGCAAATGCATTGAAATATTATAATACATTTAAAAATATTATGGAATACCTCGAAATTTCAGAATTTCGATTCCATCACTGTTTCGTTTCGGTCTCCTTGGAAACGGAAACGTTTCGGACGTTTCAACTGTTTTAAAACGATATTTTGGTCCTTGAGTGTCGTATCCGATATGATTCAGACACTGGGATATGAAAAAGTTCAAAAATATAGAACACGGATATGACAAGAATGCAGCTAATTAAAATAATATTATATATTTTTTAGATAATAATAAATTTATAATATATTTAAAATAAAATATATTTATAACAATATTAATAATAAGACCTGGTACATATTAATTTTTTTATAGAAATTAAAACAAATGAAAATGGTGTAAGTTACATAATAAAAAAAATAAAAAAAAATTAAAGNAGAAATTAAAACAAATGAAAATGGTGTAAGTTACATAATAAAAAAAATAAAAAAAATTAAAGAAATCAGACCCCTCTTCATGGGTCACTGTAATTTTTTTTTTTAAAAAAAAAAAACCCTGCCTGTGTCATAGCAGTGTCTGACTGAACTCACTATTCAGGACATGTGACTGACACTGCCATGACATCCTTCAAGAAGTATCCGTGCTTCCTAGTTTAAATGATAAATTTTTGGGGGACGCAATTCACTATGGGACTGTCATCCAAATTGGTTTGTGCTTGAATTTATCTAACAATATAAAACCATATATAGTCTATACATACTTATTTTATATTTATGATAAAAGTTTCAAAACAAAACCATAATCAGAAACAACATATTGGCTAATGATTGTAAATAATAAAAAGTAGGATAGTCGTACGTGTATGAAAAAATTTCAAGTTTCAACTACCAAAATATAAAAATATAAGATTAAGCGGTCTATAATTTGGAGTTAGGGTTACAATTTGAATTCGGAAAAGTGGGCGATCTAGGTCGCGAATCCACTTTGTTTAGGATTGTACAACCTTGGGCCGAGGGGGAATTTGATGAACCTGCGGTCCTAGCATCCCTGGCCCCACATGTTTGATCCAATTAAAGCTCAACTTGTTTGGTTAAAGAGGGACACATCTAAAACCCTGAAATTGGTTTTTCTCAGGTATGTAATTTAAGGTAAAATGAAAGGGGCGGAAATTTAAGGTGGTGTTTGGTAACTCTGTGTTTGTGTTTTTTTCTTTTTTTTTTTTTTTTGGGTTGGTCTATCTTGTAAACAACCCCAAATTTTAAAAACATCAAAAGAGGTGTTTTTGAAAACACAGAAAAATGAAACACACGCGCCCTTTTAAACTATTTAATGAGGTCTAGCCTTCGAACTCCATTAGCAGCAAAACAAAGGGTTTTTTTCATTCCCACTATGAAAGCATTTCTTACCCCTTTTTCCTCTTCCCTCGTTCACCTCTCTCACTCTCTTGTTCATCTCTCTCACAGGCAGCAACAAAGAGCTACGAAGGAGGACAAAAGAGCCAACACTCTCTCTCTCTCTCGCCTTTCTCTTATGGGTTCTGTTGGGGAGTTTCATGGTTGGGTTTTGTGGGTAGTGGTGGGGGTGGATTGGGAGTAGGTTTTGGTTGGTTTCAGTGGTGCATTGGGGGTGGGTTTCGATGGGTTTCGGTGGTGGGGATGGGTTGTGGGTTTCGGTGGTAGTGGGGCGGATTGGGGGTGGGTTTCGATTGGTTTCAGTGGTGGATTAGGGGTGGGTTTCGGTGGATTTCAGACTTTCAATGGTGGGGGTGGTCAGTGGGGTTGGGTGGTGGGTTTCCATGGGGGTCTTAATCAATTTTGCTGAGATACACCCCCGTCAATGGTTTAAGGAAGAGAGATTGAAATCAAAGAAAATCAAATGGAATTAATCTAATTGATCATGTTTTATTGCTTCGCAAGCTTATCTAATTCCTTCCTTTCTTCATAGATCATGGTTTCTTGACACAGTAAGAGGATAATGAAACAGAGGAAGAGGTTGGGTGGTGGCATTCGATGGTGGGGTTGGGTGGTGGTTTTGGGAAGTCAATAGGGTTAGGTTGTGTGGTTTGGGTGATAAATTTTTGATATATTACCAAATAGGTTTTTTATTTTTGTTTTCACAATTTTTTAAATATAAAATGACTATCAAACGTGTTTTATATTTTTAATTTTTATCACAAAAAAAAAACAAAAACGAAAACATTACCAAACGCACCCTAAATGAATTGGGGATTGTACAAAATAATANTATAAAATGACTATCAAACGTGTTTTATATTTTTAATTTTTATCACAAAAAAAAAAACAAAAACGAAAACATTACCAAACGCACCCTAAATGAATTGGGGATTGTACAAAATAATACGTAATTATTGTCTTCAGATTTATTACAAAAAAAGAAAAATATATTCCTAAATTTTCCAATTCTAGAGGGAGAAAGAAAAACATTTAGATAAGGTATAAAAGGAATATAAGCTCGAGTTTTAATATCATAGGTGAGATACTAAAGAGAAAATCAGCTACATCAAGGAGAAAATTTTAGAGAGGAAAAAATTAATCTCTCTCACAAAAAAATCTCTATCATCTTATCATTCTCCAGGCATTCCCTACATAACCAAAAAAAGGAAAAATCCTGAACTTCCTCCTCTTTTGGCTTTTTCCTTCTTTCCCTTTTCAACCCTTCCCTTGTCTTTTCTTCTGCCATATCTATCAAGCACACTCCAAGACAATTAGGTTTTGTTCCATCACAATCAACTCTACAGTCAAAAAGGAACCGCCTCGAAATTTAAGAACCACTTAACAGAATTCAGTCGATAGAGGAATCAGAAGCACATCAAGCAGCAAGTGCAACTAATTTAAATATCAACACATAAAATGGAGATTAACTACAAGAGCATGAATCTCTCAGTCTAGAGACAGGCATGAACTAGCAACTTTAGGTGGTAGATTGCTCTAAGAAGAATTAAAAAATAGGAGTGGTGGTTTTCATAAAACATCTTGCTTTTCCTCAAGGATTCATTTTGTTTCTTGGTGCATGGGGGTGGGGTAATTAAGAGGAGGAATAATTCAGTTTCAAGTGAGTGAATAATCCAACAATTCTGGGAGAAATAGACATTAGCAAGCCATATCATTAACAAATGAGAGATATACAACAATCATTGAATTTTCCCCCCCCCCCCCAAAAAAAAAAAATAAATGAAAATAAATACAATTACCCAACCCAAACCCCCAAGGAATCCCAACAGCGAGCTCATGTGAGAATAAACCACAGACAGAGGGGCTCCTAACCTCGTATCATCCACAGGCTTACTAGGCTATGGTAAAAAAAAAATGGATAAATTTGGAGCTCAAATGAAAAGAAAGAGAACAGTTCTCAGAAGCATGATTCAATTCAATTTAAATTTACATTTACAGAAACTGAAAAGAAGGGAGAAATGTGTTTCAACTTATGATACCTGAGATTCATCAAGGAGCTTCCGATTGTTCTCCAGCTCCCTCCCAAGCTTGGCAACCTCGTCCATCAGAGTCTTAAGTTTGGTTTCTGTTTCATCCAGTTGAGTTGACTTTTCTGCAATTGCACTATGTAATTCTGACTTTTCTGCAAGTGCACTCTGCAATTCCAGCACAAGATCAGCACTAATTTTAGAATCCAAACCCGGTTCAACAGCTGTTTCAGAAGGTAAAGCATTCAGAGGCTGAGTCATGCTCATAGCCATGGAACTAGTTGCCAGTACCATGCCCCCATCTTTCCCCTCTTTGTCACAGGGATGCCCTTCATCATGATGTGGTTCTAGCATTGATGAATCTAACTGAGGGTTCAGCATTCCAGAAGAATCTGTCATATTCTCATCAAATCCTTTGCTTTGTTTAGAGAGCTCTAACTTTACATGTAATGAACTAGAGGCACACGAAACCTCATCCATAGCTTCAGTGGATACATGAGGCATGTGGGCTTCTCCATCACCTGAGATTTCTGATTTGCTATCATCAGGCTTCACAGTTGGAAGGGCAAAGTTAGATGTATCACCATCAACTGAAGTTTTATTCCCTTGCAAATACTGATCTGATAACCTCTGCTCCAATTCTTTAATTCGTTTCTCATATGACTCACATTGCATTTGCTTAATCTTTAGCATAGATTGTAGGTGTTTCCCATACTCATCTTTCAGATGTAAGGCTTCAACTGTCTTCTCTGCAGCATTTTTAAGTAAACTCTCCACTTTACTGTCATCAAGTGATTCGCATTCATATTCAGGGCTTATTGAACAAATCAAGGCTATTGCAGAAGCAAGTTCAGCTTTCAGTTTTGCATTCTCAACTTCCAGCTTGCTAGTTCCAGCAATCTCAACCAACTCTGAACCCTCGACGAGGTCATCAGAATCATACTTCTCAGATGAATCCACAGCATTCTCTTCAAATTCAGTCGACTGAGAACCATCATTAGACATGGAATACAAACCTTTTGAAGTTCCATGCTTTTCATTTTTCGAAGACAATCCTACTAAACATTCTGGAGCATAACGGTCCAAGTCTGATATGTCAATATCAAGTAAATTAGAGTCAAAAGGAGTTATATTGACATCACATTGGTTAGGAGTATCGTACAATCCCATGGATGCTAAGATATCCCGAGGTATGTATGAACTATGTACTTTCAGAAACTCCTCCCGTCTCCTGACCTCAGCATCCCTCTTTGTAGCTAGCTTTTCAGCCAATTGTCCAGCCATGCCCATGTAGAGCTTCATTGAAGCCTTTCTTCTGACTACCTCAGCAAGGCATGCTCTGTATGCAGGGCCAATGCCCCGGATCACCTTTAAGTGCTCAAACTGATCATTCTGACGATTCAGTGCCTCTGTAAAAACAGAAAACTTATATCGTACATCTTTGATGGTGAACTGACTATATGCTATCTCCTGCATGTAAATGTGTACAAAGATGTTCATTTCATTCTTTTTGTTTTTGCAGAAATCCAGCAGACTAAATATTGCACGTTCACAGGCCTGCATCTTGGGAAGGTAACTTTTGTCATGGCCATCATACATAGGACCCAAGGCTGAAACTGCATCATGAGGACGGAGTGACGAGGACAATTGGCTGATAAGACAATCATCCACAAGTTTCTTCACCGTATTCACATCTTTGCTGCATGAACATGCATACATGATTTAGTAATGACAATGATGATATCCTTCAATTATATAACTATCAGAACAAAGCAAGGGAAAATCTGCCAACAGTGCAGTGCGCATAGCACAATCCATGCAGACTAGTAATAGATGATGTATTACTATTACCTATCGAGAAAGAGAAAATTCAATAGGTTATAGGTGATGTATACACAAATGACATACAGAATGTTGTGCTGTAAAACAAATTCAAGGGATGGTAACAACACTTGCCACTAAAGGGTCATAATCAACCAAAATCTTCATGATCAAAGCATTTTTCAAATTATTTAAACTATAATGTAGCACAAAGTAGCACTTCCTATTTCAAGGCAGGCTAGGCATTAGTAGATTAAACAACCATAGCCAACTTAATATTTTTCTCAGCGAAGAAATACAATGACTAATGAAGCAAAGATTAAGCATGACATGTATACATGGTGCATCCAGATGTATTTAAAAAGCCGCAACAAAGAAAGATAGTACTCTTATCAAAATCTAAATAGATTTTTATTTTGGGGATTATATCAAAGTATTAGAAGCAAAAAAAGGAAGTGGTCAGAGATTCTTCAATGGAAAAAATGAACAAACACTAAAAAATAAATGACACTGGAGATTTTGATCAGAAACTTGGTAGCTTATTAAAAAAGGTGGTGGTAGCTAATCTAGGAAAGATAAGTTTAAGAAGATTTCCTCCACAAGTGTATGACCAATATGGGCGTGGCTTGGGTAAATTGCCCTGTGATGCAACTGAGAAGTATGACAAAGATGCATCTAGCAAGGATTCCCAGCAAACATTATGTCCAGATAATTTCACATTGTAATATATTTTCCTATCCTCTTCTATAATGTATTAGACAGAATAAGCCATTAGGCCTCTCTAGCTTGAATAAGTGTTCCCCTTGGGCAATACTCTAGTATGTTCTCCTGGCACAGTGAGAAATTTGTGCAGCGGGTCAAGAATAATAAGTTGATATTGCGCCTGAAAATAAGCAGGAAAGGGTGCCTTCTGAAAAACTCCGAGTCATCTGAACCAATACAGTAAGCCCCACGGAATTGGGCTCAAACAAAGCTCATGAGAAAATTTACAATTGTCCCCCTGCCTTCTTCATATTGTTTGCAGTTCCAAGACATCTGATGAAATCACAGTAATCACCACAAGGTCGTTATTTAAAACAATCTTGGAAAATATACATGAACCCTTAAAGATCCATTAGGCAATTATCTTCTTCAATTGTCGTAATGCATGCAGTTGAATCTGACGAGAATAAATTTGCCATGTCTCCTTCTGCATTTCCCTGTTTTGACATCTTATCATCCAATAACAATACAACAGGAAATACAAACAGAATTCCATATCTGGCCCGTAAATATTGGTTCATTATCATTTATTTATTTTTTTTATCTCTCTCTTCTCTTGAAAGAAACTGGACAATAGCAAAACCATCAAGTATTCCACCACTGCAACATAATTAAGAATTGAGCAGTTCTAAATGTCTGCCTCACTTTTCCAGATTTGTGATTTGAGCAAAACGAACCAAATTCAAAACAGCCAAAGGTCTCTAGCTAACTGAGCTCATTTAGAATATCCACTCCAACCCACCCACCAACCCCCCTCTCTCAAACCGAAGAACCTTCCTCCTCCCTTCTTTTGATTGTTAACACCCCCCCCCCTTTTTCTTTCTTTTCCCCAACTTCCCAACCATTCTATTTTAACAGACCCATTAATTTAATCAAGATTGTAGCTCCCACAAAGCGAAAAGTACAGAATGTGCATCAAGTGGGGACTATTCGGGAAAAAGCTAACAGGTTATCCATGCTTTGGAATAGTACTCATTATCTTACAGCACATGGATATTGTTTGGACCCTGCTGTAAACGATACTAAGTCGAATCAGAGCCAAAATACACGAGAAATAAACATATATAAGGATGATTTATTAAATGAAATACCAAGCAATATTTCTCAAAGTCAGTGTACTCCTAAATTCATCATCGCAATCTGCATCTATATGTGGCTGGAGATTCAGTATTTCCAACTAGTGTATCAAACAAGGAAAAAGGCTATCAACACCACACATGATTTTCATCTGGCCCAAAAGTCATATCAAGAGAAAATATATGATTCCAATTATATAAAAACAGGTCAAACAATATAAAATAAACATGGTCACCAGACACACACACACACACACACAGAACTAACCTTAAAGCCTGCATTATACTCTTTTGCTCAATGAGATATCGCTGGTGGTCCTTAATTGTTGCTTCCAACTCCCTAATGTGAAATGCAGCTTTGCTAGAAAACAAATTTTCAACTTTGCACTTTAGCTCTCCAAACTCGTGCTTGAATTCTGAAACCTTATTCTCAAACTGCACGTGGGAACTGCTACAATCCTCCACCAACTTCTGCAAGTTCTCTTCCTTCACAAAATCTAGTAAACACTTGCGATTAGAGGTTTGTAAAGCTGGTAGAAGTTTGCAAGATCTCAATTTCTCTATAACCTTCGCAAAATTCACCAGAAGATTAGAATGGCTCTGGTGCTGCTGCGAATAACACTTCACAAAATTCATGTAATTTTGGAGGATCATTCTGTAGTAATGATCTAAATTACCGCCAGCAATCTCCAATGCCCTCTCTTGCACCTTCAGCTCCCTCAAAATCCTGTCACAAGCCTCATATCTCACTTGAGTACGATTGTAAATCACGTGTCCACGCTGATAGTGGTATCTAAATTGCCTCTCATAAGAAGGCAAGGCCTTCAGAGCAGGGTCCAAAGCATCATCAAGTGGATGGGGACTGTGTGAGGGGGATGGTGATGGAGGATCCTGAATTTCAATGATTTCAGCTTGCTCTGGTGCAGGTCGTTGTGAATTACTCCGTATTCTTGCTTTATTAAATAAGAACACTTCTTGGTCTTCAGATGGGAGTTTATAAGCCGAAAGGGGCCTTTGGGACTCCAACTTCATGTCCAAGCACAAAAGCAGCTGGTCATTCAACTGAATCCCTGACGCTGACTCTAGGAACCGCTGGACAGCCTCAACAAGAGTGTATTCATCACAGTCAAGTTCAAATGAGTGTCCATTCTCAGCAATATGAACCAATAGCTTGCCAATTTGAACAACACCTTCTGATACACTTGACATCTTATGCCCTACAAAATCAATAACTCCCCACCACAAAAACAAAATCCCCGGAATCAAACACCACCACCAACACCTTGCAAACAGAAGAAAAATTCAAGCCCAAGCCCTCAAAATCAACCAATAATGCCTTCAACTCAGGTCAAAACTTGGCAAAACAATCCAATCCAGCTATAAAAACAAAGAAACCAATTCACTCCTCCTCAGAATTACCCTCCTATAAGTGAAAATTCCCCAAATTGTTGGCCTTGAGCCTTGATAAACCCCCCCACTTATGTTCGACACCCTATTAAAATCTGCGGAACTGCCCAAATCCCAACAGACCCAGAAAAAATTTCACATGTACAAACCAATTTCACATATCAATCCTTTCCAAAGCCCTAATTATCACCGACCCTCCTCCGAAAACTCCAAAAATAGCTCCCTTTTCAACACACCCACCTGATAGCTCACGAATAGAACCCTAATTATCACCGACCCGCCTCAGAAATCTCAAAAACAGCCCTGTTTTCAACTCACCCACATAATATTTCACGAATAGAATTATCACCGACCCACCACAGAATTCTGCAAAAAAAAAAAAGCCGAGATTTCAACACACCCACCAATTAATTCGTCCAAAAGACGCAAACTTCATCGCTACCGAACGTTAATTCCACAAAAATCAATCAGTTCCTGAAACCAATTTACATAAAACCCAAATGCAAAATATGAAAGGGAAAAAAAAACAACAGCACACGAAAACAGATAATCGGAAAAGGGTTCAAAGAAAATCAAACAAGAATATTTCAATGAATCAATTAGGTGAACAGGGAGAGGGATTTACTTGGGGCAAGCTGAGAGAAGGTTTAACACGAAACGCTTTGTGTTTTTGTTATTCTATGTGGTTTTTGTGTTTCTTCTTGGTCGTTGATGAAGGATTAATTTATTATATTGTACGAGAGAACCTTGTGAAGGAAGTAACCACCAGAAAGGCAGAAGAAGAAGTTGCTCTGTTCTTCCTCTTCCGCAACCAAAACCTTGGAAGAACAGAAAAGCCTAAGCTGCTTCACAATTATATCCCTCATTCTCTATGTCATATAGTTTTTTTTTTTTTTCTTTTTTTTTTTTCTAATGGTATATATCTATATAATAAAACATGAGTATTTTTGAATTTTATCTCAGTCATATTTTATCTCTTAAAACCATCATCAATCACTTACCTCACCTATCATTCTTTGTCAGACTCAAACATCAAATCACATCACCCATTTTTATCACATATTTAATCATTTATATATTTCCTCCCTAAAAATATCACACCACTCACTTTTGTCATATATTCAATCATTTAATATTTAATTAATTTATAGTTAATATATTTTTAAAAAAATTAATATAGTGAAATCAATTTTTTTGACGCTCTTTTTTTATATTTTATCGTACCTTCAGACATTGGTTATGACTAGTATATATATATCTTAGATATATAGCTTTAGAAAGTGTAAAAAATATCAAACTTATAATTTCTTACTTATAAGAAGACAATCTTGATTCAATGATTATATAAAAATATGCCATTGAATTAATAAATTAAATTTAAATTTTAAATTTAAATAACATTACTTTAAAATAAAAAAAAATAGATGTAGCAGCAGTTTGTTGAAAACCCATAATCTTTATTTAATCCAGGATATGTGATGTATATGTCATTTCAAAGTGATCTATTAATCTACTAATAAGTAGTTTCATGGCATCCTAGTACCACCAAATTATTAAAAATATCTCACCACTCATATAGTTTTTATTAATTTATATTCCTACTTGTTTCATGATTGGGATTCGTAATAAACATTAGCTTTACCTTTGTGGTTTTGGGATTTGAAATAACAATAGCCTCCCCAATCTCTTTGGATGGCTATAAGCCTGGCTGCAGGAATCCTTGATCCTCTCAATTATAAATAGGGTTTGTTAATGGTTTGTGGCATGTCTAAGCTATGTTGTATTAAAATTTATTTAATTTATATTCAATTTATTTATAATTGTGTATAATTTGATACAAATTGATTTATATTGTATATAGATTATATATTAATCATGTTTAGTGCCTTCATCACGTGACTGATTGAGTCCAAGTCAACCTATTTATTTGACAAATTCACCCTTCAAAATTTTATGTGAGGAAAAGAATCCTAGGTCAAGGCAGTAACACGGTACAGGATCATTCCCTTGTTCTTGGTGCTTATTGTGAAATGACATAGTCAAGAGATCGTAGGATACTGGCAAAAGAAGAAGGTGGATACTACTTTGATTATGATTCAGAAAATAAGATATGCTCGCCAATTGTATTTACAATTGCTAGGCTTAATTACAAATCTTGTCAACTTATGCCAAGAGAGCAATACTATTGGGACAGAAATTTAGAAACATAAAGATTGTAGTCATTAAATCGTCAGTACTATCANACCAATTTCACATATCAATCCTTTCCAAAGCCCTAATTATCACCGACCCTCCTCCGAAAACTCCAAAAATAGCTCCCTTTTCAACACACCCACCTGATAGCTCACGAATAGAACCCTAATTATCACCGACCCGCCTCAGAAATCTCAAAAACAGCCCTGTTTTCAACTCACCCACATAATATTTCACGAATAGAATTATCACCGACCCACCACAGAATTCTGCAAAAAAAAAAAAGCCGAGATTTCAACACACCCACCAATTAATTCGTCCAAAAGACGCAAACTTCATCGCTACCGAACGTTAATTCCACAAAAATCAATCAGTTCCTGAAACCAATTTACATAAAACCCAAATGCAAAATATGAAAGGGAAAAAAAAACAACAGCACACGAAAACAGATAATCGGAAAAGGGTTCAAAGAAAATCAAACAAGAATATTTCAATGAATCAATTAGGTGAACAGGGAGAGGGATTTACTTGGGGCAAGCTGAGAGAAGGTTTAACACGAAACGCTTTGTGTTTTTGTTATTCTATGTGGTTTTTGTGTTTCTTCTTGGTCGTTGATGAAGGATTAATTTATTATATTGTACGAGAGAACCTTGTGAAGGAAGTAACCACCAGAAAGGCAGAAGAAGAAGTTGCTCTGTTCTTCCTCTTCCGCAACCAAAACCTTGGAAGAACAGAAAAGCCTAAGCTGCTTCACAATTATATCCCTCATTCTCTATGTCATATAGTTTTTTTTTTTTTTCTTTTTTTTTTTTCTAATGGTATATATCTATATAATAAAACATGAGTATTTTTGAATTTTATCTCAGTCATATTTTATCTCTTAAAACCATCATCAATCACTTACCTCACCTATCATTCTTTGTCAGACTCAAACATCAAATCACATCACCCATTTTTATCACATATTTAATCATTTATATATTTCCTCCCTAAAAATATCACACCACTCACTTTTGTCATATATTCAATCATTTAATATTTAATTAATTTATAGTTAATATATTTTTAAAAAAATTAATATAGTGAAATCAATTTTTTTGACGCTCTTTTTTTATATTTTATCGTACCTTCAGACATTGGTTATGACTAGTATATATATATCTTAGATATATAGCTTTAGAAAGTGTAAAAAATATCAAACTTATAATTTCTTACTTATAAGAAGACAATCTTGATTCAATGATTATATAAAAATATGCCATTGAATTAATAAATTAAATTTAAATTTTAAATTTAAATAACATTACTTTAAAATAAAAAAAAATAGATGTAGCAGCAGTTTGTTGAAAACCCATAATCTTTATTTAATCCAGGATATGTGATGTATATGTCATTTCAAAGTGATCTATTAATCTACTAATAAGTAGTTTCATGGCATCCTAGTACCACCAAATTATTAAAAATATCTCACCACTCATATAGTTTTTATTAATTTATATTCCTACTTGTTTCATGATTGGGATTCGTAATAAACATCAGCTTTACCTTTGTGGTTTTGGGATTTGAAATAACAATAGCCTCCCCAATCTCTTTGGATGGCTATAAGCCTGGCTGCAGGAATCCTTGATCCTCTCAATTATAAATAGGGTTTGTTAATGGTTTGTGGCATGTCTAAGCTATGTTGTATTAAAATTTATTTAATTTATATTCAATTTATTTATAATTGTGTATAATTTGATACAAATTGATTTATATTGTATATAGATTATATATTAATCATGTTTAGTGCCTTCATCACGTGACTGATTGAGTCCAAGTCAACCTATTTATTTGACAAATTCACCCTTCAAAATTTTATGTGAGGAAAAGAATCCTAGGTCAAGGCAGTAACACGGTACAGGATCATTCCCTTGTTCTTGGTGCTTATTGTGAAATGACATAGTCAAGAGATCGTAGGATACTGGCAAAAGAAGAAGGTGGATACTACTTTGATTATGATTCAGAAAATAAGATATGCTCGCCAATTGTATTTACAATTGCTAGGCTTAATTACAAATCTTGTCAACTTATGCCAAGAGAGCAATACTATTGGGACAGAAATTTAGAAACATAAAGATTGTAGTCATTAAATCGTCAGTACTATCAATCCAATTGTCACAATAGATTATGTCCTAATAGTATTAGTAAAATTAAAATTAAATAGATCGAAAGTCTTGAGAGGGTATTTTTGTTTTTCTACACTATAAAATTTGGCAAAATCTAAAGGATTGTTTCAAGGATAAAAGTAATTTTTTTTTTTTTGTGTATGATGTATATCAGAAATCTGTGTTTTAAGTGAATAATAAGTTTGAGAAATGTGTTTTTAGTATAGACACTAATAGGTATTTAACGATGATCAAATTTAAGTGAGTACTCGCTAAATTAAAGTTACAAAATTCATAATTCATCTAAAAACTTTACCTTTCTTTTTGATTGTACCATAGAGACCCTTTTTCCCTCCTTCATCTCTTGTTTTTTCTACCTTTCCTTCCCGGTCCGCCCACTGATAATAGAGGGTATTNGAAAAAAAAACAACAGCACACGAAAACAGATAATCGGAAAAGGGTTCAAAGAAAATCAAACAAGAATATTTCAATGAATCAATTAGGTGAACAGGGAGAGGGATTTACTTGGGGCAAGCTGAGAGAAGGTTTAACACGAAACGCTTTGTGTTTTTGTTATTCTATGTGGTTTTTGTGTTTCTTCTTGGTCGTTGATGAAGGATTAATTTATTATATTGTACGAGAGAACCTTGTGAAGGAAGTAACCACCAGAAAGGCAGAAGAAGAAGTTGCTCTGTTCTTCCTCTTCCGCAACCAAAACCTTGGAAGAACAGAAAAGCCTAAGCTGCTTCACAANACAAATTATAGTTAGCACTTTAAGGAACGTAATAATTATTAATTTTATACGGGTTGTTACAATGACCCACTTCACCATGGTTAACCATGACAAATATGACTATTAAAAACTCTATGTTCATCTTGAAATAATCTTATTGTAAAATNAATTATATCCCTCATTCTCTATGTCATATAGTTTTTTTTTTTTTCTTTTTTTTTTTCTAATGGTATATATCTATATAATAAAACATGAATGTNCACCAGAAAGGCAGAAGAAGAAGTTGCTCTGTTCTTCCTCTTCCGCAACCAAAACCTTGGAAGAACAGAAAAGCCTAAGCTGCTTCACAATTATATCCCTCATTCTCTATGTCATATAGTTTTTTTTTTTTTCTTTTTTTTTTTTCTAATGGTATATATCTATATAATAAAACATGAGTATTTTTGAATTTTATCTCAGTCATATTTTATCTCTTAAAACCATCATCAATCACTTACCTCACCTATCATTCTTTGTCAGACTCAAACATCAAATCACATCACCCATTTTTATCACATATTTAATCATTTATATATTTCCTCCCTAAAAATATCACACCACTCACTTTTGTCATATATTCAATCATTTAATATTTAATTAATTTATAGTTAATATATTTTTAAAAAAATTAATATAGTGAAATCAATTTTTTTGACGCTCTTTTTTTATATTTTATCGTACCTTCAGACATTGGTTATGACTAGTATATATATATCTTAGATATATAGCTTTAGAAAGTGTAAAAAATATCAAACTTATAATTTCTTACTTATAAGAAGACAATCTTGATTCAATGATTATATAAAAATATGCCATTGAATTAATAAATTAAATTTAAATTTTAAATTTAAATAACATTACTTTAAAATAAAAAAAAATAGATGTAGCAGCAGTTTGTTGAAAACCCATAATCTTTATTTAATCCAGGATATGTGATGTATATGTCATTTCAAAGTGATCTATTAATCTACTAATAAGTAGTTTCATGGCATCCTAGTACCACCAAATTATTAAAAATATCTCACCACTCATATAGTTTTTATTAATTTATATTCCTACTTGTTTCATGATTGGGATTCGTAATAAACATTAGCTTTACCTTTGTGGTTTTGGGATTTGAAATAACAATAGCCTCCCCAATCTCTTTGGATGGCTATAAGCCTGGCTGCAGGAATCCTTGATCCTCTCAATTATAAATAGGGTTTGTTAATGGTTTGTGGCATGTCTAAGCTATGTTGTATTAAAATTTATTTAATTTATATTCAATTTATTTATAATTGTGTATAATTTGATACAAATTGATTTATATTGTATATAGATTATATATTAATCATGTTTAGTGCCTTCATCACGTGACTGATTGAGTCCAAGTCAACCTATTTATTTGACAAATTCACCCTTCAAAATTTTATGTGAGGAAAAGAATCCTAGGTCAAGGCAGTAACACGGTACAGGATCATTCCCTTGTTCTTGGTGCTTATTGTGAAATGACATAGTCAAGAGATCGTAGGATACTGGCAAAAGAAGAAGGTGGATACTACTTTGATTATGATTCAGAAAATAAGATATGCTCGCCAATTGTATTTACAATTGCTAGGCTTAATTACAAATCTTGTCAACTTATGCCAAGAGAGCAATACTATTGGGACAGAAATTTAGAAACATAAAGATTGTAGTCATTAAATCGTCAGTACTATCAATCCAATTGTCACAATAGATTATGTCCTAATAGTATTAGTAAAATTAAAATTAAATAGATCGAAAGTCTTGAGAGGGTATTTTTGTTTTTCTACACTATAAAATTTGGCAAAATCTAAAGGATTGTTTCAAGGATAAAAGTAATTTTTTTTTTTTTGTGTATGATGTATATCAGAAATCTGTGTTTTAAGTGAATAATAAGTTTGAGAAATGTGTTTTTAGTATAGACACTAATAGGTATTTAACGATGATCAAATTTAAGTGAGTACTCGCTAAATTAAAGTTACAAAATTCATAATTCATCTAAAAACTTTACCTTTCTTTTTGATTGTACCATAGAGACCCTTTTTCCCTCCTTCATCTCTTGTTTTTTCTACCTTTCCTTCCCGGTCCGCCCACTGATAATAGAGGGTATTTATAGCTTCCACTGAGGAGTCTTACGCCAAGGCCTTCACGTCATTGTGCTTATGCATACAAAGTGACGTATGCAAGTCAATAATTACCATGGACACTTGTCCATTTCTTCTTCTTCTTTGTTTTTTTTTTTTTTTTTAACAAGACATTAGGATAGACGCTTATTTTTTATTTTTAGTTATATATATTTAAATTGTTATTTTTCAATTGACATAAAACACATTATAGTAATTTGACTCCATTTTATACAAATTATAGTTAGCACTTTAAGGAACGTAATAATTATTAATTTTATACGGGTTGTTACAATGACCCACTTCACCATGGTTAACCATGACAAATATGACTATTAAAAACTCTATGTTCATCTTGAAATAATCTTATTGTAAAATGTTCCAAATTTTCTATTTTCTTGATGTGTTAAAGTATCCAATTGTAAACTAAACGACAACTATTGGAGAGACCCACCAGACCTATATACTAGCTCTAGTCAGGAAGTGTTGTTGTACCAACGTAGGACATGATTGACAAGATAAGAAACAATTCAATGAGACTGAGTCTCTCAAACAACCATTCTATCCCATATTAAAACAATCAACTTATAATTTTGTCATTCACCAATTTTTTGATTTGGATAATTCTGCTTTGCCCACCCAAAGTTTTTATCAATTGTACTTTGTTCCATTAGTAATTCCACTTAATTTTTTGTAAATTTGTTATAATACACCCACCAATTAATTGAATTTTCCGCCTATAAATTCATTTGCTTACTCTAAGGATCAACATTATTTATCCCTAGAAATAAATGTATCATTTCAAAAAATTTGTCTAGACAAGATATGTCTTATTTGAAAAATGAAAGATCTTCAGCCCATTAAGAGTACCTTTATGAATAAATATAGGGTAGATATTTTAACGTTCACTCGGATTAACGAGAAACGAATCAAAGATTGAATTGAGATTTTAATACTTCAAGATAATTTGAAATGTTTTGGTATATTTTCACCAATAATTTGAAATATTTCAATATATTTATGTATATTTCGACCAATATTTTGAAAAGTTTTGTAAAATGCATTTCCTAATTTTGTATCCATTACATTCTATGTTTAAAACGTTTCTATTTTTTAAGTGATTGAAAGAAAATAATTTTGATCCTTGACTTACCCATGCAAAAACTTAAGTCGGGCTAAACTCGACTCCTGAAGCTGTCTATTTTTATTAAATTTATTAGCCACATGCTTTGATTAAATAAGCTAATTTCATTTCGAATTATCTTGTCAAATTAGTTTCTATGCTAAACTCTATTTTCTTTGGGTTAATAACATTTTGCATCCTAAAGGTTCTCACTAGTTGCACTATATCGCCTACAAGGAGATTTGTCTCATTAACTCAAATTACACTAACTCATTCAACTATGATCTCAGTCTCACATTGCTCTTTCCACTGTTGACTTTCTCACATTATCCTCTCAACAACTTGAATTGATCTCATATGAACTAAAGTCTCGTCTATCATATCTTTAGATAGGAAATGTCCAATGGTACATTTAGCAAAACACACATTTTCATTGTCTGCAATATGAAGTTAATAACCATAGTTGAATGTATAATGTGAGAAACATGACATTTTATAGGAAAATATGAGACCAATAGACATAGATGTATGTGCAATGTAAGAAATGTACTAGTTAAAGGGACAATGTAAAATAAGAGACAAAGTTGAGATCAAAGTATAAATTGCCCCTAGCCCTATTGTGTAAAATTGGGATAAGTTTTATTTTGACACCTTCAACTATGGTCTCGATCTCATTTTCCCCCTCAATTATTGTATTTCTCACGTTGTCTCTCAACTATTTGACTTCACATTATCCCAAAATCAAAAAAAATTTATGTTTTTTATAGGAAATATCCTTGCATGTAGTCAAACACACATTTTCAATCATGAAATAAGTGCAATATAAAATGATCATAGTTAAAGTTGCATAATAAAAAGTACTAGTTGAAGAGAAATGTAAAACCAATAATCGTAATTCGAGATCCAATGTGAAAAATGTGGGATCACATAAGACATAAGCATAGTTGATGGGGCTAAAATATGATTTATCCAATTAGTTGTAATATGTACCGAATGGCAAACTTTGGGGTTTTCTACTTTGCTCCTACGTTACTTCTGCTTACACATGCAAAACTTGAGTTGCATTAAACTTGACTTCTTTAGGCTGTGTGCTTAATTATTGTTGATGTACGCGATTATTTTTGCACAATAAATGAATAAAAATAGATCTCTTTCTTAATGAACTCGTGTTTACCTCAAAAGTCGATGATCCGGTGACAAAGAGAGGCGAAGCAGGACCTAAGAAGTTGTGATAAATTGCTTTTGGAGCTGTTCAATCGATCCCGACGCATCGTTGAAGCTTCCTGACACTCAAAATAGAGGGTAGAAGAGCGTCAGAATGTTTTTCGGCGTATCCCCTCCGACGATCTAGTCAGTTTGTGAAAGAGAGAATAGGAAAAGCAGTGTATATTATGAGAAGTGATTTTGTGTACCTTTTCTTTGAGTTTTTGAAAGCTATTTATACTTTCTACGAAAGTCATCATTACTAACTAGTAGGTAATAGGTGATGCTCAGTAATTGGTCAGTACACCCTCCATTTTGCAGGGACTGAGTTCAAATATTAAATACTCGACCTTCCGAACACTTAATACCCTTCCTCTTTGGCCCACGAGTATTTAATGCTCTTTTTTCAATGCATAGTCATTAAATGCTCAGATGGAACATTCAATGTTCCTTCTCCTAGGCTTATTAAGCCACCCTGGACGTCATATTCTCATGGGGATTTATTAAATGCTTCTCTAGGCTGACTGTAAATCAGCAATGGTATTTTTGTCAATTTACCCTTAATCCTGTACATCATGCCACATGTCTAACTCCCCTTAGTTGCTAGTCTTGTTCACTCTACCACTCTGACTTCATGGAGAAGACAAACCAATGACTCTTTGTCAGACTCTGAGATTGATAGGTTGTAACAGTCATCAATGTATACTGAAGTCGAGATGATGTGTCAGAAAGAATCCTTGGGACCGAGCCATGCAGGGGTACACATGAACAAGAATCTGGAGGTGTCCTTGATGCCAAGGAAATGTGTCATCTCCAAAAAACATGATGTGTCTTCGGTGCCAAAGACATGTGTCATCATTAGGAGGCTGAAAGTGTCTTCGATGCCGAATACAAGTGTCATCATTAAGTTTCTTGAGAATTTTCGGTGCCGAGAACACGTGTGGGATTCTAGGCCCTTCCCATCAGTTGACAACCAAAAGGGCTCGAGCAACTAATCAATGTTTTGCAAACAAAAGTTTCTTTCACAATTAAAGCCCCTTTATGCACGTTATGCACAATGCAAATGAGTGTAAATAGGAGATAAAGAAGATTGGATTGGAAGTTCGATGAACTTGACATAAACAAGTAATTTTTTTTTTTTTAAAGAACTAAAAGGTAGTTTAGCATCTAAAAGGCCTTCTTAGATGAAGGATTCAGATCTCCTATAATAATTTTTTTCTCTTTTTTTTTTTGACAAATCATACACCATTAAGTGACGAACTAACTTATATTCAATGGGTCTCACTTGAATTTACGATGGATTATCCACTAAGAAGAGAAATCGAGAAAAAATGTACTAAAAGGAATTTCACTCCCCCAAAAAACAAATGCCACGTTGCCATTTATGTGTTAAACTTAACCTTACCAATTATTACAAAAAAGTAATGCTATTTAGACCTATAATCTAACTTAATTTGTTGACATAATGATGCAGTTTTATTGAAATTATTGATCAATACCAAATTCCAATATTTTTGGACCCGTAATCAATCAATACATTAGATCACAATAGCAATTTCCATTAGAAAATACTTTGATGTCATGCAGAATCATATGAGTTTGTTACAGAACTTCTCCTTTTTGAGTTAATAACAGTTTTTCCCCTAAATTTTTACCTAATTGCACTTCATCTATATCCCTGGAAAAGATTTGTCTATTCATATTGTCCATTTTACTTTATAAATCTATATAGTAAGGTACAATATAATTTAAATCTCAAAAAATAAATAAAATAACTTTTATTTTTTGAGATTGAGATCTTTTTAAATTTTATTTTAAAGTTAATTTGACAACTAATATTTACTCTCTAAATTTAATAAGAAAAAATAGGACCTTAAGGGTGTGTTTGGAATAACTTTTCAAAAGTACTTTTAAGACTTATAACTTCTTGCAAGTATTTTTTTTTTTTTAAAAATAGTGTTTTGAACCATCCCTCCACAACCACTACAACCACCACCCCCCATCGCCCCACCATTATCATCATTGCTGCCACACCACCACCACCTCTGCCACCACAAACCATCACCACCGCCGCCACTGTCGCCACCCCAACACTGCCCCATCACCACTATCACCACCCCCACAACCCCACCACCACCACCATTACCATAATCATCACCTCCGCCACCCCCCCCATCACCATCTCACTGTCCCACCATAACCCCACTGTCCCACCACCCTCTCACGATCATCACAATTATAACCACTGCTGCCACCCCACCACTACCATCGCCACCGTCACCCCAATACCATCAAGGTTGCCACTCCCATCACCATCGTCACCACCACACTACCACCAGTGTCATCACCCTACCAACATCGCCCCACCATCACCAGTACCACCGCCGCCGCCACCACTACCGCTATCGTCGTTGCTATCACCCTCATCACCACAACTACCACCCCTACCGTCCCACCCCTACCACCGCTGTTGTCGCCACAGTACCACCACTGCCATTGTCCGACCATTATCCCTACCTCCACGACCATCACCACTATTACCACCACCGCCACCCCACTACCTCCACCACCACTTTTAAAATAACCACAATCGCCACCTATCACCAATTACTACCACCGTCATCCACCGCCTCCACCCACCACCATCGTCATCTCATTGTAATATTTATTGTCATTATCACCATCATTCCACTACTATCGTCGCTCACCGTTAGCACCCACTATCGTTGCCCACCGTCACCGCCCCACCATCACCATCATCATCCCACTATCGTCACTGTTGCCGTTACCCTACCACCACCGTCACTGTCCCACCATCACCCCTATAATCATCACCACTATCATTGCCACCCTACCTCCACCACCGCCATCACCACCCTACCACCACCTTTACCACAACCACCATTGTCATACACCACCAATTATTACCTCCATCGTCCATCGCCACCACCTACCACCATCATTATCTTATTCGTATATTTATTGTCACTACCATCATCATCCAACTACCACTGTCGCCCACCATCAGCACCCGCCACCACTATCGTTGCCCACCATCACTCACTACCACCCACTACAACGACCCACCAACACCCGTCGTCACGCACTATAGGCTGCTAGGCACTATCACTAACCCCCTACAACACCTACGACCATCATTCGTCATCACCCACCACCACCCATTGTCACCCACCCACCCACCACACCTACCACCGCTATCACTATCGTCATTCGTCACCACCTATTACACTATCACCCAAAAGCACCCGTTATCGCTTATCACCACCATCGTCACTGTCCACCACCATAATCTACCACCACTGTCGTTGCCCCACCACAACCATCACTGTCGCTCACCACCATCCATAACCATCACCAGCATCACTGTCGCCCATCACCATCCATACCTACCACCATCACTGCCATCATCCATGGCTGCCACTACCACCATCATCACCCAAAATCCACCACCACCATCACTGTTGCCACCTACAGCTACCACCACCACCACAGTAGTTGCCGCCCACCACACTCATCATCATCTCCTACCGCCACGTCTGTCGTCCACCATTACTACCACTACTCACCCCATTACAGCTGGTGGTTAAATTTCTTTCTCTCTATTCTATGTTTATGATTTGATTTTGAGTGTGAATATAAATATGTTTATTGTTAACTATTTTTTTATTACTTTGTACTTTCAGGTACATATAATAACTAATTTTTTTATATATAACTTACCCAAGCAAAAACTAAAGCTGTGTTAAAATTGGCTTCCTCAAGCTGTGTGTGATTAATAAGTTTGTGGACAAAACAAAAGTCTTGGTCATTCTATAAGGTCTTGGTCATTCTATAAACTAAAACTTCGATAGAGTATTTGTTTCACAACCAACAAACCAATCAATGCTTGGCAAACCAACGTTCCTTATCTTAATTAAAGCTTTTGTATGCACTTACACACAATTCACATGAGCGGAAATTTTAGACATTGAAGGTTGGATTGGAATGTTCAACGAACTTGAAATATATTAATAAAAAAATAAAAGATAAAAGAACTTAAGAGGTCTTTTACCAGCCAAAAGGCCAACCCCTAGAGGAAGACTATGGCTAAAATAATTGCCAATGCCCCGCTGTAACCACGTGTTAACCATGACTAACTATTAAATATACTCTTAACTCAGAAGTTTAATACTATTTGGACCTGACCCAACTTTGAAATAAACTTCTTTTTTGTTTTGTTGGTTAATATCATTATCCCCCCTAAATTTTTTCACTAATTGCACTTTAGCCTTTGAAAGATTAGTCCACTTATATTGCCCATCTAATTTAGTTACAATCTGCCCAAATTTAAGGATGATGACGGATTTTTCATGAACGAACTACATGCCACACACATATTACACGAGGTAAGAGAAAATAGGGTTTTACTACATTACCAAAGTAAGTACAGTACTAAAATTTATAATTGTTGTGGACGAAGATATAATTTTTGTAACTTTAATTATATTTTAAGTTCACATTACAACTTTTTGGCAAAAAGTTACAAAACTTTGAAAGTCAAGACACAACTTTTAAGTGTGTTTAAGATTGATTCTAACGCTTCAATTTAGGATCGATCTTGATATGTTTAAAATCAAACTTACACTCCACAAAATTATAATTATAAGTCAACTTCAAAAATTAAAAATTAATGGTATAGTACCAAAAAAAATTGTTATGATAGACTTATTCTAGAATATAATGTGAACACTTCAATGGCCCAATCTCCCTCCCCCCTAAAAAAAAAAAAAAAACAAAATTCTTTCGGGGTGAGTGCAAGTTGTCCCTTCTCTCACCCCTCTACTCATCTTTTCTCCGATCTTAGTCTGCTGACTAGTAAAACAATTTAGGAGACCAGCTTTCATTTTCATACTGATACATGGTCAGAACTCATCACTTGGAACTACAAAAATTCTTTTGACTCTTTGTGTTAACAAGGGGCACATGTTACACTTCCGATTGCTCTCTCTGAAACTATCACTATTCACAATGATGTTCATAGGTGGAGAGCTTCGTGAATCCATAATAGATCAAACCCGGCCCAACCAGTAGGCGGGTGAAGCGCTCCGCCAAATTCCAACTTCAGAGCCCCGCCCGTCCTAAGCCCTACAAAATCATATGGGTAATCTTTTAAAAAAAGTAAAAGGAAAAAAAAAAAAGATTTAGGATGTCACGTCATATGATTACATTTTTTTTTAAAATATTATTCTTTAAAATATATATTCAACGATGGAAATAATCCTCTTTGTGGAATCTGTCTTTTAGCAAATGGCTAGGAGTGTCGCCATTGTGATGCTACTGCATTTACATAAAAGTATATTTTAATATTTTATTACAATGACGGGTCCCGATTGCCTTCTGAGTTTTTGTTATTGTCTTTAATATTCAATTTTTCCCTTAAATTTCTTATCTTATTTATTCTCATTTTCTCTTTTCGATTCACAAATTAATTCCACATGCAAATTACAACCCTATTTTTTAAAAAAATATCGTATTATTTAATAAATAAATTTAAAAATTATCATACATTGATAATTTTATTTCACAATTTTTACAAAAGAGTACTTAATTCTCAAATATTATTGAGGCCGAATTCAATAAACTTGTACCTTTGAAAGGCATACATACCAACCCACCTAACTCTCAAGGGGGCAGGAAAAACTATACAGCAGAGAGGACTAGGGTTGTCAATTTATTTAAGATTAATTATTACAAATAATAAATTAGTTAAATTAATATTAGACATAAATAACACAATTAATTATTACAATAAACAAAAAATAAGTACTCTATCATTTTTTTTAATTTCTTTATAATAGTATTGTATTAGTTATTTTTAAAATTTTAATATTTTTTTAGTTAACACAAATTTTGCACGTCCTAAAAATAAAGTGACCGAGAATAACACGACATAAAAAATACACGAAACAAGTTGACAACTTTGGGTCCACAATGAATCACCCATCGGCTTATAGCCACAAAGTCACTGCCACAATGAACAAAAATGACGCTCACCCTCCTTCGACCAGTACACCACATTGAAACATTGGGTTTTGTCTCTTTGTTCAATCATTCATGGCCTGTTTAATTTTCTATTCTATATACTTTACTTTGTTTTGCTTCTTTTCTTTTTGTTTTGAAAGAGGGGAATGCTCGAATAAACTTAAAAGGTTTATACTTGGNTTTATAAGAAAAACACTTTTATTAAATAAGTATTGTTTGAATACTCAAAATTTAAAGTACTTAAATTGATGTATTTTATAAAAAAACACGTTTGGATGTGAAAACACTTATTTTTGTCTTAATTGTTAATAGCATTGAATGCACATATACAAACGTATACTACACATATAGTAATACACAAAAAAAAAATTATACACAAAAATATCATATTAATAAAGATATCATACGAAAAAATTACATAGTTCAACTATCCCAATGACTTATTAAAGTCGCAAAACACATGTTAATAATAAATAAAATAAAAAATCATGCTTGATTGGCAAGTATGGTAAGACATAATTTTCAGATTCATTCTGGACAACAAATCCAAAGCAATGAAAAAAAAAATGAGCATTGACATTTAAATAAATTCTAATAGCATATGTCTATCCAAGAGTCCAACATATACATCAATATAATAAAAATCCAAAAGTCATCAAAACAAAAGTTGAAGTATTACCATCATAGTGAAATTTAGTGTTCAAATAAGCTTAAGTAACCAAATAGTCATAGTAAAGAGTAGTGTTCAAAATAAACAAAACATTTGAAACTTTATCTAAAAAAAAAAAAAAAAAAGTCTACTTTTGAAAAGACACCCTACTGACTAGTGTTCCCTCCGTCCCTCATATACTCCAACCATGCAGCTCGAACACCAGGTTCAGGCAAATTTATCCATGTTTCCCTATTGATAACATCTCGAAAAAGAACAAGAGCATGACAATACAACGGGCTACCTTATAAAATAAGGTCACGCATTTTGTGAAGCTCTTGCATGTATTCCTTGATTGTGGACGACATTGGTGCAACAGTGCTATGTATTGTCTTGCACAACTCTAATAGTTGTTTGTCCAATCATTCTCCCCCACTCACTTTTTGACGACGCTTTTGAAGATGCAGACCCATCACGTCCGACATGTACTTGACCATCTGAGTCACTACCTTCCTCTCTTGTTGGTCCAATCCTATCGGGAATCTAACTTTCACATGGTGTGTCCAAATCTAAGTCATGATAGTCATCACCACCGGTAGTATGAGAAAATGCAGGGTGGGTTCCTTGTGAAGGAGCTCATGAATGCTCCCCAGTTACGGTTGTACCTCTAAAAACTATATCTAGCATGTCAGCAAATGTGAGTGGTTTCTTACGAAATTCTTTACAATCGGGATTTGCCTGTGGTAAAGGAAAAAATCATGACCATAAATTTAAAAAATTAACTCCTATAATATTTAAATTGACCTAATTAGATGTTACCTCAACAAATATATTACATGTTTGGTCATCACACAAGACACCTCCTGTTATAGGGTCAATAGTCATTCCAGTATGATTAGTCAATTTGTGCCATGACTTCCATGCATCCTTAATAATGGCAAAATGTTTCTTCAATTGTTTGTGGTTATACATGACATTTTCCTTTGCCGCAAACCCATCTATAATATTCTTCCAACCTTGCTTGTTAAAACTAGCACTGGGCCGATTCCCTTTATCCACCTCTTTAACACATAACTCAAAAAAAGTCTTATGCCTCTCCACAGTTCAATTTGCTTTATCTTTGTCATTCCTAGAACTACTAGAAGCCATCTAAAGTAACATCACAAAATACATAGGTTATTAGCACAACGCGTATAATAATAATTAACTTGAACAAAGCCATTAAAAAAGTCCTATTATATCAAATCCACCTTTTCTTTTTGGGTAAGTAAACCAACCATACCCCATGAAGAGGAAGATAGACATTAGAAAGGTTCTTTGACAGCATAATATCCTTGGATTTCTCTTTGTCCAAGAACCTATCATTTTGGTAGAGAGAAATTCAAGGCAGAAAAAGGAGACTGAAATGAAGCATTATATTTGTTATACTCCATGTCCTAGAGAGACAAAGTGCTGCAAAAATATGCTAATATCACCTACTCGAAGCACCAAAATTCCGCAATGCATAATAAAAGGCTCAACACTGGAATGATGAACCATTCCTAGAGAAAAAGACACAGGCAGTAACCATTTATCATGCCCCATGCTCATTTATGTATTGTTGTAATAACAGAACATGTGAAGATCTTATCTATATAAATTATTCTTTTTTTTTTTGGGGGTTCCAAAGTAAGTGAAGTATAATTTGAGCAAATAGGAATTGACCCACAACCAATCTCAAAACCATGCCAAAAGTTCCCCCATCAAGAATATATTTCAAGAAGTGCTGGGCTAGTATATTTAAAAACTGTGACAGTTTTATCAATCTGAAATTTAAATCAGTCATGGGAGAAAAAGGTATAATGGATAGTGCAATATATTCTTGAAGTTAGCCAGAAGTAGATCTTCTATACAAACAAATACTCTACTCAGAAAGAAGATGTCGTAATTGAACTCTTGGTTCTCCAAGCAGTAATCCTTAATACCAGAAAATCAAAAGGAATAGAAACAACCATAAACGCCAATCACAGATAAGGGCTAATCTTATAGGTGGATAGTGTTAAGCCTAAGATTCAAATGCTTGCAGTCATGGTTCTCTATTAAATTACTAGCCAGAAACTGTTGAATTACTAGCCAGAAATTTTTTCTCTTATTCATCAGAGGTAGTTCCATCTACAATCTTAATCACTGTTACACTGCTATGTNCAATAGTCATTCCAGTATGATTAGTCAATTTGTGCCATGACTTCCATGCATCCTTAGTAATAGTAAAATGATTCTTCAATTGTTTTTGGTCATACATGACATTTTCCTTTGCCACAAACCCATTTNGCACAATTTTATATATTATTTTCTATGGTAAATTCCTCTGCAACTGAGCTTGATTCAAGCTTCTCTCCCTCTCTCTCTCTCTCTCTCTCACACACACAGAGGTACAAACAGTNTATCTGAAATGCTCATCAAAATCTAAAACAATTACTTGCACAATTTTATATATTATTTTCTATGGTAAATTCCTCTGCAACTGAGCTTAATTCGGGCCTCTCTCTCTCTCTCACACACACACAGGTACAGACAATTGGATTTATATGCTTTGGTTCCTTTGGAACCTGATTATGTGATGAATGTACTGTGNATTTGCTTTATCTTTGTCATTCCTAAAACTACTAGAAGCCATCTAAAATAACATCACAAAATATATAGGTTATTAGCACAACGCGTATAATAATAATTAACTTGAACAAAGCCATTAAAAAAGTCCTATTATATCAAATCCGCCTTTTCTTTTTGGGTAAGTAAATCAACCATACCCCATGAAGAGGAAGACAGACATTAGAAATGTTCTTTGACAACATTATATCCTTGGATTTCTCTTTGNAAAAGTGCAACTGGTTGGCAAGAGGAGAAGTAATAACATACAAAGAACCAACAATGACAGTAACACTTTAAGCAAGATTAAAGCAACTATTAAAAGCAACAATGGTAGTAACATCAGGATGTTTCTAGGTACTGTGCTTTTGTTCAACTAANTCCTTGGATTTCTCTTTGTCCAAGAACCTATCATTTTGGTAGATAGAAATTCAAAGCAGAAAAAGGACACTGAAAGGAAGCATTATATTTGTTATACTCCCTATCGTAGAGAGACAAAGTGCTGCAAAATATGCTAATATCACCTTATTGAAGCACCAAAATTCTACAATGCGTAATAAAAGGCTCAACACTGGAATGATGAACCATTCCTGGAGAAAAAGACATAGGCAGTNCATCAAAAATTGATACCGTAGACAGCTACTTGATCTCCAGAAATTTTATCATCAAAAAAAAACCAAAATACATCAACCCACAACAAAGAATATATTGTACCTCATTTGAAGGGATTTGGTTAGACCAGCATACAACAAAGATCGGTGAGAGAAAAGACGGTTCCAACGTCGTTGGTAGTTGGCGAGAGAAAAGGTAGTCGTTGGTTGGCGAGATGAGAGAATATATTGCCGGTGTCGGTGTTGAGTGAGAAGCGGCTACAGGAAGGGCATTGGCCTCGGGGACCTGCAAATAGGCATCGGGGGAGTGAGAGGAGAAAATAGAATGAAAAATGAAAAGTGATTTTTAAAAGTAAAAGTAAATTATTTTTAATTTTTTTTATTAACTTATTTATGTGCTCAAATTACTTTTACTTATCAAAAAGTTTTTTTAATAAGTTAATCCAAACACAATTTTTTTTTAAAAAAAAGTATTTTTCATAAGTTAAAAGTCTCAAAAATACTTTTTTTTAAATCATACCAAACACACTTTATATTTAGTTACAAATAGGAAATTGAAGAAAGAAAATGTGAAGAGGTTAGTCATTTTGCTAACTCATCAAAATCTATCTTCTTAAATATGAATAGAAAAATAGAAGAAATTTATTATGCGTGTTGAAATTTAGAATAATTACCCGTATAACCTTAATAAATATAGGGAACTTTTTTTTTAGAAATTTAGGATAATTACCTTTTTTGGAAAACTTTTTACTCAATTTAATAAAAATTTGAGTCAAAGTTAGAGATATTCTTATATTCATTNGATGAGAGAATATATTGTCGGCGTTGGCGTCGGCATCGAGAGAGAAGCGGCTACAGGAAGGGCATTGGCCTCGGGGACTTACAGATAGGCATCGGGGGAATGAGAGGAGAAAATAGAACGAAAAATGAAAAGTGATTTTTAAAAGTAAAAGTTAATTATTTTTACTTTTTTTTATTAACTTATTTAAGTGCTCAAATTACTTTTACTTATCAAAAAGTGTTTTTAATAAGTTAATCCAAACACTATTTTTTTAAAAAAAAGTATTTTTCATAAGTTAAAAGTCTCAAAAACACTTTTTTTAAGTCATACCAAACACACTCTATGAGTGTGTTTTGGATGACTTATGAAATTCAAAAAGTACTTTTTTAATAAATGTTTATCAAACGTGTTTATAAGAAAAACACTTTTATTAAATAAGTATTATTTGAATACTCAAAATTTAAAGTACTTAAATTTATGTATTTTATAAAAAACACGTTTGGATGTGAAAACACTTATTTGTGCCCCAATTGTTAATAGCATTGAATGCACATATACAAATATATACTACACATATAATAATACACAAAAAAAAATCATAAAACAAAAATATCATATTAATAAAGGTATCATACGAAAAAATTACATAATCCAACTTTTCCAATGACATACTAAAGTCGCAAAACACATGTTAATAATAAATACAATCAAAAATCATGCTTGATTGGCAAGTATGGTAAGACATATAGTTTTCAGATTCATTTTGGACAACAAATCCAAAGCAATGAAAAAAATATAAGCATTGACATTTAGATAAATTCTAATAGCATATGTCTATCCAAAAGTCCAACATATACATTAATATAATAAAAATTCAAAAGTCATCAAAACAAAAGCTAAAGTATTACCATCACAGTGAAATTTAGTGTTCAAATAAGCTCGAGTAACCAAATAGTCATAGTAAAGAGTATTGTTCAAAATAAACAAAACATTTGAAATTTTATCTAAAAAAAACACATAAACAAGTCTACTTTTGAAAAGACACGCTACTGACTAGTGTTCCCTTCGTCCCTCATATACTCCAACCATGCAGCTTGAACACCAAGTTCAGGCAAATTCATCCATGTTTCCCTATTGATAACATCCTGAAAAAGAACAAGAGCTTGCCAATACAACGAGCTACCATATGAAATAAGGTCACGCATTTTGTGAAGCTCTTGCATGCATTCCTTGATTGTAGACGACATTGGTGCAACAGTGCTATGTATTGCCTTGCACAACTCTAATAGTTGTTTGTCCAATTGTTCTCCCTCACTCACTTTTCGACGATGCTTTGAAGATGTAGACCCATCACGTCCGAGATGTACTTGACCATCTGAGTCACTACCTTCCTCTCTTGTTGGTCCAATCCTATCGGGAATCTAACTTTCACAAGGTGTGTCCAAATCTAAGTCATGATAGTCATCACCATTGGTAGTATGAGAAAATGCAGGGTGGGTTCCTTGTGAAGAAGCCCATGAATGCTCCCCAGTTGCGGTTGTACCGCCAAAAACTATATTTAGCATGTTAGCAAATGAGAGTGGTTTCTTATGAAATTCTTTGCAATCGGGGTTTGCCTGTGGTAAAGGAAAAAATCATGACCATAAATTTAAACAATTAACACCTATAATATTTAAATTGACCTAATTAGATGTTAACTCAACAAATATATTACATGTCTAGTCATCACACAAGACACCTCCTGTTATAGGGTCAATAGTCATTCCAATATGATTAGTCAATTTGTGCCATGACTTCCATGCATCCTTAGTAATAGTAAAATGATTCTTCAATTGTTTTTGGTCATACATGACATTTTCCTTTGCCACAAACCCATTTATAATATGCTTCCAACCTCGCTTGTTAAAACTAGCAGTGGGTCGATTCCTTTTATCCACCTTTTTAACACATAACTCAAAAAAAGTCTTATTTCTCTCCACAGTCCAATTTGCTTTATCTTTGTCATTCCTAGAACTACTAGAAGCCATCTAAAATAACATCACAAAATATATAGGTTATTAGCACAACACGTATAATAATAATTAACTTGAACAAAGCCATTAAAAAAGTCCTATTATATCAAATCCGCCTTTTCTTTTTGGGTAAGTAAATCAACCATACCCCATGAAGAGGAAGACAGACATTAGAAATGTTCTTTGACAACATTATATCCTTGGATTTCTCTTTGTCCAAGAACCTATCATTTTGGTAGATAGAAATTCAAAGCAGAAAAAGGACACTGAAAGGAAGCATTATATTTGTTATACTCCCTATCCTAGAGAGACAAAGTGCTGCAAAATATGCTAATATCACCTTATTGAAGCACCAAAATTCTACAATGCATAATAAAAGGCTCAACACTGGAATGATGAACCATTCCTGGAGAAAAAGACATAGGCA
>CAUOFW020005902.1:127101-145041 GCA_963454935.2 Ilex paraguariensis
AGATACTCAAGAACGTGTGTAGCTGACATATTAGTATTTACTTCAAGACATGTTCTTAATAGTACATATTGTTTTTGTAAATGATTCATACATTTGTTGGGATACACATGCCTAATATCTTCTCTATTAGTTCCATGGCTGAATTTTGATTGACATCAAGTGATGAAGACCAAAATATGCCTAACCACAACATGGAGGCCTCGAATTCAAGTTCAACTGTGTGAGTAATCCTCAAATTACTGTTTTTTTCTTCAAGTTGTTGCTGCATTTTTAATTTTTTTTGAGCTGTTTTTTTATTTGGTAAGGGTTCACCGAGTCACTTGCTATGACTATGCCACAGATTTTGAATATAAGATATTCTTTGCTGCCACGGTTAGTGGATTCGTTGATTGGCAGTTGATAAAATTACTAGCCTTTTCGGATATGGAGGTAAAATATATGTATTGTGTATACAATCTGAAATTTTTGTGGGCTCCTATTTATGATAAAAATATATAGTGGGCAGTATTAGGAATATTGAAATGAAATCGGGTATGAATTTGGTAGCTGAGAAAGTCACGTTTTCAAAGTGGTAAAAGAGAAAGTGGGGTTCTAAATTTAGTGTTGCTTCGGTTTTGATCGTAATTATGTATTTTTACCACTTTTAAATTGAATTTCATACTTATGAACCTATTTCCAAGTAAGATCTCATTTTTGTACATATTGTTTGAAAATTTCTTGACCATTCTTTTGTTTGAGTTTTTTTGGGTTCATTGTTGATTTTTTGCTATTATCTTCGTATTTTATGGTACTCTTATTTTATTATTGTTCTATTTTTTGGTAAATTTTTAGTAGTATTTGCCAAGCTCCAAGCTCTAAGATGGAAACAACATCTATGTTCCATTTCTTGGATGACAAGTCGTCGATGGAAGAAACTCTAAATGACCGATAACACTTTTGAGGATTTTAGGAAATATGGGTGGTGTACTAACATAAAAAAATTGTAGATTTTGTGGTTTCTATCGACCGAAAATTTAAGGATTATAAGGATTTTAGTTTTTTGAGGAAAATTTTAAGGGTTGTAATTTTTTAGAATTTCCTCTCCCAATATCTTTATGTACAAAAAAATTATTAAATTATTCCTAAAAACATGCCAAACCTCTGGGAATGAAGGTGGGCTGGTTCAGCAACATTTGAAATAATAGAGATCTTCTTCTCACTATCTTTTGCTGAGCAGTTAAGAAAATGTTGTTTCACTCACCCACACATCAACATGTGCGTGCATGTGTCATTTTGCAGATATGCAGTCACTTCAATATCATTTGCTACAAGGACCAATCTACAACAATACCGAGTGTATGCAAAATAATGTTTTACTAATTTCTTTTTAGCTTAATGACCTTTTTAAATTTATATATGAATGGAGTCCTAAAAATAGTATCTTAGGCCAATAGATTTTTTGGCACACAGTTGTTAGAATGGTGAAACCTATCATAGATTTGTTACTAAATATTTCTTTTGTCATTTTTGAATTTTCTTGATAAAGTTTGCGGAAACTTTATTGGTCACCTTCGCCACCGCCACCACCACCAAACTTGAAATTACAATTAATCATGAATCAAATGACAAATTTTGGACATTTCTATGTGTTAATGAAGGTGTTTCGTGACATTTTAAAAAATAAACCGCCATTAAATACATGAAATGCTCAATTTTAACAATTTTTAATTTTTTTTGTTTCATAGTACTTTCAAAGACGAGTTTGTTGTTTTTTGTTGTTCTTTAATGTCCTTAGCACTCTTTTATTTTCTATGTCTTTTAATTAAAAATATATATATTTTTATTCCGTGTCTTTTGGCTCGGACAATTATTAGTATATATGTATAGAAATGTAGAGGCGTGGGAGATAAACACATCGGATAATGTGGAGATAATTAAATTGCGGTTAGTTTTCAAAATCGTTTTTAGGAAACTTATTTACAATAAAAAGGTATTCAAGTCATTCTATATCTTAAATGGATTTTTTAACAAAATATTGACAATTAAATTTAATTTCGTATATCCACTTTCAAATAACTCAATAAACAAGACATGGGCCATGGGATTTCTGAATGGACCAACCAAGCCATTTGACCAATCAGTGGTCCGATGACTAGACCCATGGTGCACCACATCTGTTAAATGGTAAACTCAATCTAATTAACTAACTAATTTAATAATTATATTAAAATAATTATAAATTTTAATTTTAAGTGAAAGGCACTTTTAATTTAATAACGATAAAGAATTAGATGTTACAAATAGTATTTTTTTTTTTATTGTTTTATAAAAAGACTAAAAATCAAGAACAAGAAAAAAACAAAAAGAAAAGAAAATCCATCGCTGTTGTCAGCAAACCGTTCAATCAGTTCAATGATTGTGTCAGCAAACAGTTCTTTAGCCATCATCGTTGACCCCAAAACCTCCATCCCTGAATCCTTAACAAACACACACACATTACGACACCCAATATCCATTAGCTCAATAGACTTCACCACCACACCTACAAGAAAGCCCTAAGAAATGTCAAATCTGAAATGGGGCTTTGTGCTTACTATCTTCATTTTCATCACAAAGCTTCATGTGGGTAGTTGTTACTCAAGTTCATCTTCAGACCCAAGTGCCCAGCAAAAGCTGGACAGAGTTTCAGAGCTGCCTGGTCAAACCTTTGATGTGAGCTTTGCACACTATGCTGGGTACATCACAGTCAACGAGGAAGGTGGGAGAGCTCTGTTCTATTGGTTCTTTGAGGCTACTGAGGACCCTTCTTCCAAGCCTCTCGTTCTTTGGCTCAATGGAGGTCAATCTTTCCCACATAGAAATATCTGATTTATGCTTTTGCTTTTGCCTTTATCATTATTGTCTTGTTTGGTGTTTTTTGAATCTTGTCCTAATGGCTTAATAATGAGCAATGATTTCTTTATGTTCTAATTTGTAATTTTTTCCAGAAAAGTTGTTCTTTACGAAGCTGGTTTAATCACTATGATGTCGTTAATATTTCAGTTAGTAATCCTCCCTTAATGCTNTCCGGAGACCCTCTCACTCTCCAAGATTAGTCTTATTCTCTCTCCTCTCTTCTCTGTTCTTCCTCTTATTCACAAAACACAACACATGTCATACACAACACACATCAGACACACACCCATACTCATCCGAACCCCCCCAAAAAAAATCACCTGAAAACATTTCAGCCTAGAAATCTCTCTCTTTCTCTCTCCGCCAGGGCCGGCCCTAGGCCTAGGCCACTTAATTGGCTACCTAGGACCTCCAGTTTTTGTAAAATTTTGGGGCCCCCAAGTAGGAATTTTAGTTTTGGATAAATATATTTTTGGATGAGCTGATTTGAGAGGGTCCAAATTTTACTTACCTAGAAATTGCTCCACTTGTCAACTATAATAGATTGCTAGACTTCTTGCTAACTATAGAAGACTGATAGACTTCTGCAACAAGGAAGATAGATATGACTAGTAATGTCTATCTCTTAACATTTCTTTGTCTTTTAACGTCTTTCTTAATGTTTATCTCTTAACATCTCTCTTGTCTTAAATTGAGAAAGCAGTAACACTATTGGCTGAAGAATATTTTAGAATTGAGTATTTTTTACTTATAGTTGATCTAGCTATTTCTTTGATCAAGAATAGATTTGAACAATTCAAAATATATGAAAATCTTTTTGGTTTTTTATTTTGTTTTAAAAAATTAAAATCCTTAGATGATATTTTAAAAAGTTATTGTCTTAACCTTGAAAATTTTTTGAAGCATGATTTATTTTCTGATATTGATGGTTTAGATTTATTTCAAGAATTTACTGTATTAAGAAAAGTCTTACAATCTGAAATTTATAGTCCAACAGAAACCCTAAATTATATAAAATGATTAGATTTTTTTCCAAATGCATGTATAGCTTTTAGAATATTGTTAACAATACGAGTAACGGTTGTTTTGACAAAAAAATGTTTTTCAAAATTTAAATTAATAAAACATTATCTCCGATTAAATATGTTACAAGAAATATTAAATGGATTAGCTATATTATCCATTGAAAANTCTATATATCAATTTATCTGGTTTTGCGAGAAGGTTTCTGACCCAAAACTTGTTTCTTTAGGGCCTGGATGTTCATCAATTGCATACGGAGAGGCTGAGGAAATTGGACCTTTTCACATTGAAAAAGATGGGAAGACTCTTTATTTGAACCCGTATTCTTGGAATCAAGGTACTTGCTCTCCTTCAATTTTTGCAAGAGAGGTGATTTAAAATTGAATGAATCAAGACAACTGCAATAAACCAACTTGTGCCTCTTTTATGACCCAAGAGTCGGAGGAATAGCATATGGATTAACTTCCTATGATGAACTGTATTGATTATTGGCATTAAAGGCAACCTCGTCCGATTAGCATATATTGTCATCCAACTTGTTTGACTTATCATATTCAACTTATATGTAGAGCCAATATGATTGTAATCTTGGCCACGAGGGTAGACCTTGGTTCAAACAGTTAGTGTACTTTAGTGTGATGTGGGTGTCACAAATTCAAGTCATGTGAACAACCTTTTCTCATGTGGTGTAAGACTATGAGCATTTGATCCTCTCTAAACCCCACAATAATGGGAGTGCAATGCATTGGCAGTTATTTACATCAATAGAAAACCATTTACATCCTACTTGAGGAATATTTACCTGTTAGCTTGGACTAGCAGTAGAGTAGGTCCATGGCCTTGGTTTTTCTTTGTCATTTGACAATTGACAACCATTGAATAGGCGCTGCCTATTCTGTTATTTTGAGTATCATTAAAAATATGGAAAATGATTATAGTTTGCTAACTGTTGGAGAACTTGGAGCTAGTTCATCATGTCACTGCTTAACATTCAGATCACCCTAGTAGATTGTAGTCTCCGCATGCCATCTATGGACTAAAACTCTGTTCAAGCATGCTATTTACTATTTTCCCTTATCTTGAATGCACAACTCATTAGCGTCTCTTCTATTTGTCTATCAATACTCTATGAGATGAGTGGCAAAAAAATATGGTTCAAATCTGCATTGTGTTATGTATGTAGTACATATCCTCTATATTTTGTTCATTTGTTTTGGTTCTTTCCATAATCTAAGCAACTTGTTACGGAGCAGGGTTGGGAAATTAAGGGTGACAAGGCAACCTTGCTGCTCACAGCTGTGCCAGCTATGTCACACATGATGCTTTAGTTGTTCCCTGTTGTTGGGTTCAACCCAGAATCAGAATGATAGTTGTATTCCTCTGTATGAACACTATTGTCAAATAAGTTTACTTTACTTTTTGCAGTCGCTAATATACTATTTCTTGACTCCCCGGTTGGTGTTGGTTACTCGTATTCAAACATCTCCTCTGATCATCTGAACAATGGAGATAAAAGAACTGGTACCACTTCATAATCCTGCTTCGGATGCAATATATCATTGTTTCCATGAACATTCACCTTCACCTTCTCATCCTTTGTTTTGCAGCTGCTGATTCGCTAGCATTTTTGTTGAAGTGGTTTGAATGTTTTCCTCAGTNCTTCACCTTCTCATCCTTTGTTTTGCAGCTGCTGATTCGCTAGCATTTTTGTTGAAGTGGTTTGAATGTTTTCCTCAGTATAAAGGAAGGGACTTTTATATCACGGGAGAGAGCTATGCAGGTAGAATAGTACTCGTTTATTTCTTAATCCAAGAATGGAAGAAACTTTTTCTGTCTCAATACTCCCTATTCAAGTACAGAGGTCAAAATCTTAAGAGTTTATTAGATTCTGGCATGACCATGCTAATTTTCATATTTCGAGCGATAAGATACATAGACTGGAGCATGTATCAGTTCATGTGCAGCACTTCTTCCTGAGGTNGTATAAAGGAAGGGACTTTTATATCACGGGAGAGAGCTATGCAGGTAGAATAGTACGCGTTTATTTCTTAATCCAAGAATGAAAGAAACTTTTTCTGTCTCAATACTCCCTATTCAAGTACAGAGGTCAAAATCTTAGAGTTTATTAGATTCTGGCATGACCATGCTAATTTACATATTTTGAGTGATAAGATACATAGACTGGAGCATGTATCAGTTCATGTGCAGCACTTCTTCCTGAGGTCAAAAAGAAAATAATGTATGGCTAGCTACTATAAATTTAATGTGCTAAATGGGCTTGAACAGTATAGGGACCCTTATTGATCTGATATTAAAGATATATGGATAAAACAAAAGTCGTCTCAAGCTCTGACACGAAAATTATCAGTATGCTTGTTGACGATGGGCATTATTTTTGAGGAAATATTAGTCTCTCCACTAGTTCAGTCCTCAACAACTTCTAACCTGGAAAGGTCATGGGAGACATCTTCCTGATCTCCAGTNTGCTTGTTGACGATGGGCATTATTTTTGAGGAAATATTAGTCTCTCCACTAGTTCAGTCCTCAACAACTTCTAACCTGGAAAGGTCATGGGAGACATCTTCCTGATAAACTTGGGAGGAATGCCATGCTCTGAGGCTACAGTTTTCATGATTCTTGCAAAAACTAAGTGATGCTTGTAAGTTGTAACTATCTCCATAGAGGGAAACCTCATTCGTTGCTTGACGAGGCGAGAATAACAGTGTTATTTCTCTGTTTTCCCTTTTCTTTTCTAGTTTGAAGAAAAAACATTAGGTTAAATTTTGAAAAATTAACTTTAACTCCGGAAAAAGGATATTCTGTTCCTTCGATTTGGAACTTATATTAACTGAACCGGTTCTCTTCTTAAAAGCGGTTTAGGCAAGGCACATTAAAGAAGGGAGGACTAAAGAGTTTAATGTTCATGGAGCACAAGGGACCCATGCACAAGCCCCTGCAGGCCCCCAACGCTCTCATTCTGACTTGATGGTGTAGTAGGTGTACTATCATCTTTATGATTATTTTATACTGTATTCCAGGACATTATGTTCCTCAGCTTAGCCAGGCCATTGTAAGGCACACCAGGGTGAAAAAGGAAAAACTAATCAACTTAAAGGGTTACATGGTATGGACTTATCTTTCATTGTTATGGATAAATGGTTGCTGTGCATTATGAGGATTAATTTACAAAATCAGCATATTTGTTGCAGGTGGGAAATGCTTTGATTGATGATCATTATGACCACTTGGGAATTTTCCAATTTATGTGGTCAGCTGGAATGATTTCTGATCAAACTTACAAGCAGCTGAATGTTTTCTGCGATTTCCAATCATTTATACACACCTCAGAGAATTGTGATAAGATTCTAGACATTGCTAGCGAAGAACTTGGGGAAATTGACCCTTATAGCATTTTTACTCCACCCTGCAATGCTAATTTTAGAATATCAAATCAGCTATTGAAAAGATGGCATGTAAGTAAACACAACCACCACAATCTAGTCTACGAGTACAGTATAGGCTCTTACTTTTGCTGTAAATTGAGTGATTCGCATTTGGACATTCATTACACTTTTCCAGTGGTTCACTGGTTCCAAAAAAAATTGGACGGTTCATACAATGTTAATCGTTACGAAATGCTTTTAATTTCTGCCATTTGCAAAAAAATTATGATATATTTTGAACTCTCCCTCCATTATCCATTTTTGCCAACTAAAGATTTCTTAGTTTCTCAGAGAGCTCCTTAAGGAGCTCAGGGAAAATTCCGCAGGAAGTTAGTCGTCCTCTGTCTCAGTCTCTCTGGAGATGTGGTTATTTGTCAAGGTGTCCAATTTACCAAATACCCCAATCCAGGGCATATGGAGAAGACTAAATTTACAACAGTTTGAATATTAGTTTTTAGTTCTGGGGTAGAATGTTGTCTATATGCTACATCATGTTAAGCATGTGCACTTGCTATTCTTTTGCAGTAACGTAACACACGGGACAAAGTAAGAAAGTTATAAATGGTATTACACATGTGTCAATTACTAGACACTTGTTAGCGTATGTGCTGTTAGACATGTCAGACTTGTCCCATACTGATACCTTGTCAAGAAGGCCATAGCATGGCAAAACAAATAACACATTTTGTTCGATGAATTGGATTCAAGGCTGAGGTGGTAGGATGGTCTTATCCTAAAGAATTATCATCAAACTCACAAGCAAAAACACTGACGAGTAAAAAAGTTTTACTCACTGACGAGTGAAAAAGTTTTACTCCAGCTTCAGTGAGTAGAGATCTCATAATCATGAGCCCGACCTCACTAAGCAAAGGCCACAAGAAAGACCATCAATCAAAGAAAGGAAAGAGTCTCATGCCCGGAAACTCTCTTTTCGGTCTCCTCATTCTCGAACTCATATAGTCCATTGTCCTTGAAACTATCATCTGGACCTCTAGTCCCACTAGGGTTCATTGGCCTTATTGGTTTTCATTACTATGAACATATTATTCACTGCTAGGATCACAAGATATTATATTAAAGACTTCAACACAAACAAGATGGATATTGAATCATTATTTTCCCTTTTTGCAACCTACCATACATTCTTGGTTGATGATTTTAGCTGGCAACTAAAGTGTGCATGTCGTCATTTTTTTTCTCCCAAACATGTGTTGAGAATCTGAGATATTGTATCAGTCATGCTAGGAAAGCACTGAGATATCATGAAACTTCTGCACATTTTGTTTAAACATAAAAAAAAATGAAGTATAGAATTTTCATCTCCTTGAAGCATTGTAGTTTTATTAATCGATTTGACATGTTGATCTCAAGTTTGCAATAATAAATCAAAAAAATGGAAGTTTAGAATCTTGTTCTCCTGGAAGGCTTGTATTTTTGTTAACGGATTTGTCATGTTGATCTCTAATGTGCCATAATCAAATATAGAAGTATAGATGCTTGTTCTCCTGGAAGGCTTCTACAGATGTAGCCATGGCATTTGGAATGTTTTTCTGTTCATATCATTGAATAATTGTATTGCATCTGACAGAAAGATCATTGACTAAATATATTGCATCTGATAGAAGGTTGGCCACATCAGCCAGAAGTATGATCCATGCACCGAAGAGCACTCAACTGTGTATTTCAATTGGCTTGAGGTTCAAAAGGCTCTTCACGTTGATGAAATGCATGCTCCATCTAAGTGGGTAACATGCAGGTAGGTCTATTTCAAGATTTAAGATCCTTATGGCATTATCACCTTTGTATGCATACTAATGTAATGAGGACAGTGATGTAAATGGCTCATGAGGTTTGATTGGCTGGCTGAAATCTATAGTAGAACTAAGTCCTTGATTTCGTTGATGATTTAACTAGTAGTTTTGACTTGAGGAGTAAAATATTGACCAGCATGGCAGAAGTGGTCATTACGGCCTGGTAGCTTCCCATGGGAATAAACTGTTACAGCTTATTGTTGAAAGTTCATTACATAGACATGCGTATCTGGTACTTTGATATTATTCCTTTTGTGGAAGAGCAGCCTTGAAAACAACACCTAGTGAAAGTGTGATATTGTTCTTCTTATTTTCAACTAATACATTTCATCAGCAGCCATCCAATTAGAACACTTGCTCACATTTTGTGAAAAATATCACGTATCCTAACAATGAGAATATGTTGGAGACATTGATTTCTTTACATGTCACTTAGGGGTGTTAATCTATTTATGTAATGCACATCATATGTGATATCATACATCTATTTTTCATTGATTCTTTATATAAAATTTGAGGTATATATATTGCCTATCAGTGGATGGCGTTTGAATGGACCCACTTAAACCCCACTGATTAATTGAACCGGGTCTTCTTTTTCCATGATATTCCATACTTTGTAATTGTTTGCAGTGAGGAGATAAATTCTAATTGGAAGGATTCTCCTAGTTCCGTGCTGGACATCTATCACGAGCTTATACATTCAGGACTTCGTATCTGGGTATTCAGGTTTCGTTTGAGACTTGGCATTACTTTTCTTTAGTTTCCTGCACAATATATTTTCCCTCTTTAGCTTTCTCATGCATTTCCGTCAAAGTACCACCAGTCACATGCATGTTTTTTTTCCCCTGATAGAATTAAATTGAAACAAGTATGCCTGTGTGCTTGAGAGCATCAGTTGTTGGGTTTTCCTTTTTTATTTTCTTCTTTGGTATTTTTTTTTGAAGACATTCCTGGTATTTGTTTTCTTAGCAGGTTTCTTTGAGCTTTGTTGATAAAGTTTCCTTGTCTCAGATTAATCATATTAGGGGACCAAAGAAGGAATTCCTGTATAGAGGATAGTTGATAGGACCAGTTTTCTTATTTTTTAATTTATTCCTGTGACTTTACTTAATGTAAACAAGGTATTTTGCATCACTATTGGAGACTCATCAGTCCAACTACCTTATAATAACCACTTTCCACTCAATGTACAATTTGGGAAATCATTCATCTAGCAGCTGTGGACAGATTTATAAAGTAATAAGTTCATAACTTAATACTAGTTTTTCCCCTTTCTTTATGACAGCGGTGATACAGATTCTGTACTTCCAGTTACATCTACGCGGTACAGTATAGATGCTCTCGGACTTCCAACTGTGAGTCCTTGGCGTGCTTGGTACGATGATGGCCAGGTACNTTCCCCTTTCTTTATGACAGCGGTGATACAGATTCTGTACTTCCAGTTACATCTACCCGGTACAGTATAGATGCTCTCGGACTTCCAACTGTGAGTCCTTGGCGTGCTTGGTACGATGATGGCCAGGTGCTACGGGTTTGTTTTTTGCCATTGAATTTGTTCATTTTCCATGTACATAAGCATAATCACAACACCATTGTTTCATCAGCCTCGACTGCTGGCTTAGAAAGCTACATGATGTATGACTTGATGCTATTATGATGTACAAGTAATCACTACACCATAATATGATGCTTTAACAGGTGGGCGGATGGACCCAGGAGTACAAAGGACTAAATTTTGTTACTGTGAGAGGAGCTGGCCATGAAGTCCCTCTGCATAGGCCCAAACAAGCTCTTACCCTGTTGAAGTCTTTCTTAGCAGGAACCTCAATGCCTACACTGAAACAAGTCAGTGATTCTTAAAAATATGCTTCCCCGCATCGGTCCATTTTTTCCGCAAAACGGGAAGTACGCTGTTTGTCATAGGGATGCAATATTGATTCGCCACCATGGAGTGATGGACTGCTTTAGGCAAGCAACAATAGATCTTGATGGTTATAGTGACAAATTGTCTTTGAATAAAGGATTTATTGGGTGCTTAGTTGCAAATCCGCCACAGGTTTGATGCCTCAATTTTACTTGTAGGTGGTTGTGCATAGGGTTTGATTTCACAATTTAAGCTTCAGTTTGCCTGTGTGCCTGAAACCAGATCGGAATCTCAATTGACATGTTAGTTTTGAACTTTTGATGGGTTTCTGTCTGTCAAAAGTACTTGAATTCTATCGAAAAATATTTGGTGGAAGTGCATGACATGAGTAAGTTCTTGTGCACTGTTTTACATGCTCATTTTTTTTTTTGGGCTTCGCTTTAAGTTATTAACCAAATTAGTGCAGTCTTAGGAAAGGATAGTTTTGTGCATGAGGCTTTCGTCAATGCATGATATTGTAAAAGCCGGTCTAGTCTTACCTCGTGTGTTGTGGGACTGTATTCAATCCTTCTGGCTTCCAAATGTCTGTGTAATGGAGACATTTTGTTGCGCAAGTAGGGACTTGATTCCCTGATCACAGATTCTGTTTCTTGATTTTTTGCGTACCAATAAAAATTTGTGGAAAGTTCTTGTATTGTGATTTAGATATCATAAATTCGAATTATGAAAACAGCTTCTATTATAAGCAAGATAATGTTATGTACATTTGACTTTTGTAAACTCTTTGTTTTTTTCAAGTGTGAAAACTGAATTTTCATTGAAGAACTCTGTCAATAGACTGTATTGATACATGGAATGGTCATTAGCCTATCCCAACTCTTGCTTCAGCACATAGCAGTTGGTTCAGAATTGAGGGTGGATGTGGCCTCTACTGAGCAGATAAAAGTCCTTCTCTAGACTGAGTTGGCACCACATGTGCTACCATATTGGCTTCTCTTATGATAGCTTTGAAGTGGATCTGAGGTATTTGTTGAGCATAGTGCAGTATATCATGTTGGATGTGTTCAATCTCTCTTAGTGTAGCTTCAGAATTCTTGCCAATTGAGTCTATGGGAGCCTTTGAATTTGTTTCCACAATGACAGCTTGATATCCTTCTTCAATTGCCATTTTGCTGGCTGCTCTCACTGGCATAGCTTCAGAGATGATAGCTGATGCAGTCATTACAGGTTTTGTTGCTCCTCGGATAAGGCTACCCTCATGATCTCGGGCTACAGTTCCATAGGCACCATCATGCTTTTCCACAATGACTGCTTCATTGCAGTTTATCTTGATCCATCCTCATGGAGGTGGTATCCAGATATTCTGTTGTGTTGCTTGAGCTCCTCCCAACCTTGACTGCTTTTCTGGGGGCTGGCTTCAGCAGTTACCATCAATGCTTGATCAACATAATTGGCATTAGGTCTCTTATGTTGATATACCCACTTATTTCTAGCTTTCCAAATAGAGCAACATAGGAAAGCCAGAATAGAGGAGCCTTCATTTGTTCCATTGTTCTTCTAAAGCTTAAGTTGAGTCGTTAGCCGTTTTCAGTTCTATTTACCTCAAATTTGTCTATAAAGATGGCCAGTAGTCAAGATTGCCATACATAGTCAGCCCAGAGAAATAGCAGGAGCACATGCTCTATAGTTTCCTCCTCAATACCACATATAGGGCACAGAGGATTGTTTGCCAATTTTCTTCTCCATAGGTATTATTTAGTTGCAAGAGCTCCATTTACTACTTTCCACATAAAGGTCTTTACCTTTGGGGTTTTTGGTATTTGGCAAATCAATTTCCAAAGCCCCTCAGACACCTTATATGATGATGAAGCCCCTGTAGTCCTGTGGTTACTCCTTTTGTGTTTTAGTTGTAAATGATATCCATTCCTAACTACATGATGGCCAGTTCTTGCGTAAGCCCATCTGAATGCTTGTTGAGTTTCACTTAGGGGATAGTCATGATGACTTTGGCTATTTCATTTGGAAAGGTATAGTGAAACAAGGTGGAGTTCCTAGTTCATGGGGAAGTAAGTATAGGGCACAATCCTCAATACCACAGATAGGGCACAGAGGATTGTTTGCCAATTTTCTTCTCCATAGGTATTATTTAGTCGCAAGAGCTCCATTTACTACTTTCCACATAAAGGTCTTTACCTTTGGGGTTTTTGGTATTTGGCAAATCAATTTCCAAAGCCCCTCAGGCACCTTATATGATGATGAAGCCCCTGTAGTCCTGTGGTTACTCCTTTTGTGTTTTAGTTGTAAATGATATCCATTCATAACTACATGATGGCCAGTTCTTGTGTAAGCCCATCTGAATGCTTGCTGAGTTTCACTTAGGGGATAGTCATGATGACTTTGGCTATTTCATTTGGAAAGGTATAGTGAAACAAGGTGGAGTTCCTAGTTCATGGGGAAGTAAGTATCAACTCTTGGACTTTTGATTTGTTGCTTTGGTTTCTGTTACTGTTTGTAACCTGGGACCCAGCTGCCTTCCCAAACATCCACTTGACTTTCATCACCTATTTGCCAATAACACCATTCAACAAGTCTCTGGGCTAAATACTACTCAGGAAGCAAGACAAAAAGCAGGCTCTTCAAGAAATTCCACTCAAACCAGTCACACGCTTTTGACATATCTAGCTTAATAGTCATTTGGTATTTTTCTAGTGTTTCTCCATTGCCACATTGAGTGCAGGGCTTTATGGGCTATAATTATGTTATCTTGTGTTAGCCTTCCCCTTACAAATGCACTATGGTTTTATGAGACCGAGGCATGACCACTTTCAGTCTGGAGGCTAACAACTTTGATATGATTTTATAGCTAAAATTACAGCTGATAGTAAGGATGACAGCGGACGGAAGCGGGGCCGGGTGTAGTCTCCATCCCTGTACCCGCTTAAAAAACTCCATCCATCTCCGGTCCACCGCCGTTAACGAGTATAGATTTCATCCTCATCTCCGTCCGCGGATAAATTTGTAATCCCCGCCCCCTCTTCGTCCCCCGCCATCACCTCCGCCCCCAACCCCGTCCACCTTACCCGCCCAAGCCCAGAGCTCAAGTTTAAGTCAACATAATCTAAAATTCTAAATAAATTTAACATTCTAAATAATCCAACATAATTATAAAATATCATAACATAATTAAAAATTTGTCATTTACAACATAATATAATTAAAATCTTGTCTATAACATAATCTAACATAATATAATTAAAAATTTGTCTCCCTTGTAAATCCAATATAATATCATGCAACACAATATAATATAACATAACATAATCTTACATAAAAAAAAAATATAAAAACACAAAGATCTACATTTTAACAAGCTAAAACCATAANTATCATAACATAATTAAAAATTTGTCATTTACAACATAATATAATTAAAATCTTGTCTATAACATAATCTAACATAATATAATTAAAAATTTGTCTCCCTTGTAAATCCAATATAATATCATGCAACACAATATAATATAACATAACATAATCTTACATAAAAAAAAATATAAAAACACAAAGATCTACATTTTAACAAGCTAAAACCATAAAAAAAAATCAAAAAACAAAACAATTTCCTAAAGAAAAAGTTATTTAATAATATGTAGATTTGTATTCATAGCAACATGTATGTATGTATATNAATATAAAAACACAAAGATCTACATTTTAACAAGCTAAAACCATAAAAAAAATCAAAAAACAAAACAATTTCCTAAAGAAAAAGTTATTTAATAATATGTAGATTTGTATTCATAGCAACATGTATGTATATATATATATATAACAGGTAAAGCTGGGCGAGGCGGGGGTAACTGTTAGTCCATTCCCGACGGGTTTATACGGGTATCCTCATATACATCTCATCCAATACGTATAGTTTATCCCCGGTCCAAACGGGACAAGTTTGGACGAATACCCATTTTTATCTAATTCACTGTCATCCCTAGTTGATAGGTCTATACTCCTTAACCTGTTCAGGATTCGGGGCCTTTGGGATTAGTGTTATATTAGTCTCACCANAGGCGGGGGTAACTGTTAGTCCATTCCCGCACGGGTATCCTCGTATACATCTCATCCAATACGTATAGTTTATCCCCGGTTCAAACGGGACAAGTTTGGACGAATACCCATTTTTATCTGATTCACTGTCATCCCTAGCTGATAGGTCTATACTCCTTAACCTGTTCAGGATTCGGGGCCTTTGGGATTAGTGTTATATTAGTCTCACCAAGTTCTTTGAGTAAAAACCCAGACTGAAAGAAAGACATTGAATACCTCAACTTTAATGATGTGCTAAAATTTCTGATAGAAAAGACCATAGAGGCCATCCGGTCATGGGGCTTTTAGTGATCCAAGGCAGAAAGTTACACATTTAGCTTCTTCTGGCGTGGGCATCCTGATGAGTTCCTAATTCATCTGGTGTGTAACTAGTGTTGGGGCCTCCTGAATGATGTGGTCATAGCTCCTCTGCCATTTTGATGACAACATATTTTGGTAATGCTCTTGCAGTAGGGAGATAATAAGGTCTTTGTCAGTAACCCATTCACTATTATAGTCCTTATTCATTATTATTCCATTTCTTTGCCTTTTTTGGATGGTAATGGCATGGAAAAAGCTTGTGTTCTTGTCTCCCCATATCACCCCTTTTAGTCTTGAGCTTGGGCTCTAGTACTTTTCTTCCTTTTGCCATACCTTCCCTAATTCTTGTTAGACTTATTCTATCTCAGCATGAGGCACATTTGGGTAGCGGTGGTTTTTTAAGTGCATTAGCTTAGCTTTAAGAGTCTCAGCCTTCTAATATTTGAGGTGTGTGTGGAGCTCCATGCCTTTAGATATTTTCCATAGGTTTTCAATTTTTGCTATAGTCTGTACATTCTTGACCCATAAATTGATTTCTCTCAGCCATGTTTGATGACATCAGAACACTGCTCCTCATCTGCCCAATATGCCTCAAACTTGAAGGACCTCTTTGGCTTTCCCATTTAAGGGTAGGATTAGTGGAGAATGGTCACACCTTACTTTTTTTTTTGGGTGGGGGGGGAGTGTGACAATTGGCTCTGGGAACAGTAATCTCCAAGTGGGAGTGGTCAGAGCTCTGTCAAACATTTCCTTTACATTAGCCAATAACTCTTTATGGTTATCCCAAGTAAACTTGCATCCTTTGCTTTCAAGGTCTATCAAGTAGCTATTAACCAAGAAAGCACAAAAAGTCCTCATTTTATAACTGGCTCTGCCCCTTAGTCTGTGCAGNTAACTCTTTATGGTTATCCCAAGTAAACTTGCATCCTTTGCTTTCAAGGTCTATCAAGTAGCTATTAACCAATAAGGCACAAAAAGTCCTCATTTTATAACTTGCTCTGCCCCTTAGTCTGTGCGGCTATATCATTGAACTCCTCTAAGCACATCCAAGGGAGATCAAGACTTCTCCCGTATGTAGTAAGTTGTTCTCATTGTCCCCTTTGAATTTCATTGTTAGGATGACCATAGATGAAACTTACGTGCCACGGGCCNGCACAAAAAGTCCTCATTTTATAACTGGCTCTGCCCCTTAGTCTGTGCAGCTATATCATTGAACTCCTCTAAGCACATCCAAGGGAGATCAAGACTTCTCCCGTATGTAGTAAGTTGTTCTCATTGTCCCCTTTGAATTTCATAGTTAGGATGACCATAGATGAAACTTACGTGCCACGGGCCTTCATAATTAGATCCACTTGGTTTTGATTGCAACTTTCTACCTCCAAATAAACAATGATTTTCCACATAACACATAGGCCTCTTGCTAGGCCTATTGGTTCTACTGTCAACTTCTTAGCAAATCTCAACTCTTNCCTTCATAATTAGATCCACTTGGTTTTGATTGCAACTTTCTACCTCCAAATAAACAGTGATTTTCCACATAACACATAGGCCTCTTGCTAGGCCTATTGGTTCTATTGTCAACTTCTTAGCAAATCTCAACTCTTTTTTTTTCTTCTATGTTCTATGTCTCTTGATTTTCATTTCGTCGAGGCCTAAAACTTAGGCCCTTTAGTGTCGGAACTATTGACAGTTCCAAATAATGATCCCCATGGTGGAGTTAGGGGCATGTTTAGGCCCACTTCCTCAGCCAGATTAGTGATCTTTTCAGTCCATTCAATACAGACTTCATGCAGGGTGGATGCTTCACCACTCAAGTTTCTGATGGATTTATACTTCTTGAATTTTTGTTTGTTATGACCTCTGTGCCTCTTTGTGTCCTCCTTATTAGATTGTATCATTGGTGGTTCCTCAAGACATGGTGTTATTACTTGTACATAGTGGGTAAGGAGATCTGTAGATTCCTACGATTGTTTTTGTAATTTTGGGCAGAAAGGCTAAGTAGCCATTTTCCTTTTGGTACATCTTCATCATTCTTCCTTCTTGGCAATTTGGTGGTAGAGGTCCTTCAATGGAACGACACTAGAACACATAGGCCATGCAATGGTCCACCATAATATTTGGGTTTGTTAGGGGGAGGGATTCAAGCTTTTATAAGAAGCAAGTTTTTAGTGTCCCCTCATGTGCTGGTGGTTACTGGTTGTTTTGGCAGTTGATTTTTTGAAAATTCATTTAGGATGTCGTTGTTGTTGTGGTTGCAACATTAGGGCTTGAAAGGTATTAGGTTGTTGGGTTGAGGTGGATTTCTCTAGGCCGCAGAAAGGTTACTTGGAATGGATTACATATGGGTTCTTGATCTACTAGGCCTTTAGGTGACATTTCTTTTTGTGGTAGAACCTGCTTAATTTGGGCTTTGATAGGGTAGGCCTTCAAAGATTCTTTCAAGGCCGTGTTTAGAGGTTGAAGGTTTAGATTTATTATTATTATTATTATTATTATTTTTTTTTGGGGGGGGGGG
>CAUOFW020005902.1:145424-205555 GCA_963454935.2 Ilex paraguariensis
CCCGCATAACATTTTTGCCTAGGGCCCTAGTTGGGTTGGCCGCCCCTGATTTGGCTTAGTGTTGCTCAGAGATAAGAGTCAAATCTAATTTGTGGATCACTGGGAGGAGGTTGTTCACATCATTAGTTGATCATGTCCTCTCCTTCCATAGTTATAACTAAAATTCCCAAGCCTATCATATTTGAGATTAATTTGCCTATCGAAATAACCTTCTCAACGTAACCAGAATAAGGTGGTGAGGGGCTTCATGAGGTTAATTTGCCTATCAGAATAATTAGTCTTGGTAATTTTCTTATTTTTTGTGCATTTTGCCCTAATTATTTTCTAGATTTGTTATAGCCCGGATTAGTAATTGGGAATGCCTTGAAGACCTTGAGTTGTGGTTATTGAGTCTACTTTTTTGGCAACTCTCTATCCGAACCTATTTTTAATTCTTTGAATGATATTGCTTGGATTTATTAAAAATATGAATTGGATATTTTTATGCAATTGTACTTGTATTTGCTTCCTAATACAATATATTCTTTAGAATGATAGAGATAAAATTGACAAAATAGTTTATTTAATTAATCATAAAAGTAGATGTATAAATCCATTTTTTTGAATAATTTTTTGAAACAGTAATGAAGAAGTACTTCAAGAGAATGTCTGAGTCAAAATTATCACCTCCTCCAAACAGAGGTGATGATTCTTCAAAGAAAAATCATGTAGATATTAATTTGGCGGATCATCCATCAGATCCCAGATTACGACATCGGATTATGGATTATAATCCTAATGATCGAGACCAAATTCATAGAGTTTATCTACAAAAGGGTACTTGTCAACCCCGCGATCATAATTTTTCACAAAAAAGATTTGGTGTTAAACTACGAAGGTTTAACAAAACTTGGTTTTTTTAGTTTGGTAACTAGCTTGAGAATAGTGTAGCGAAAGATGTAGCATTTTGCTTGTGCTATTATCTTTTTAAATGAGATATGGGAGAACAATCGGGTGGCGAAACTTTTGTTAGCTCGGGCTTTTCAAATTGGAAGAGAATAGAGAAGTTTCAAATGCATGTTGGATGCGTTAATAGTTCTCATAACCAAGCTTGGAGAAAATGTCAAGATTTATTAAATCCAAAACAAAGTATTGAAGCTATTTTCTTCAAACAGTCAGACCAAGCTCGAAGTGAGTACTGAACCCAGTTGAATGCATTCGTTGATTGTATTTGATTTCTTCTAAGACAAGGGCTTGCATTTCGTGGTCACAATAAATCTGAGAATTCAAGTAATCAAGGAAACTTCCATGAGCTTCTTAGATTTCTTACTGATCACAATGAGGATATTAAAGTTGTTGTGTTTAAAATGCTCCTGAGAATCTCAAGTTAACTTCGCCTGAAATTCAAAAAGACATTGTAAATGCAACTTTTGTTGAAATGTGTAATGCTATTGTGACCTGCCTTAGTGATTCACTTTTTTCTGTTCTTATTGATGAATCACGTGACATATCAACAAAGGAGCAAATGGTTGTTGTGTTATGATTTGTGGACAAGAAGGGACATGTAGTTTAACACCTTTTAGGTTTTGAATATGTTACTAATACTAGTGCTCTTTCACTCAAGAAAGCTGTAGAAGATTTATTTGCAAAAAATGGATTGAGCTTGTCAAAATTGCGTGGGCAAGGTTACAATGGGACTAGTAATATGCGAAGTGAGCTCAATGGTCTCAAGACACTTATAATGAAGGAGAATGGATATACATATTATGTCCATTATTTTTCGCATCAATTGCAATTAGCTCTTGTGGTCGTTACAAAGAATCATATTCAAATCATGACTTTTTTCAACTTGGTTGCTAATATTGTAAATGTTGTGGGAGTCTCATGTAAACGGCGAGATATTCTTAAGGAGAAACAGACAACTAGAGTTATTGAATTACTTGATAATGAGGAGCTTTCAAGTGAGCGAGGCCTAAATCAGGAAACTAATCTTACATATGCTTATGATACACGTTGGGGTTCACATTATTATTCTTTGATCAACTTGATTGATATGTTATCATTACTGATTGATGTGCTTGATATGCTTTCAGAAGATTGTATAAATGCAGAATAAAGAGGGGAGTCAAATGTTCTTTTGGAGTTGCTACAATCTTTTGAGTTTGTATTCAATCTTCATTTTATGAGAAGCATATTGAGAATTACAAATGAGTTGTTGTAGACATTACAAAGGAAAGATTCNAGCTCGAAGTGAGTACTGAACCCAGTTGAATGCATTCGTTGATTGTATTTGATTTCTTCTAAGACAAGGGCTTGCATTTCGTGGTCACAATAAATCTGAGAATTCAAGTAATCAAGGAAACTTCCATGAGCTTCTTAGATTTCTTACTGATCACAATGAGGATATTAAAGTTGTTGTGTTTAAAATGCTCCTGAGAATCTCAAGTTAACTTCGCCTGAAATTCAAAAAGACATTGTAAATGCAACTTTTGTTGAAATGTGTAATGCTATTGTGACCTGCCTTAGTGATTCACTTTTTTCTGTTCTTATTGATGAATCACGTGACATATCAACAAAGGAGCAAATAGTTGTTGTGTTATGATTTGTGGACAAGAAGGGACATGTAGTNGTTCTTATTGATGAATCACGTGACATATCAACAAAGGAGCAAATGGTTGTTGTGTTATGATTTGTGGACAAGAAGGGACATGTAGTTTAACACCTTTTAGGTTTTGAATATGTTACTAATACTAGTGCTCTTTCACTCAAGAAAGCTGTAGAAGATTTATTTGCAAAAAATGGATTGAGCTTGTCAAAATTGCGTGGGCAAGGTTACAATGGGACTAGTAATATGCGAAGTGAGTTCAATGGTCTCAAGACACTTATAATGAAGGAGAATGGATATACATATTATGTCCATTATTTTTCGCATCAATTGCAATTAGCTCTTGTGGTCGTTACAAAGAATCATATTCAAATCATGACTTTTTTCAACTTGGTTGCTAATATTGTAAATGTTGTGGGAGTCTCATGTAAACGGCGAGATATTCTTAAGGAGAAACAGACAACTAGAGTTATTGAATTACTTGATAATGAGGAGCTTTCAAGTGAGCGAGGCCTAAATCAGGAAACTAATCTTACATATGCTTATGATACACGTTGGGGTTCACATTATTATTCTTTGATCAACTTGATTGATATGTTATCATTACTGATTGATGTGCTTGATATGCTTTCAGAAGATTGTATAAATGCAGAATAAAGAGGGGAGTCAAATGTTCTTTTGGAGTTGCTACAATCTTTTGAGTTTGTATGCAATCTTCATTTTATGAGAAGCATATTGAGAATTACAAATGAGTTGTTGTAGACATTACAAAGGAAAGATCCAGATATCGTGAATGTTGTGACATTAGTTCAAGTATCCAAGCAACGACTTCAAATGACGAGGAAAATTGGTTGGAGTTGTTTTCTTGATGATGTCACATCTTTTTGTGACAAACATCAGGTAGTTGTTCCAGAGATGGACGATATCTTTAAAGTTCGAGGGAGGTCAAGACATACTCAAAAAAAGATAAATTTGCATAACTATCAAGTTGAGTTATTTTATACTGATGCGGTNTTTGTCATGGCTTAAATGCTATGTATAAAAGGGGAAGCGTCTTCACCTTTCCCATTTTGCGTTTTACGAAAAATCCTTGCGTCTCCTTCTTTCCCTTTTGGCTCTCGAGGCGTCTCCCTGGTGGGGCTTTGGGTTCCGTTTTCTAATCTGGAGGTTTAGTTACTTCAAGAGTCATTCCGACGACCTTTCTTTTCTCTTGCATTCTGTAGATCATTCTACCTTGTTAAGGGTGTCCTTTATTAAGGATTGGTGTTTGAAACCTTTATTCTTGACGGATTGTGCTTTACATTTGCCTTTCCTGCACTCTGGTTTATGAGTTGACCCTTTGATGGAGAAATTTGTTGTTTCTTCTTCTGAGTCAAATATCGAGGAGCAGGTCAGTGAGGAGGTCGGGGAAAGCACCTCGGGTTCCTCCAGCGATCACTCTTTCACTGCCGATGAGGCAGCCTTTGGGTCTGCCCCTGGAGTTTTTGCTTCAGCTCCTTTTGTTGAGGCTCAACCTCTCTCATCTATCCCTTCTATTTCTTCTACCCAGTCAAGGAAAATGAGGTCTAAGTCGATTCGACCCTCCATTCCTAGGAAGAAAACTCATCATAACCAATCCAGCCTGACCTGTTGCGCCTAGGGAACTTCCAGTTTCCTTGATGATGATGACTTGGAGGAGCTGAGGTGAGAGTATCATTTTCCAAACTTCATGGAATTGCATTCTCCCGTGGAACACGAGAGGCGCAACTCCTCTCTCCTCGGGCTGACCTATTTCTTTCCAGTCCGCATTTTGGGCTGGCCTTCGGTTCCTTGTCCACCCTTTTATCCGGAATGTTCTTAGTTTCTATAACATTTGTCCAGCCCGGCTTTCTCCCAATGGTTGGGGCCTTCTAGTCAGTTTTCTTGTTCATTGGTTTGAGAGTGGGAACGACTCTCCTCCCTCCATTCAAGAATTCGATTCCCTTGTTCAGCTGAAGTCTTCTCCTTTCTTGGGCTTCTTGTATTTTGCCAAGAGGGTAAAGGTGAGGACTCTGATTTCTGGGCTTCCTTCTTCTAACAAGGGGTGGAAGTCGAGGTTCTTTTTCGTCAGAGGCAATTCCTGGGAGTTGACAGGAGAGCCTAGCGATGTTCCTCACATTCCTAGGTCTTGGGGGGTTCCAAGGAATACCTGTAAGGCTAATCTATTGGCCACGTTTTCCTTTTCTGTTCTCATTCCCCTGTCTTACTTAACTTTTGAACTGGTTTACAGATTTCTATCTGACACTTAACAAAGAGGAGGCTGCCAGAGTCGATAAGGTCGAGGCTCTAGGGTTGTAATCCTTCTTTGACCTAGTGACCGATCAGAACCTTACTGCGTATGAGCTCAAGCCTCCCATCGATCAAGCCCCAGAGATTGCAACATCGCCTGCCCCCCAGTTTGAACCCATGGATCAAGACCTAATTATGGTGCTATTTTCGGATATAGAGAAGTCGAGGAAGAAAAGAAAGTTGGTGAAGGGCTTGCCGCCGTCGTCCGTGGAGGCCACAGTATCTTAGCCAACACCTGTCTCTTTGGAGCAAAAAAATGAGGACCTTTCCTCGCTTGGAGGCGTGGCTGCGCCCTCGTCGCCCCTTGGGACATCTTAGGGCAAATCCTCTCTTGAAAGGGCTTCGAGGGGACAAATCGAGGCCTCGGTGGCCTCTCATGCTCCCCTTCAGTCTGCCTCTCAGAAAGGCAAGGAGGTAGGATCTGTTCCTTCCAAGTCTAAGACATAGGGGAATGGTTTCCTTCACGATCTCGAGGTCGCTGTGACCGCCTTGTCCGAGCTGATCTCCACATTAGACCCTAAAGCGGCCATGCAAGTTCCCTTCAAAAGGAAAATTTAGTACACTATGCAGGGCCTGACCGAGGTACCTCTTACTTTTACTTTTGTCCTCCCCTCCGGAATGTTGTCCCAGTCGCTCGCCTATGTGAAGATGATAGATTTTCATTACGAGCAGGAGCTCTTGAAGGCCAAGGAGTCTTTTGAAGCTGTGATGGTGGGTAAAGAGGCTGCCGAGGAAAAGGTGAGGATTTTGTTGACAGAGACTGCTAAGCTAAAGAGGATTCATGATGAGCTCGACGCCCACCACTAGGATCTTATTAGGCTCAAAGACTCTTAGCTTAAGGATTAAGACACTGCGATGGTGGCCAAAGACACCAAGCTGGTATCCCTGAAGGTCAGAGTGTCTGCTTTTGTGAAGGAAAGCGATTCTATGCTAACCGTGTTTATGTTGGCGTTGTTCTGTGCGGATATTCCTAACCTTACTCCGTTGGAGACATTTAATGTCAGCATAGTGGAGAAAGCCTCGCCAATCCCATACTCTGTTATTGTTACGCCTCAGAATCTTATTCGATTCAGGATAGAGGAAGCTCGACTCGGATCAGGTTCACATCTTCCTCTTTCTGCGAGTCTGATACCCCTTCTGATGAGTCGGAGGAGGCCACTTCAAGCAGGAGGCCAATCCCGAGTCAAATCCGTCTAATGAGAGGAATTTTGATGTGGAAACCCTCAAGAAACAGCTGGCAAAGGTGGAGGGGGAAAGAGATACCTTGATGGAAGAGAATGTTTGACTTAAGAAGGTGAACACTCGACTAGAGAAAGGGGATCGCAAACTAAAAGGGATCGCTGGAGGAGGGACCACTGAGAAGGACCTCGGAAGAAAGGCTACTGAGAAAGACTTGGGAGGGGAGGGTGGTCTGTGATGTTTCTTCTATGTCCCTGTTGGAGTTTGATCTATGTATCCGTTGGAGTTTCTTCTATGTTCCTGTTGATGTACCCATCTCTTGAAATGTGAACTTTTCTGTTTTTACTATAACGAAGTCCTTTGGTTATGAGTCTTGTACTTTTGAGTCATTTTCCCGCTGGACTATGCGTTGAATTTTTTATTTTTTATTTTTGTGCCAGTACGCTATTTAGGCTGAGCTTACAAGCTTTTAGGCTAAAAGCCTAGCTGATCCAATATTACGAGCTCTTGAGCTTACAAGCCCTAGACTGAAAAACCTTGAGGGTCCCAAGATTACGAGCTCTTAGGTTGAAAAGCCTCATCGTTCCTGAGCTTATGAGGTCTTGAGCTTACAAGCTCTTAAGCTGAAAAGCTTTGTCGATCTCGAGCTTAGAAGTTCTTGAGCTTATGAGCTTTTAGACTGAAAAGGCTTGTCAATCCAGAGCTTACGAGCTCTTAGGCTGAGAAGCCTTTTTCAGTCCCGAGCTTACGAGCTCTTAGGCTGAAAAACCTTGTTGTTCTTGAGCTTACGAGCTCTTAAGCTGAAAAGCCTTGTTGATCCCTAGCTTACGAGCTCTTAGGCTAAAATCCTAGCTGACCCGATATTACGAGCTCTTGAGCTTACGAGCCCTTAGACTGAAAAACTTTGTTGGTCTCAAGCTTACGAGCTCTTAGGCTAAAAAGACTCATCGTTTTTGTGCTTTCAAGCTCTTGAGCTTATGAGCTCTTAGGCTGAAAAGCCTTATCGATCTCGAGCTTACGAGCTCTTAAGCTTACGAGTTCTTAGGATAAAAAACTTTGTCGTTCCTAAGCTTATGAGCACTTAGGCTGAAAAGCCTTGTTGACCCCATGCTTACGAGCTCTTAGGTTGAAAAGCTTTGTCGATCCCGAGCTTACGAGCTCTTAGGATGAAAAACCTTGTTGTTCCTGAGCTTACAAACTCTTAGGCTGAAAAGCCTTGTCAATTCTGGGCTTACGAGCTCTCAGGCTGAAGAGCCTTGTCGTTCGGCATAATTTAGTGCGAACTCTTTTTTTCTTCACGAGGGTCTTGGAAGTTTTATTGATTTTAGAAATGGTTTTTACAATAACTCTCCTTCTTTATTTTACAAAGGTTTTCAGGGGATCCTATTGATAGTAACGCTTTAGGTGATCTGCATTCCAAGAATGTCATAGGTCTCTTCCTTCTTCTATCTGTAATTCATAATTTTCAGGTCGTACTATCCTCTTCACAATTGTAGGGCCCTTCTCAATTAGACCCTAAGTTTCCGTGGGCTAGATCCTTCCCGGCCAGGAGCAATTTTTTTATCACCAAGTCGCCTGGTTTGAAACTTCTTCTGCTCACTCGCTTGTTATAGGATCTTTCCATGCTTCTCTAGTAAAAGAATATCCGCTGCAAAGCTTCATCCCTTTTCTCATATAGGAGGGTCAAGGTTCACCAGTAGGGACCTTTCGTTCTATGCTAGATTGAATAGTTCAGTTCTTGTAGAGGGTATGCTAACCTCAAGGAGTGTCTGTCCCATATGCTAGGCTGAAAGGGGTCCTGCCAGTCGTGGTTCGAACAGTTGTTTGGTATGCCCATAACACTACTAGGAGGTGGTCCACCCATTGAGACTTGGATGCCTCCAACCTAGTCTTTTGGGCCAACTTGATGGTTCTAATGGTCACCTCAGCCTGCCCGTTGGACTGCGGGTGAGTAGGCACTGAGAAGTAATTTTTGATTTCTAGCTCAGTGCAAAAACTCATGAATGTTGGATTGTCAAACTGCTTTTCATTATCTAAAACTAATGCCCTAGGGACACCGAAACGGCAAATTTTAGACNCCCGTTGGACTGCGGGTGAGTAGGCACTGAGAAGTAATTTTTGATTTCTAGCTCAGCGCAAAAACTCATGAATGTTGGATTGTCAAACTGCTTTCCATTATCTGAAACTAATGCCCTAGGGACACCGAAACGACAAATTTTAGACTTCCAGATGAAGTTTTTGACCTTCTGCACTGGATCCTAGCTAGAGGCTCAATTTCTGCCCACTTGGTAAAATAATCCATCACAACCACAACAAATTTGTATGCCCGAACCCGACTGATAGGGGCCCCAGGATATCCAGCCCCTACTATTGAATCGGCTAGGGGCTGACCACGAGAGTGAGCAGCTCGGATGGGGCAGTGGGGCAGGTTGCCGTGGATCTAACAGGCTTGACATCTCTTCACTATTTTCTTGGCATCCTTTGTCATGGTTGGCCAAAAGTAACCTTGTCGTAGTACCTTGCTTGCTAAGGTCTTTGCTCCAATATAGTTCCCCATATGCCTTTGTGAATTTCTCTTAGGATATAGTCTGCCTCCGTTTCTGACACACATTTCATAAGTGGAAAAGAAAAACCTCTCTTGTATAGATTACCTTGGACTAGCATGAATCTTGCCGCTCTGGCTCTCAGCTTTGACGCATCCTTCGGGTCACCTGTTAGTACTTCATCTTGTAGGAAGGATACAATGGAGTCTATCCATGAAGTGCTCTCTTCGATTAGCATAGTTTGGTTTTCGTTGGCTTGCTCTTCCTTGAGCAGTACTCTAGGTTGAGCAAGGACCTCGACGGGTATTTGTCCCGGTAAATCACGGTTAGCAGTGGTGGCTAGTTTAGCCATGGCGTCAGCTTGGGAGTTGGCTTCCTGTGGTGTTTGGACCAGCTTGGCCAATACAAAATTCTTCAACAAACTATGCACTTTCATTATGTAGAGTGTCATATTTTCTTATTTAGCAGCGTATTCCTCTTTGACTTGCCTGACCACCAATTGTGAGTCACTATGGATCACGATATGTTGTGCTTCCATCGATAAGGCCAAGTTTAGACTAGCTATGAGGGCCTCATACTCGGTTTCGTTGTTGGATGCTTGAAAATCAAACCTCAGAGCGTATTGCAGGTCATATCCCTTTGGTGAAGTCAGGATGAAGCCAGCCCCGATTCCCTGGGCGTTTGATGCTCTGTCCATGTATAATTTCTAGGTTGGCACGTCGAGGACACAATCTTGACTCTCCTCGTTTTCTTTAGGTAGGGAGGTAAATTCGGCGAGGAAATCCACGAGGACTTGTCCCTTGATCGTGGTCCTGGGCTTGAACTTGATGTTGAATTCACTAAACTCCATTATCCATTTCACCAGCCTTCTAGAGGCTTCTGGCTTGTGCAAGACCTACCTTAATGGTTGGTCCATTAGAACCTCGATGGTACGAGCTTGAAATACAGTCTTAGCCTCTAAGCTACTACCAAGAGGGCTAGCGTGAGCTTTTCTATTCTCGGAGGGCCTTACTACAAAAGTAAATCAGTTGTTCCCTCCGAACCTTGTCTTTCATTAACGTCGCGCTAACCGCGAAGTTAGATATGGCCAAGTAAATGATCAAAACCTCTCCCTCATTGGAACTCACCAGCAGTAGTGTAGAAGCCAAATATGCCTTGAGGGCCAGAAAAGCTTCTTCACATTTTTCATCCCACCGAAAGGCCGCCTTCAAAACCTTAAAGAAAGGCTGGCACTTATCGCTGGAACATGATACAAATCGGTTGAACACTGCTACTCTCCCGATTAGGCGCTGTATTTATCGTGTGCTGGTGGGGGCTTTCATCTCGAGGACGACCTTTACCTTCTTTAGGTTTGCCTCGATCCCCTTGCTGTTGATTATGAAATCCAAGAACTTTCTTGCCGACACTCCAAAGACACACTTTGTTGGGTTTAACTTCATTCTATACTATTGTATAGTTTCGAACGCCTCGTCGAGGTGTTGAATGTGGGTCACGACTTTGAGTGATTTTACAAGCATATCATCAATATATACCTCCATGTTCGAGCCGAGCTTTTCACAGAACATCCTATTGACCAACCTTTGATAGGTGGCCCCAGCATTCTTCTGTCCGGAAGACATTACCTGATAGTAGAAGATCCCTTGTTCTGTGACGAATGAAGTTTTCTCTTGGTCATTCAGGTCCATTTTGATCTGGTTATACCCTAAGAAAGTGTTCATGAAGCTGAGGAGCTCATGCCCAACTGTAACATTAACTATTAAGTCGATCCAGGGCAACGAAAAACTATCATTAGAGCATGCTTGGTTCACATCGGTGAAGTCGATGCAAAGTCACCATTTGTCGTTCACTTTTTTCACAAGCACAACGTTAGCTAGCCATGTTGGGTAATCTACTTCCCTGACAACTTTGGCTCTTAGCAGCTTTGCCACCTCCTCGTTAATGGCCTTTTGTCTATCCAGCGTAAAACTCCTCCTTTTTTGCCTCACCGGATTGTAGTTCGGATCAACGCAAAGCCTATGCATAATCACCGCGGGATCTATTCCTTCCATATCCTCTTGTCTCCAAGCGAAAACGTCAACTTTTTTTTTAGCAATGAGATGAGCTTCTCTTTGATGAGCGGGAACAACATGGAGCCTACACTATGTTCTCTGGGTCCTCGTCCAGTTGCATGGATTCCAGTTTCTCCGTGGGGGTAGGCTAGGTTTCCAACTTATCCTTCATATCTAAGTCCTCCAGTTGGACTAACTCTACCTCATTTTACTTCATTGATGCCACATAACACTCCCTAGTGAGGCACTGGTCTCCTGTAACCATACCGACCCCATTCTCGGAGGGAACTTCAACACCAAATGATAAAGAGAGGGTACCACCTTGATGGAGTTGAGGGACGGCCTTCCCAGTAGGACGTTGTAGGTAGAAAGGGCGTCCACCACCAGGAAATGGACGATGGTTGTAACTTGGCAAGGTTGATCTCCTACGGTGAAGACGAGCTGGATAGAGCTTATTGGTAGGACTCTTTCACCTGAGAAACCCAGGAGATGGATTTTCACAGGTTCGAGCCTCATCCTTTCTATGCTGAGCTGATCATAGGCAGATAAGAAGATAATGTCGACCAAGCTGCCGTTATCGACTAGCACTCAATAAATAGCTTTGTTTGTGATGATCATCTTTATGACCAGGGGGTCTTCATGCGAGTATTGGTACCCTTCGAGATTCGCGTCAAAAAAAGTGATCTCCGCATCTCGGCGGGGTGCCTTACTAATGGCTTGGATCTCAAAGAAGGCTTCTGATTGGGCTATTCTGGTGTGCTCCTTCCACGCTGAGCTGGACTCCCCCTTCCTGCGAAGCCCCTAAAGATGACCTGAATTTCTCCAAGAGCTTATTGGTGCTGCGACAGCTCGGGCTTCCCGCCCTTGATTATTCTGTGTTCTTCCTTCTCCTGCCACGTAATGACGCAAGTGCCCCATCTGGATTAGGTATTCGATTTCCTTCTTGAGTTGGATATAGTCATTTTTCTGATGGCCCGTGTCTTTGTGGTACTCGCAGTATTTGGTGGCATCCCGCCTATTGGGGTTGGACTTCATCCGGGGTGACCATCGAATGAACCTTTCGTTTTGAACCTCGTGGAGGACTTGAGCGATCGATGTGACGATGGGCATATCGTGGATGCAATTCTTGTGGAGGGGGTCCTAGGCGATCTCAGACATTGCCTCTTCTCTGAGGAGAAGGTTCCCTCCCTTTCCTCGGAAAGCAGTCTCTTCTCGGGGACCAATCACATCTTTTCTCTTTCCTAGGACTGCATTCCCTCTTATTTTTTTCTCCTTCTGCCACCATCGAGCTTCCTTTCATGCAGAGGGCCTTTTCACCATTGATGTATTTCTCAGCTTTCGCCAATACCTCAGTCATAGTGGCTTAAGGGTTCTTTTTGATTGAGAAGAAGAGGTCTTTGGACTGCACTCCGAGCTCGGACATGAAGGTGGTCAACGCCAACCTATCATCTACACTTTTGACCTTTAGACATTCCTAGTTGAAGCGCAGCAGGTTGTAGGAAGGTTTCCTGTACGTCCTTGCTCCAATGAAGTGCGACATGAATTGTATTAATAGTTCCCTGAAGGAGGAGACTGACTCTGGTTGCAACCTGTTGAACCAGGCTATTGCTGACTCCTTAAGGGTGATGAAAAATACTCGACAACGGATTAGGTATGGGTACCTTTAGAGTTCCATCTAATTTTTATAGGAATTCAAGTGGTCAACTGGGTTCTTGGTCTTGTCGAACACCTCTATCGATGGCATCCGAAACTTCTAGGAAAGAGGAAAATGAAGGACCTCGGGAGTGAACGACAACTCGGTTTGCTGAACCAAAGCGTCCATGGTGTCGAGGGTCTTTTCCTTAACCAACTTTTTCACGTTGCCCAACTTCCGTTGGAGTTCGTTGATTTTTTGCTCCCACGTATGATCATTGGCATCCAGCGAGGGATGGGGTCTATCTTCTCGGAAGGCGGCTCTAGCCTGACTGTGGGCTTCATCTTTGTCATGTTCTTTGGGGTGTCTCCTCTGGTGATTTTTCCCAGAATGGTTGCGCTCATGGAGTTTAGTGATTCCATTTGGTGGAGTTTGGCGCTCCTGATGAGGGACGTCGTGTTCTATTAGGGGTGGAGGGGACTCTTGTTGAGTTGGTGGGAACCGAGGAAGTTGATGTGTTTGTATCCACTCCATTAGTTCATGATTTTGCTTTTTCAGTTGCATTATGATTCGATGGTAGGTTTCTAGTTCACTAAGTGGGGGGAGGTTCACTGCAGGGAGATGATCCTCAGCGTCCATTTCAAGGATAAAAAAGTTCTCTGGTAAGTTTTGGTGGACTTGGGGATTGGCTGGAGCTTTACTCATGTTCTGAGTTGAAACCATCAAATAGATAAAAACTCAAGAGGAGAACGATGAAAACTGTTCCCACAGACGACGCCAACTGATGGGGTCTCAAAAATAATGGCCCAAGCCCAATTGATGAGTTGTTATTTGGATTAGTGAGTTCAATCGAGATTGAGGTTGACTTCTGAACAATGGAAGACACAGAGTATAAATGGTTCACCTTAGCCGAAAGACTGAGGCTACGTCCACTGTAATGGAGTCTCTTGCTTCTTAAGGTCATATATTGAGATCAGGTGAGTGTGTTCAGATCGTTGGCATTGAACCTCTACAAGGGCTTATGCTTAGTTCGTTGTGTATCTAGGGCTGAGAAAATACAATGGGGGAGTCCCCTCTGGTAGGTTTACATTGTTCTATTTATACTAGTTCTTTCTTCTAGGGTTTTTGGTGTCTCCCTTTACCTTTCTGTTGATGTTGTGAGGTCCCCCGTCACTGTCTTGCAANAACCGAGGAAGTTGATGTGTCTGTATCCACTCCATTAGTTCCTGATTTTGCTTTTTCAGTTGCATTATGATTCGATGGTAGGTTTCTAGTTCACTAAGTGGGGGGAGGTTCGCTGCAGGGAGATGATCCTCAGCGTCCATTTCAAGGATAAAAAAGTTCTCTGGTAAGTTTTGGTGGACTTGGGGATTGGCTGGAGCTTTACTCATGTTCTGAGTTGAAACCATCAAATAGATAAAAACTCAAGAGGAGAACGATGAAAACCGTTCCCACAGACGACGCCAACTGATGGGGTCTCAAAAATAATGGCCCAAGCCCAATTAATAAGTTGTTATTTGGATTAGTGAGTTCAATCAAGATTGAGGTTGACTTCTGAACAATGGAAGACACAGAGTATAAGTGGTTCACCTTAGCCGAAAGATTAAGGCTACGTCCACTGTAATGGAGTCTCTTGCTTCTTAAGGTCATATATTGAGATCAGGTGAGTGTGTTCAGATCGTTGGCATTGAACCTCTACAAGGGCTTATGCTTAGTTCGTTGTGTATCTAGGGCTGAGAAAATACAATGGGGGAGTCCCCTCTGGTAGGTTTACATTGTTCTATTTATACTAGTTCTTTCTTCTAGGGTTTTTGGTGTCTCCCTTTACCTTTCTGTTGATGTTGTGAGGTCCCCCGTCACTGTCTTGCAACAATTGTTGTTGTTCAACGCTGTTATGCCCACAATCTTTGGATTGTTACGCGCACCATCACTCTTTGTGTCTGAGAGGGTGCAACTGCTACAGGCATCAGAGATGGTCTCCCTTTCCTTTGGACACATGGCATGACGGGGTGCTCCCAAGGTGAGGACTTGGTTTTTCAGTACTAGGTTATCCTTTGGCTAGTTGTTGAGTTAGGCCTGGGCTGCACTACTGGTCCTCTGGTGCTGTTGGACTCTCGCCTTTTGGTTTTCTCTACTCTTTGGCGTGGGTTGCTTAGGGGTTCTCCCTTTAAGTTAATAAATAGGCGAAGGTCTTCTGGGCTAATTGGGCTCTGAGGTTATGGCGGCCCATGCCTAAAATTATGTTCTTATTATATACCATCATAGATATGCAAATTCAAGAGCTAAATAGTTGTTTTACCGAATCGAACACTAATTTTACTTCTTTGTGTGGCATGTTTGAGTCCTTCTGATTCCTTCTTAGCTTTTGACCAAGAGAAATTGGTTCGTCTTCCCCAATTTTATCCAAAAGAATTATCTTCACTAGAGCTCATGATACTTTATGATCAACTGGATAGTTATATTATTGATATGCGCTCTAGTATTGAGTTTTCAAATTTATTAGGCATTGGAGATCTTGCTCAGAAATGGTTGAAACAAAAAAAGGACGTGGTATATCCATTGGTCTATTTACTTATGACATTGACATTGATCTTGTCAGTTGCAATTGTCACAGTAGAGAGAATTTTTGGCTATGAAGATTGTGAATAATCGATTGCGTAATCAAATGGGCGATCAATGGATGACAAATAACTTGATTGCATACATAGAGAAGAACATTTTCGTTTGCATTGATAATGATGTTATCATGTAATGCTTTCAAAATATGAAATCACGTCATAGTCAATTGTAAAAGACTATAGTTAGTCTCATTTTTTGTAAAAAGGTCAAACTAGAACCTTATTTTACAGATTTTTTTTTGTACCCAATGTATATCGGTTTTTGGCTCTTTTGTCAATGAAATTTTAGGTATTATATATGATTTAAAAAATTTATTTGTCTTTAACTTTAATCCTTAAGAAGACAAATTTTTAAACTTATAGTTAGTGTCCCCACATATAAATTCCTAGCTCTGCCCTTGACCATAACCCTTTGTTTTGAGATAATTTCTCTAACTTGATCTTTGATGGAGCTTCTCTTGAATTTCGTTGGTTTCCCCAATGCCTTAGAAATACAAAGTGCATTATCACACGTCATCATTTCTGGGGGCAGTCCATGCTCTTGAACCCAAAAGGAAACATAATTGAATGCCAATTTAGAGATTAAGGTGTTGGGGGCTCCACTATCACAGCACTACCAGTTGTCCCTTTACTAACCAAGGCCTCTGCCTTAGTATCCTTTGTTTGATATCCTCCTTGGAGAAGATGAAGAGATAGGTGTCCAATTGCCCATCCTTCATATTCACCTATTGCTGAGCCTTCCAAGCTTTTGTTAGTATGATTTTGACTGCATTTCGGTTGAGTTTTTATTTTGTGAAAAAACTTTGCCTATTTAGACGAGTTTTTGACAAAATCAGTAGTGAGTTTGTTTGGTTTCAGGTGAATTACTGGAGCTTTGTTATATTGTGAAGGATCAGGCTATGTAGTTTTTTGTTGAGAAAAGAAAGTGATGTTAGGGTTAGGGGATCTAGATGGTTGGAGAGACATGTTAAAAGAGTTGGACAACGATGTGTGAGGATTTTGCAGAGGGAAACATTGGTTTTGCAGTTGGAGGTAGTAGGAAATAAAGGTCGGGAGGATTGGCGAGAAGGTTGTTATTGGTGAAGTAGATGACAAAAGATTTAGCAAAAAGGCTTGATGGAGAGGCTTAGTAAGAGATGAGATATTCAATTGTAAAGGGAAGGGTGAAAGTTGAGGAAGAAAGGGGTCCAGATGAGGATGAATGTATAATAATATATCTAGTATTCAATAAAAACATGGGTATGTGTTAGGAAAGAGAGAAGGTTGCGCCCCTCAGGTGTACCTGCCACCATTATTGGAGAGAAAAGGGGAGCTCCACCACAGAGGGGAGTGGGACTTTTGTCAACTATATGCGTTATAGATATATAATCTTAAATCTTGTACTCATGCGAGTCTCATGTACTAGTATTTTTTCAATTATATGTTTCGATGTTTGACCCCTCAACTACATTTAATATGCATAGGCTTGATGGGGATTCAAATTCTCTCAATTTCAAACTCTACTCAATTTTGTCATTTTCATAAATCCATCATTATTTTGAGGCCTAATGAATTTTATATGAATGGTTGAAGTTAATCCGAGGGCAAATATAATTAAGTTGCATTGAAATTGAAAATTTTTAAAATTAAGAATCAGTTCTACTGCATGATTTTACTTACCTACCAATAAAGGTCCAACTACAAAAAATATTTTGATATTTTTTCAATCATTAAAAACATGATTGCACACTATCTTATTTTATTATTTTATGATCAATGGTTATGATTGAATTAATTGAAGTTTTATAGTCGTAAATTATCTCTCTAATAGTACATTGAAGTTGAATTCTCAATTTATAAAAGCATAACAATGATCAAGATTAATCTAATTTTTATCTACTTTAATTTAATGCTATAAATTTCACACCAATTTCTTTGCACAGGCCCCTAGTATCAAATAAATCAACTAATACACTCCCAATGTCATATAACCCTACTAACTTGCACATATTTCTCCCTTTTCTTTTTCCTATCTCTCTTTTATTTTTTCCTCGATTTACTTTCATCTTATATTGCGTAGCTAAAGAAAAAAAATAAAAAATATAGTATTATTTAAAATATAAATATTACACAATCAATACTTAATTTTGGGTATTGCAAAGTAAGGGTGTAACTTAGGCGGGTTGGGCAAGTTGAGGGATAAACCCTAGCCCAATCTTAGGTCTAAAATTTTCAATCCTAACCTTACCTCAGTGCGAGTATTGTCCGAGTTGATTTCGGGTAAACTCGGATTGAAATTGAGTTACCCAATTCAAGTTAGTAATTCGAGTTCAACAAACAATAATTATAAATTACGTGTGAGCCTTTGCACAAAGTTGGACTATTACATAGACCTACATGACTCATTAAGATAAAACCCATCAAAAAAACTTATTATTAAGGGTGTAAGGATAAACGTTCTTTATATAGGAGAGATGAAGAGATCATTTGAATTGTGTTATCCGATATGAGATGATAACTCCTTAATTTTTTTTTTGTCTTTTTTACTTATTTCACATTGGTTGTGTAAATTTATTTCACCATTTATAGTACTTATAATTATTTATATAAATATAATATATGAATTTGGGTTACACTCGAGTTGGGTTCAAGTTGAGCCAGATTTAATTAATTTGGGTTAAATTCGAGTTAAACCTATGAGCCCGAGCTATTAATTCGAGTCTTGATCGAATTTAATTCGGGTTGAATTTTTCAACCCTAATGTCCTAACCCCAAAAACCTCAACCCCAAAAACATCTCCAACCGGTATGCCAAATGCCAGGTGGAGGTTCCAACGGCTGTTTTTGGCATGCAAGTCTTCTCCAACCGACATGTCAATTATTGACTTGACAGAAATAAATTTGGCATATCTCAATAGATATGTCAAGTCTTTTTAAGGCAATATTTTATGAAGTTGTTGGGTGTTTAATGCAAATTATTTCATGTAGTAATATATAATTTGATTAGAATTTATGTTTTGAAATTATACTTTTAATTGTCTTTTAAATTTTTATTCGTTAAGTTTAATGAGAATTTTAGTTTCAATAAAATATATACTACTTTTTATATAAAATTTATAATATTTTAAAATATATTATTTTTAATAATATTTATTTTAATTGATCCTAAAATTTATTTTAAATATATATATTACATTAATATAAGAAAATAAATTTAAAATTAGATAAAATAAATTATTTTGACATATCAGTTGGAGTGTAAGGTTAAAATGTCAAATGTCATATGTCAAATTGCTACACAAACTCTTAAATTTAAATTTGGCATATAACATTTGACATATCCGATAGAGATGCTCGATCACTATTTTTTTAAAATTGGAATCAAGTTAAATTTGGGTTATTAACTCACCCAAATCACACCTCTATAATGTAGAGTCTCTTCAGCCACACGAGGAGAAAGATGTTAATGTACATAGACCAAACCATATGATCGAACGCACGAGATATCACTCCTCCACCCTCTCTCCTCACCAGAGAACCTAAAGAATGGGTTTCTCTTTTTACTTCCAAATTCGTTTGGTTAGAGAAAAAACAATCGAAAGTGAAAATAATAAAAAAAATATATATTTTATGCATGTATTTGGTTAACATGAAAAATTTTGTTCTATTATTTAAAAGAAAAGAAAATTACATGAATTTTTTTAATTGATTAAATTACTTTTGATTATATTAAATTGGTCTAAAAAATAAAAATATATGAATGATAATTAAAAAATGGCTCGTAACTTAATTTTAAGACAAACACCAATATGAAAGTCTCTGAGCCAAACTATATTATTAATCAAATTCATACCAAAATTTTTTTAAATTAATAACCAATAAAATATTTTAAGAAAAATAAGAGTAAAATACAAAATTAGTTATAAATGTAGATTTTCTTGCATTTCTTCGGGTTTTTCTACAAAAAAAAAAAAAAGTTAGTTTTGAGAAAATTTAAGCATAAAAAATTATGTTTATTATTATTATTTATTTCATGCAAACCAAAAACACAAATTTTTAAAAATTTATCTTTCTTATATTTTTCGGCATACTCCCGTTAAACAAAGAGGTGGTGTTTGGCAAACCACTGAAGGACTGGACTGGATTGGATTTAAAGTCCTAACCAGTTCAGTGAAATCCTAATAACTCAGATTTATAGTGGGATAAAAATAAATTAGTTAATCTTATCCCAGAGTTGGTTAGTAATTTATGATGTGGTGGAGTCATGGATAAACTATAACTTTTTTTTAAAACATCTTATAACTTTGACATTAATTGACAATTTTACCCTTAAATCCAATCTAATCTTATGTCATGTTTGGCTTGCAAAGTGTTAGTTACCACTTTACTATTTAAGTGAAAAGATAGGAAAACAAATATGATGTACAATTCAAACTTTTACACGTTTAACTTATAAAATATTTTAAGAAGGCGATCACAAAATTATATTGATCCACAAAAAATATAAAAAAGTTAAAAAAAAATAAAGAATATATGAAAAATTAATGCACAAGGCAAATTCACATGAAGCNATTTATTTTAATTGATCCTAAAATTTATTTTAAATATATATATTACATTAATATAAGAAAATAAATTTAAAATTAGATAAAATAAATTATTTTGACATATCGGNAAAAAATAAAGAATATATGAAAAATTAATGCACAAGGCAAATTCACATGAAGCAACACTGTCCAATTCTTGATTGCCTGAAGTAGTTTCATCTTGTTTGAAAATAACCTCAAAATATTGAAAGTTGTGGCGCGGTGCAACCAAATCAACTTTGGTCAAATTTATTTAAAAAAACATTGTCGACATTTAATCTATCCAAAGTAAGTCATTAGTNGCTACACAAACTCTTAAATTTAAATTTGGCATATAACATTTGACATATCCGATAGAGATGCTCGATCACTATTTTTTTAAAATTGGAATCAAGTTAAATTTGGGTTATTAACTCACCCAAATCACACCTCTATAATGTAGAGTCTCTTCAGCCACACGAGGAGAAAGATGTTAATGTACATAGACCAAACCATATGATCGAACGCACGAGATATCACTCCTCCACCCTCTCTCCTCACCAGAGAACCTAAAGAATGGGTTTCTCTTTTTACTTCCAAATTCGTTTGGTTAGAGAAAAAACAATCGAAAGTGAAAATAATAAAAAAAATATATATTTTATGCATGTATTTGGTTAACATGAAAAATTTTGTTCTATTATTTAAAAGAAAAGAAAATTACATGAATTTTTTTAATTGATTAAATTACTTTTGATTATATTAAATTGGTCTAAAAAATAAAAATATATGAATGATAATTAAAAAATGGCTCGTAACTTAATTTTAAGACAAACACCAATATGAAAGTCTCTGAGCCAAACTATATTATTAATCAAATTCATACCAAAATTTTTTTAAATTAATAACCAATAAAATATTTTAAGAAAAATAAGAGTAAAATACAAAATTAGTTATAAATGTAGATTTTCTTGCATTTCTTCGGGTTTTTCTACAAAAAAAAAAAAAAGTTAGTTTTGAGAAAATTTAAGCATAAAAAATTATGTTTATTATTATTATTTATTTCATGCAAACCAAAAACACAAATTTTTAAAAATTTATCTTTCTTATATTTTTCGGCATACTCCCGTTAAACAAAGAGGTGGTGTTTGGCAAACCACTGAAGGACTGGACTGGATTGGATTTAAAGTCCTAACCAGTTCAGTGAAATCCTAATAACTCAGATTTATAGTGGGATAAAAATAAATTAGTTAATCTTATCCCAGAGTTGGTTAGTAATTTATGATGTGGTGGAGTCATGGATAAACTATAACTTTTTTTTAAAACATCTTATAACTTTGACATTAATTGACAATTTTACCCTTAAATCCAATCTAATCTTATGTCATGTTTGGCTTGCAAAGTGTTAGTTACCACTTTACTATTTAAGTGAAAAGATAGGAAAACAAATATGATGTACAATTCAAACTTTTACACGTTTAACTTATAAAATATTTTAAGAAGGCGATCACAAAATTATATTGATCCACAAAAAATATAAAAAAGTTAAAAAAAAATAAAGAATATATGAAAAATTAATGCACAAGGCAAATTCACATGAAGCAACACTGTCCAATTCTTGATTGCCTGAAGTAGTTTCATCTTGTTTGAAAATAACCTCAAAATATTGAAAGTTGTGGCGCGGTGCAACCAAATCAACTTTGGTCAAATTTATTTAAAAAAACATTGTCGACATTTAATCTATCCAAAGTAAGTCATTAGTTTCCAATTTCTAAATCAAATTACACATTCCCAATTGTACAATATCTTTTCTTTTATTTGATACCATTGCTAAAAATTTAACAAACATTTACATTAAAATAAAATAGTAATAGAAGCAAGGTCATAACAAAATTGATAACATCTAAATTTAAGAATAAAAAAAAATAATCATTATTTCTTTCCAAAAATAAAAATAGATTGTACAAATATTTATTTTTTCAACTTGGGTGGCCAGTCCCAAAGGTCCAATAATAACCCAAAAGAAATCAATAACAAAAAGGCAAAAAGATTAAAAAAAAAAACTATTGTCTTCTCTCCTTTGCAATTTTCTTCATAGGTACACACTGCTGGAGGCCACAAAGTTCACATTTACAGTAAAGCAGGAGTGAATTAAAAAGTCAATCAAATTGTATGAAATTATGACTTGAAGATCTATAAAAATAACTTAAAGATCTATAAAATGACTTGAAGATTGGGCCCATGTCACCCATTGAACTTCAAACAGTGTGCATTACAAGAAAAAATCGCTCATTTTCTCTTTCCTATGCTCCCTTAGCTCCACATGCTCCATGACGAGGACTCTCACCACACACGCCCCATGGACGCTGAAAAAATGCAAATCAAAAAGAGAAAATATGGCAGGCTACCTCTATACAAAGTTACAGAAATAGAGACATTCAGACATAGAGAGCAACAACCACCCACCAATGAACCCACAACAGGAGACAACTCCATCCACCAACACAGCCAAACATCTCTCAACCGATACACCAAAAATTTGCGATAATTGTTGTGTATATATATATACACACACACATATAGAGAGAGAGAAAACATACCTTGCCAATGGGAGGATTTAGCGTCGTTCATCAATAGGGACCAGTGCAAAAGGGGAAGAAGAGGGTAAAAACCCCTAACTTTTGTGCTGGGTAGAGGTGAAATGGTAAGATCCTTTTTGTATCTTATCGGCAAGAGGTTAATCCCAAAGTTTTTGTGGAATTTCTTTGTCCAGATGAGAGGGGATAAAAGAGCTGAATCACTACGACCGAATTTTTGAAAAGCTACGAATATCCAACCTAAAAATGCCTTGCCAAAGCAAGGATAAGTGGGCCCCATAGATTATTTACCCAATCCAACTTGGTTTATTTGGGTTTATCCAAGGTGTTTGGCAAACCACTAATGGACTGGACTAGATTGGATTTAAAGTCCTAACCAGTCCAATGAAATCCTAATAACTCGGATTTATAGTGGGATAAAAATAAATTAGTTAATCTTATCCCAGAGTTGGTTAGTAATTTATGATGTGGTGGAGCCATGGATAAACTATAACTTTTTTTTTAAACATCTCATAACTTTGACATTAATTGACAATTTTAACCTTAAATCCAATCCAATCTTATGTCATGTTTGGCTTGCGAATTGTTAGTTATCACTTTGCCATTTAAGTGAAAAGATAGGAAAAAAAATGTGGTGTACAATTCAAATTTTTACACGTTCAACCTATAAAAAATTTTAAGAAGGCGATCACAAAATTATTTGATCCACAAAAAATATAAAAAAGTTAAAAAAAATAAAGAATATATGAAAAATTAATACACAAGGCAAATTCACATGAACCAACACTGTCCAATTCTTGATTGTTTGAAGTAGCTTCATCTCGTTTGAAAATAACCTCAAAATATTGAAAGTTGTGGCACGATGCAAGAAAATCAACTTTGACCAAATTTATTTAAAAAAACATTGTCGACATTTAATCTATCCAAAGTAAGACATTAATTTCCAATTTCTAAATCAAATTACACATTCCCAATTGTACAATATCTTTTCTTTTATTTGATACCATTGCTAAAAATTTAACGAACACTTACATGAAAATAAAATAGTAATAGAAGCAAGGTCATAACAAAATTGATAACATCTAAATTTAAGAATAAAAAAAATAATCATTATTTCTTTCCAAAAATAAAAATAGATTGTACAAATATTTGTTTTTTCAACTTGGGTGGCCAGTCCCAAAGGTCCAATAATAACCCAAAAGAAATCAATAACAAAAAGGCAAAAAAGATTAAAAAAAAAAACTATTATTTTCTATCCTTTGCAATTTTCTTCACGAGTACACACTGCTGGAGGCCACAAAGTTCACATTTACAGTCAAGCAAGAGTGAATTGAAAAGTCAATCAAATTGTATGAAATTATGACTTGAAGATCTGTAAAAATAACTTAAAGATCTGTAAAATGACTTGAAGATTGGGCCCATGTCACCCATTGAACTTCAAACAGTGTGCATTACAAGGAAAAATGGCTCATTTTCTCTTTCCTATGCTCCCTTAGCTCGACATGCTCCATGACGAGGACTCTCACCACACACGCCCCATGGACGCTGAAAAGATGCAGATCAAAAAGAGAAAATATAGCAGGCTACCTCCATACAAAGTTACAGAAATAGAGACATTCAGACACAGAGAGCAACAACCACCCACCAATGAACCCACAACAGGAGACAACTTCATCCACCGACATAGTCAAACATCTCTCAACCGATACACCAAAAATTTGAGATATTTGTTGTGTGTATATATATATATACACACAGATAGAGAGAGAGAAAAAAAAACATACCCTGCCAATGGGAGGATTTAACGCCGTTCATCGATGGGGACCAGTGCAAAAGGGGAAGAAGGGGTTAAAAAACCCTAACTTTTGTGCTGGGCAGGGGTGAAATGGTAAGATCCTTTTTGTATCCTATCGGCAAGAGGTTAATCCCAAAATTTTGGTGGGATTTCTTTGTCCAGTTGAGAGGGGATAAAAGAGCTGAATCACTACAGCCGAGTTTTTGAAAAGTTACAAATATCCAACTTAAAAATGCCTTGCCAAAGAAAGGATAAATGGGCCCTACAGATTATTTACCCAATCCAACTTGGTTTATCTATCCATCCAAACACCCCCAAAGACCCAATGAATTTTCTCGTACAAATAAAATAAAGATAGCTAAAAATTCAATAGAAATAAGTGTTCGATCTGGGTCTAGCTTGTCTGCAGTTGGGAAGTAATCACATATTATGCGGTTTAATAAAAGGGCGTCGTTTGGTGTTTTTTTGCAATTTTTTTTTTATTTTTCCTTACCAAAACGAAGTCGTTTTGGTAGCTAAAAACCTAAAACCAGATCTGAAATCCTTCTTCTTTGTTAGACTTCGTCAGACTCTCTCAGGCGCTCCTATCTCTCCTTTTACCTCCGGCGACAAAAAAGCTCCTGCCTTCTTTCCCTCTCTTGCTAATCGTTAAGGAGTACCCAGGTTTGTGTTGCTATTTTGGGTTATCGATTTTGCAAAAATGGACCTAATTTTAGATTTTGTGGACCGAATGCAATATGAGATTTGGTTGCTGCTAATTTGGGTTATTGGTTTTGCAAAAATGGTTTGTGTTGGGTACTCCTCAGCACACAGCAAGAGAGGGAAAACGTGAGAGGGAAAGGTCCATTTGGGTTGATTATTTGAGATTTGGCTCTTCTATGGTTATTGATTTTGATTTTGGGGTATTGATTTTGATTTTACGAAAATGGACCTATTTTGGGTTATTGATTTTGAATGCATTAATCAAGATGAAAATTGAATTCAATAGATTAATGATGCCCAATGCTTCTGTTGTGCTGTTTTTATGCTGTGTAATGCTCAGAAACTAAGAAATTAGAATCAAGTTGATAGTTGTCCAATGAATCCAATACTTTTGCATTTTGTTTTCATCTTACAAGTTGCTCTTGGGTGTATTAATAGATTTAAACTTATGCTTCCAACACAATGCAGAAATGATATTGTAATATCATGCTCATGTGACATCATGCTTTTTATGAGGGCATATGCAACAACAATGACTTATCTGAAGCTGTTCATAGATTCTCTTGAACCCTTGTCTATCTCACTGCTATTGTCTATTTTTCCCCTTGCTTTTCTTTTGGACACAACGGTCTTAGTTTAGTTATGCTGAATGTTACAAAATATAGATAAAAAAAGAGTATGCGCAATGTATTACCTAAGTGAATGCACTTTTCATGAAAAGTATCATCACTTTCTGTTGCCTTTGAATCAAATATGTTGCTTGAAACTTGCTTGGGATTTAAAGTTTTGGCAAGCTAAATTTTCAACCCCCCATAACCTCCGCAAGCTCCCCTCCCTTTGATGCAAAATATTCCATGTTTCACACTTCCAAGCAGGACCATAGGTTTGACAAATTTAGCACAAATGCAAAATAATGTTTGTTTCCCAGTCAATAAATGAGTGGATATGTTGGGGGATTTTTACAGGATTAGTTATCTAAACCAAGCATGCACAACAAAACAAGGGAACTTCAAAAATGCAGCTACCAAGCTGCTTTTGCAAAGTTCACTATGTTTGCTTTAAAAATGCAGCTGCCAAGTGAACTTTAAAAATGCAGCTGCTATGTTTACTGAATGCTTCTGTTGTGCTGGGTTGCTACATTGATGAAATGGATTGTTGCATTGATGAAATGAGTTGCTGCATTGATGAATGAAGTTCATTATCCTATAATGTTGAGTTTTAATACCATTGTATTTTCATGTTTGTAGTGTTGAAGAATGACATCTTCAAGCACGCCAACATGCACGACAAGTTAAGATATCGTAATATGCATTGCCCTATTTGTAGCAAAAGAGCGATTATCAAAGTTTCTAAATTTGAAAAAATCTTGGGAAGCTATACTACGAATGTCCAGACGATTCCAATCACTTTTTTAAGTGGATGACTCCTATTTCTCTTCCCTCTTTGGAAATTACAAATGAGAGGATGGATATACAACAAATTGAAGACAATGTATGACGAATTGAAGAACTTTGTAATGTAGTTCAACGTGTTGAGGTTAAAGAATGTTCAATGAAGTCAAAAATGTTTGTAGTCACTTTACTAGTGGTGATGTTTATATTTGTGATTCTAGTGAAGTAGAGCTATAAGAGTAATGACGTAGTGATGAAACTTATGTTGTAAATGAATTTGGGCGTTTAATTTGAATGAAATTATGGGTTTTGTATATTTTTGTGACTTGGAATATTATATTCATCAAAAAAGATTACATTCATTAAGAAGATCACATTCATTAAAAAGATCACATTCATTAAAAATACAACAAACATCCTTATAATAGCTAGTAGTCTCATTAAAAATAAATAGTTTTCAACAAAATGAGAAATTGAGTAGTCTCCATATGCAATGGTGTAACTGCTGATCCTTACAAGTTGTATCCCCCATTCATAAAAAATGATTCAGCATCATTTAAAGAATGCACATGTATTGAATCAGTCGGAGTACCCTACATTAATGAGAAGGGGTCAGACAAAGAAACTTGATAAATATGTGAAACAATAAAATTAACAATAAAGTAACGTAACATAACACTTTGTACACTATTTGAAGCTTGAGAAGACATCGAATGACCATATGCTGATATACACGGGAGAGTGAAACCTTGTACCTGGAATACAAAAATACTTACAATTATGTTTATAAAAATATGAAGTTAATAAAAATATGAAGTGAATTAAAAAAATCTACAATTATATTTATACGATACCGTAGACATATGTGATGGTTGGAAAGCTCCTTTTTTTCTCTTTGTTGTTTTCTCTTGCCAAGATTTTAGTCGACCTCAACCCTTGTAACCACCTTCTTTTCTTTTTAAACCTTTAACTTGGAGAAGGGTTGGGTCAATATTTTCTATTCCACTTAGGTCAACATTTTGATGGATTGGGTCAACATTTTCATGGATTAAATCATCACCACCATCACCAATTGATGCATACATACTATCCACTTGTTTGAACAATTCTTCAACACCACATGATACTAATTAATAGGCAAATTGAAGACCAGAGCATCGAGCAGCTAGTTGTACCATTCTAGGACAAAGCTGTCTATAACGTGACGCCACCATTAACTTGTGATTCTCTTCATTTGACATTAAAATAGGGGTTGTCCTAAAACTCTTTCTTGCATCTCGTCTCCATCTTTTACATATGTATTGCTCGAGAATTTGCTTAATATTCATCATGTCCAAGACTTTAAGTGCATGGCCACATAATATTCCCTCCATTTCAAATTTTCGACAACTACAATTGCCTATCTCCTTATTAGCCATCATATAATCGAATCACAAATTGATGTCACTCATCCAACACATCACATAGTGTCGCAATAGCATACTGAAAGATATCATACTCCTCTTGGAACATGTCAAATATAGTAGGAGTGTACACTTGCCCTGCTTGCACTAACATTGGAGCTCTTTTTAACTTCAATCTAGGTAATTTTTGTCTAGTTTGGTATTCTGAATCTGACTCCTTATACTGCTTATCATTCACAACTCTTTCAAAATGTATAAAGAAATGAATAATGTCATGGTCTGACTTTAAGTACTTCCGTAAGGCTTCATTCAAGCTCTCACTCAATTGGGTGCTTCTCATTCCTGCAGTGAAAGTCTTTTTCATATACGCATGCCCTCATTTCTCTCGCAATGCCCAAGTGGCTTTCATCCACATATTATCATGCAAATTATACTCAATAAGCAATGACTCCCAAGCCTCAAATAATTTATGCTCTTCTTCATATTCATACACACTCTTTAAATCGAGCAGGAAAATGTGAATCATCCTTATATATGTTCCCCAAATATTTCAAAGTATTTTGACAAAGGTGCCATGTACATAAGCCATGATATGTCTCTGGTATGACTATAGAAATAGCTTTAGCCATCACTTGATCTTGGTCAGTGAAGATGGTAATTTGATATTTTTCAGACATAGCTTGTAGGAATGTCTCAAACAACCACTGAAATGATACTGTCATTTCATCATACAATAATGCAGCTCCAAATAAAACTGTCTCCCTGAAATGACTGAAGTCAGTAAAACAAGCAAAGGGTCAATACTCCTTGTTCGTTCTAAAAGTAGTGTCAAATAAGACAATATCTCCAAAGTTGTCATAGTCAATAATCATCACTGGATCGGCCCAAAAAATATTAGTAATATGCTCCTCCGCATTCAATTGCACTCCATAATACAATGATGGATTTTTTACTGCTTTCGTTTGAAAATATTTCAACAAACTATCGCCTCACCATACCTCAAGCCTTGTTGTCTCCTTTCACGGAGGTAATTCTTTTATTCTTAACGAGTAAAACCAAGACTTTCCTTCCCTCCAATCTGAGTACTTAAAAGATCATAGAAAGCTTTAAGTGACAATCCACAATCTGCTGCCATATCAATATTAATGCATTGTGCTTCGGTAACCTTCCGTTGGGATGACATCATATGCATACATTCAGCAAGGTGCAAATGATGGTTGTGGTTATCGTTCCACTTCACCACAAGAAATTTACCAATTTCTCTATTAAGAGATATACACATATGAGCTTGGCAATTTGTTCTTGTCTCTGCTCGAGACTTCTTTATTTGACACTCTCTTTTATCACGACCCCTTTGACATTGTTTACAACAAACGTATTTTCTATAAATGACAACGTCATCTTTCAAACTTTTATTCTGAAAATTTTTTCTCACGCTAAATCTCATAGACCATCCATAACTATTGTAAAACGCATACACATCTTCCTCCACATCAAATTGCATATCAATATGAGGTATATTATCAGTCGCATTAACTCCCAAATCATCCATCATAGTATCCTACAATAACAAATTTAATTGAAATGACATTAGATGGAACTAGATGTCATGTACATAAGGTTACATAATTCTTAAAAAAATTAATCATTATTCTATAAACAAAAAATTGTAAAGATTAGTCAATTCTTCAGTATTAGTCTTAAAATTCAACACCATTGGTGTATGATCTACTGGGTCTGAGTTGGGCACTTGAAAGTGTTAAAGTTCATTTGAAGAATGCCAAATGAAACCCAATACATCATTGGATTCCTTGTTGAGAAAAAATGCAGCACACAACAATGTCCAATTAGCAGAATATGCAATTTAACATCTAATATAGACATAGATTCTAGGAATTTGTTTTCAAAGAAAAAGTATCAATGTCTTTCATGTTCAGTAAATTGTTGCACAAAAAAGCAAAAGATTATGTGAAATACCCTTTGTAGTTCACCTTCTTGACAATCGTTTTGGCTTGAAACTTCTGGTCTGGGACGATGGATTTGTTGTTTCACAGTTGGAGAAAAATGCCCTTGTGTAGGGAAGGGAAGAAAATGGGAGAAATGGGACCTTGGCCTTCTCAATTGGATTCATTAAGGGGTTTTGGACTTGCCGCAGAAGTTTACCAAGGTGTTTGAGCAGCATCCTGTCATTTTCTACATTTCTAAGAAGTGTGACATTTCTAAGAACTAAATTTAGTTCACCAGGGCTAGTAAAGTAAATGTCAAAATCATGTACTGTTATTCTTGCCTGAGCTTTTGGAGTTCATAACCTTTGACGAAGAAGAAGATAGAGAATGAGTTGAGAAGAGGGAGTTTTAGCTGGGAAGATGGCGGAAGAACCAGACCCGACGAAGAAGAAGCGAGAGAAAGAAGGGAGGGTATGATGTTTATTTAAAGGATCAAAACGAAATCGTTTTGATAAAAAAAGACAAAAAAAAAAATTACAAAAAATACACCAAATGGCGCCGTTTTATTCAATATGCGGTTACTTCCCAACCGCATACGAGCTCCACCCGTTCGATCCACAGAGGTAAAGCGCAAGCAAGCAAGCAAGCAAGCAAGCAAAAGAATAATGGTGGTGGCCTCTGGAACCAACTCCTTCGCCAAAGAAATGGCCATCAGAAAGCGCATTGCCAGCATGTAATAAACCCTAACCCTCCTCCTCTCTCTCTCTCTCTCTCTCTCACACACACACACACACACTGTGTGTGTGTTCATATGCATGTGTATTTATGTGTCTGTGTTATTTGTAATTAGAATCTGTAATTTACTGATAATTAGTTTCATCTAAAAGAAATCGTGGGTATTGTTGAATTTTGTAATTTGATTGTTCATTTGAGGTCTGTTTGAGATTTTCTGAGTTGGGTACAATGAAATTGTAATTTGAACCCGAAAAGTTTGAGAAGTTAAACTCAAGATTGCAATTAGTTCGAACAGAAAATAATCGCTATCTCTGTCCGATAATATATCTATAGCTAGGTTTTTGAAGAATTTGGGTAGAGATTGAAATTACACTAATTTGTGCAAGTGATTGTAAATCTCGCTGGACATAGTAGCGATACATTTTTTCCACTGGATTCGGTGGCAACTTCTATATAAGAATCTGAAATTCCTTTACATAAAAGAAAGAAATTTGTTTTCTATACTGTTTGATATGTAAGATCTTGATAGTCAATATAGCATGGGGAATGACGAACTTGATGAGAATCGAAAATCTGGTGTGTTGGGTTAAAATCATCTGTTTACTATGTGCTCTTAGTCGATATGTACAGAGTATTACAATGAAGTTTCATTCTCAGAGTGAGAATTTGCAGTTTCAGAATCGTTACCTGCCCTTAACTCGTACTTCTTCTATTTATTGTGCAGATACAACAAAAGAGAAGAGGACTTTCCATCATTAAGGGAATACAATGATTACTTGGAGGAAGTAGAGGACATGTGTAAGTTTCTTTTAATTGTTTCACTCAATTTTCAAAATGCGAGCTTTAAAAAGATTTTTCTATGTTTTAAGGAAAATTGCTTTCCTTTGCAGTAGTCAACTTGATTGAGGGAGTGGATGTTCCTGATATCGAAGCAAGGATTGCACAGTACCAGAGAGAGAATGCTGAGCAGATAATGAATGCTCAAGCTCGTAAGGTATCATTCTAACTCATAAAGTTTCTTTTGCTTGAGTGTTTTGTGTTTGACAATATTTCATAAGCCTCAGATTCCTCATATTAAGCATTGGTGATATCCTTTGATCTTTTTTATGATATTCACATTCTAATTTCTATGGTCAAGTAGGCTGAAGAATATGCAGCAGCATTGGCAGCTAGCAAGGGACAGCCTGCACCAGCTGATGAGGATATGGTGAGTTGACCTTAAGGATGATAGTTTACTGATTTGAGCCACTGATGGTTGTGCAACATTATTGTAAAACTCTCACGGTCATAGTTAAGTGACACTAGTACTAAATGCTCAAGTTGTTTCTTGGATTGCTTTATATCTGTTGAATTTGTGATTATTCACAACTCTATATTAACTAAGTCATTTATCTCCTTTCTGTCGTGCATATCATGGATGTGGCGATGCTGAAATCTTCCTTTTGTGGCATATTTATTCTTGTTTTTGCCTCCCTAACCGTGTTATACTACCAGTCTACCAACACTTCAACTGTTGAGTGATAACATGTGCACTAGGATTTGGTGATGTTGAACAATAGGAAGTTAGAAGGATGTTGCCAATGTTAAGATTTATGGAGGGAGAGGTTAGTGAAAGTTCGTGTAGAATTTAAGAATCTAGAACAAAAAATACAATAATTTCAAAATATCAGGCTAAGAGTTTCTTTCTTCGACTTTATCGGAACTCTAAGTTTCATGAACGTAAGATTGTTTCTTTTATCCAGACCTTCACTTCCTTTGTCATGAAATTTTGGTTTTCGTAGGAATCTAAATGATAGGGAATGTTTAGAGTTGGTGGAATGCGCGAATTTTTTGAAGATAAAAGCAATAAGCTTGAAGGTCTTTTGGAGCAGATTCATTTCTTGACCTCTTTTTGGGCTTCCGTGTCAAAGAAATTTGAGGATATTCCTCTTTTTTGCATTACCTCTAGTTGGACAACATCATGTGGAATGTAGATTTGTTTTTTTTGCTTATGCCTTTTCTTTTTTGATTTGTCTTTGGTTTGGACTGCTGGTCCACCATCGACTTACTTTTGTAATCTTTTATATTATTAATGATATTATTGTTTCCTATCAAAAAAAAAAGTCAAGCTACAAGATTTTCATAAGAGTGGGGAGTGTTAGGGTTATGGACTAGAAGGTTGGCATAAAAACTAAGACTCAAAACAGGATTTATAGACCACTATGAAAGCACATTCCTAGCAAATTGAGAAACTGTCAAATGCAATTGACTCCCGAATGCAAGAAAATTGGGACAAAATTGACCAGCAATGCCCCATTTTAGTCCCCATTGATGGGGTATGAGAGGGATAGATTTGGTTTAGACTTAACCTTTGGCATTATTTCTCAGGTTTGAGCCCACAACCTCAAGGTTACTGTATATTGGGCCCGAATTTTAAATACAAATATAAAGTTAATATAAATGAAAAACTGAAATTGATCCCCTGTATGTTTAGTAGCATGGTCTCTGTAAGTTATCTATTGACCCCTCTTCCTGTTATCATTACATTAGCCAGTCTTTTCCCCATCCCCNCTGAAATTGATCCCCTGTATGTTTAGTAGCATGGTCTCTGTAAGTTATCTATTGACTCCTCTTCCTGTTATCATTACATTAGCCAGTCTTTTCCCCATCCCCTCTCTCCTTTTCTTCCTTCTAATTAGAAACAAGATTTTTATGCGAACAAATCTTGGAGGATAAGAATAAATAAGTTTGCATATAGGGTGAAATCAGTGAAGTAAGCTGTAGTAAATCATGTCTACTGTATGGAACTCAGGATTCCCTATTACTTAAGTAGGTAAAATTACTCTTCTAAAATGCTCACAAGTGGTTCCTTCTCTAGAGTCCCAATAATTAATCTTGGGGACCATCTGATAACCACTTTACAGGACTTAGCCTTGAATTGGTATTATTTGGTTTGATTTTAGATTTTTTTCTTATGTGCAGACATTTGGCCCATGGATAAGAAGATGGGCTCAATGTTCCTCAGCTTCACATGAGAAATGCATAAATGTCTGAATTTTTCTGTAATCAGAAAAGCTTTGTTAGATGTCTATCCGGGGACACTTCTTTTTTGTCATTTTACATCTTGGTTTGAGCATATGTAAATTCTATTTTTTAGAAGAAAATGTCTATTTTTACTTTTATATCCGTCTTTCTTTGCATGTTAAATGAGTATTTCAATAATTTGCTTGCTTTTTGTTACTTTTCCAGATTTATTTGGTGTTCTGAACTCTAATGTGAGGGATTTACATCTTCTCTGGAGCCTTGACTGCTTACCCCATGGATTTCATGATGTATTTTGCGGTTTTCATGCATATGGATGCATATATTTAGGACATCATTATATAACTACGTGTCTGAGGAAGCTACTGGCATTCTCGCCCCACTAGGTTCTTGTAATACTTTTTCATGCTTCCACTTTCCTTCTTGGAATTAGGGTCATTTGGAGTTGTACTCTTTTTACTTTTTCTTGTGAATCTGGATTATTTCTTCTTCATTAAAAAAATTATATATGGACATAGATTTCTGACAACTTAGGGATTGCCCCCATAATAGCCTCCACCAGTCATTAAGTGGTTGAAGAGAACTTTTATTTTTAGCTAAGAAATGCAAGGATATGTGCACGCTTATATTCCTGTGCAAGCAAAAGCGCTTCAATGAACGAGGAGAACTTCAAAGAGGATGTTGGTTAAGGAAATGATTGAACTCACTGAAGAAAGGATGACTTTGTAAGAAGTATACTTACAAGAGAAATTTTTTTTTTGATAGGAAATTATAGAATTTTATTATTAAAGAAAAGACAATAATNACTTTTATTTTTAGCTAAGAAATGCAAGGATATGTGCACGCTTATATTCCTGTGCATGCAAAAGCGCTTCAATGAACGAGGAGAACTTCAAAGAGGATATTGGTTAAGGAAATGATTGAACTCACTGAAGAAAGGATGACTTTGTAAGAAGTATAATTACAAGAGAAATTTTTTTTTTGATAGGAAATTATAGAATTTTATTATTAAAGAAAAGACAATAATGCATGAGAGGACAAGTAATCCTCCCAGATATAAAACAAGGAAAAAAAATGATGACATTCCTGAGTTATTGTGAAGGATTAAGTATCAACACATATGGAAAGCCGCTAAGTCTTAATCTGGATGGAACTCAAACACCAAACAAAATTATGACTACTAAATCACATANAATGATGACATTCCTGAGTTATTGTGAAGGATTAAGTATCAACACATATGGAAAGCTGCTAAGTCTTAATCTGGATGGAACTCAAACACCAAACAAAATTATGACTACTAAATCACAAAGCATCCGCCCGAGTTTGAATAGTTAAATGCATATTCTTTTTTCAAGGAGAAAGATGGCCACTGAGGTTGACAAACAAGAGACGGGGCGCAACTGAAGGGCACACAAGGTGTACAATCTGTCTATATACATCAGAGAACATGTCTCCCCTAAACTGGACAAAAGAATTCAAGAGCTCGGTGAGGCTTCTACAATGTTGAGAAAATGGGTATTCAGCATGTAACTCGTCAGTCTAGATACCTGCATTTCCTCCCCTNCTATATACATCAGAGAACATGTCTCCCCTAAACTGGACAAAAGAATTCAAGAGCTCAGTGAGGCTTCTACAATGTTGAGAAAATGGGTATTCAGCATGTAACTCGTCAGTCTAGATACCTGCATTTCCTCCCTTTCAGAGGCTCTCCAGTTCCTCATGCCAAATACACCAGAACAAGAACTCTTTTATCCCCATCCCCTCCTTCTTTAGAGGGACTCATTGGCCAAGATATCTAACAGACCTGGACACCCACAAGACACCATAAAGAACCAGAAATGGATCGCAAAATTTCTTAGCAAGTGGACCACAAAGCAAGTGATGCTCCATGCTTTCCCCAGAAATCTTACTCATAAAACATCAATTGACATGGACGTTCCTCCTCTTAATCAGGTTACAATTGTAGAACAATTTCTTGATAGCTTTTTATCCTTGTCTTGTTTGGCATTCTGATTGCTTTTAGACTTGTTACCTGGCCTTTCATTGGTGAGTCAAGATAAAAATGAATGAGATAGTAAAGCTCCACCTTAGATGTGCTGCTGTACTCGTCATCGCAAATTTTAACTTTATGAACGTGAATTCACATCATTTTTCTCATGTTCTTTCTTGCTTTTGTTCTGCATACTTTGCCAGCCGATTTGAAAGTCTAATGATATGCCCTGCTCCTACTTGTATATTCATTTGGCCGATTAGTTATCCAGGAATAGTGTTAAGTTTCACCCAAACAAAGGAGAAAAAAAACAAACAGCACACTTTACATACATTACTTACGTAGGCCATCACTTTCGAACCTTTGTTTTTCTGTTGTTCAAGATTGCAACATCAGGAAGTGTTCCAAAACCATCCTTTTTGAGTCCAAAGTTGAATATTTTAAACTTCGTGTTGCATGGATGGTGGTGAATTATTATTTAAAGTGATCTAGTTATCTGAGGATGTTGGGGGGGATAGATTGAATACATGACTACACTTTGGCACTCATTGTTTAGTCCAAGTATTCTATGATTGTAGTAGGCCATGGCAGTAGGCAATGACCCCTTGTCATCGTTATCATCTTCTTTGTGTGTGAGTTTTGTTAGGGGGTGTGGTTAAATGAATGAACTTTGGATTTGTGAATTATTTTATTTCGAGTGTGTTCTTAGGAATGTCACTCTTAACTACTTTATCTTCTACAATCCAGGCAACTAGCCAGAGCTCTCAAGCAGGGGCAAGTGCTGGTGCACAGGGGCATTATGCCCCTGCGATTGCTGGGGGAGTTCAACCACGGCCAACAGGTATGGCACCACAACCTATCCTGATTGGATCGGGGCTGGATATGCTGGGATATGATGATTTAGATGACGAAGAGAAGATGAAACTCAAAGCTGAGAGAGCTGCAAGGGCTGGAGGGTGGAGTGTAGAATCAAGCAAGAAAAGGGCACTTGAAGAAGCCTTCGGAAGCATTTGGATATGATTTTGAGTCTTGCATTGTCTGCAAGGTAACAAAATTTTCTGTCAGATTCTGACATGAGAGAATTGACTATAACAATTGAGTGTAAAGTACTTCTTCTGAGCGGATGTTTGTAATTGTCATGATCCAGGACATGCACATAAAAGCAGCAGGCTAATTATCATAGATTTTTATTGTGTAATATATTTTCGAGGATTTTTACGTGTCCTTGCGAGTTGGAAGTTCGTGGTGTAATGGACTTGGGACAATTAGGAGTTAACATATCCACAATGAAGCACAAATACTCCATTTACAGGGAACTAATTGTATTGGATCTGATATTCATTGAATACTCGAGGATATGCATCGACTACAAATTATATGTATAATTAACAAACCATTTTTTTAAAAAAAAATTTGGGTAGGTTTCTGATATGTGTTTAAATATACAATAACTATAAAAACAAAAAAAAAAAACAAAAAAGTCAGGCTAATTGTCATGGATTTTTCTGGTGTAATATATTGCGAGTTTGAACTATTCTGATCTTTGAAAGTCGTATGTACTTCTGCGTTGGAAGTTATTGGTATAATGGATTTTGACAGTTTAGAAATTAATGTATCCACAATCCACAATAGAGGGCTGCAATTACTGCAGGGTTTTTCTTCTTCACTAATTAACTATAGGATTTTTCGGAAGTCGGTACATTAAATTAAATTAGACGTAATTGTAAAAAAGTACATAGTAAAAAATGTTTTGTAAAAAATTTTACTAGTGATATATAAAGACTTCATTACCTTTTTTACACAATTTAGTTTCCAAAAATCTGTCTTAGAATAGTATCCTTAATTTTAATTATTTCACATTAATCGCTCTCTAACTAGCGTGACCCTTTATTTTTGGAACACACTAAGTAAAAAACGATTATCTTTCTCTCTCTAAAACAATACATCGTTGTTCTTTCTCTAAAAATGGGATTTTGTAATTCAAGCAAGAATTCAACTCGTGTGACGTTTTTTCTTAGTCATTGAACAACTTTTTTTTTTAAAATCATATTCTTCCGATTTTGGGTGATGTTACACTCAGATTCAATATTCAAACAAAAGAAGTTGTTGAGCGTAGATTTTGGGCCTGCAATTTCGACGATAAGCAATGATTTTATTTTCGTTTTTTTTGGGTTTGTGTGATGCTTTTAACATTATTGTTTATGCTATGTTGCAAAATGTTGATTTTGATTTGGTTGTTTTTTATTTATTTGATTTGGGCAAATCAATTTTTTTTTTCAAAAAAATTGATTGTGAATGTAAATTTAGTATATACAATGAAATCGCAAAAACAAAAAATNATTTGGTTGTTTTTTATTTATTTGATTTGGGCAAATCAATTTTTTTTTTCAAAAAATTTGATTGTGAATGTAAATTTAGTATATACAATAAAATCGCAAAAACAAAAAGTNAAATCAATTTTTTTTTTCAAAAAAATTGATTGTGAATGTAAATTTAGTATATACAATGAAATCGCAAAAACAAAAAATACAATATGTCGTTGTACTAGTACATTTTTGTTTCTACATAAAAATCCAAAATCGTTTAATCTTCAAACCCTAGTTTATGGTGCGTATGGCTTATTTTTTATTTGGTTTTGTTGTTTTTCTAGATCATTGATGATTTTCAATTGGTTGAATAAGACTATCAATTTTTCTTAGTACATTGTTGCTTCTCATTTAGTGGTTGAGCTATTGTAACATTGTATTAATATCGTGTGTTGTGTAACTGTATTCCTACACTTTGCTAATACACTTTTAATTTAATAGCATTTGTGTTGACGTACTTTCAACCATACATCCTGAGTATTTTGATTTTTTGGTATCTGGTGAATGTTTAGAAAATTGTGTAGTATGTTGAAGATTTTATGATGTTGACAATATAGCTTGACAAGAAACGGTGTATTAGGTCAGTCTATTAGATATGTCAAATGTGTTCAAAAGTGTAACTGTAAAATGTTACATCTTTATGTTTATAAATGAATCAATGGAAATCATTTTCAAAATGGAACTCAAGTTAATTTTAAGTATATCTGATGACTATNGTTGAAGATTTTATGATGTTGACAATATAGCTTGACAAGAAACGGTGTATTAGGTCAGTCTATTAGATATGTCAAATGTGTTCAAAAGTGTAACTGTAAAATGTTACATCTTTATGTTTATAAATGAATCAGTGGAAATCATTTTCAAAATGGAACTCAGGTTAATTTTAAGTATATCTGATGACTATTAATAGTGTAGTAAAGACTGTGTAACAAAATCAGTGTAACAAGTACACACGCAGATTTATACAATAGGTTTCCTACAATGTAACAACCCAATGTCTTATATTGTTGTTTATAAATGAATCATGTAAAACAATTCCCAATTAAAAACACAAAAGAGAGATCTAATGAAAAAAAATTTATGTACCCTGTGTGGACACACAGTCTAACCACCNTATTGTTGTTTATAAATGAATCATGTAAAACAATTCCCAATTAAAAACACAAAAGATAGATCTAATGAAAAAAAAATTATGTACCCTGTGTGGACACACAGTGTAACCATCAACAAATAGGAAGCTTATGAACATAAACAACGTTAAACTGGGAAAAAAAATCATGACGCAAACTAGTAACACTATCCAATATGGTGTTCCTAGGTCAAAAAATAAAACTGGCAAAAAAAACATCCCTGAGGTCATGTGTTGTGCATGGGTGGGTAACCAACGAAAGCAAAAGAACTATGAAAAAAAGAAAGAAATGGAAGATTGAAAAAATTACCATCCACTATGGTGCTCCTAGATCAACTAAAGAACAATGAAAAAAAGAGAGAAGAAAACGGAATAATTACCAGTACTATGAACGAAAATATTAAACAAAAACTTAATGAACTCATAAATTCAAACCTAATAATATGGCTTTGGAGAATAAAAATGATGTTATGTTTGAGCTTTTCCAAATGATAATGGCTTGTGTTTTGAAGATGAAGAAGAAGAAGAAGAAGAGAACCAACGATAATGTGAACGAATTTAAAATTTAAAAATGGATGAGATATACACAATAAATGAATGTTATAAATCTGTCATAATATTAAGAAATCTTTAATACAATAAAATCAAATAAAAACTTAACTTAATTGCCTCAAAAACAACACATGATTTAAAGGAGGATACATATGTCTAAGGAAAATCAGAAAACTCAAATTGTGTCTTTGGACATAATTAAGTTCTAAAAAAAAGGACTTAATTACCTAACATTAAAAATTATGTACNGGAAAATCAGAAAACTCAAATTGTGTCTTTGGACATAATTAAGTTCTAAAAAAAAGGACTTAATTACCTAACATTAAAAATTATGTACTTTTTGATACTTAAGTCTAATTTTTTGTACCCCCTTACAATATCTTGTTGACGATAATATTGCTTGTCGGGGTTTAATGTTTTTATAATTCCAAATTCTGTTGGATTCTTGGCCCTCGNTTACAATATCTTGTTGACGATAATATTGCTTGTCGGGGTTTAATGTTTTTATAATTCCAAATTCTGTTGGATTCTTGGCCCTCGTCTAAATGTTAAAGAACTCACTTGAATATAATGAATTTTATCAAAGTTCATGGGATTGGAATCAGAGATGACCATTTTTGGTCTTCACAAATAACGTTTAATTTGGCTATCAAACAAAAACTGAGAACAAATAGAAGCACAAAAAAAAAAAAAGAAGAAGAAAAAAAATTATCACCATTTTAAGATTGTTTGGAATTAACGTTTAATTGGTAATCAAACAACAACTGAGAACAAATAGAAGCACAAAAAAAAAAGAAGAAGAAGAAGAACAAAAATTATCTTCATTTTAAGAATGTTTGGAATTAGGCTTCTTGATGTATTGTGGTAAGTGGAAGCTTTTATATCGTTTCCTTGGTTAGGTGAATACTTGTATAAGGGAAAATAAAAAAATTAAAGATTGGATGGAAAAATAGTCAACATCATAAACATAACATCCAAGACTGGGAGGCATTGTATGAGTTAAAAGAGGGTATTGGTCCTATTGGATTATAAGTTTTTATAGAAAGTGTGGGACACCGAGTCAAGCATGCCAGGAAGCTCATGCTGGTCGGCACTCATTTCCCGAAGTAATCTTTGTTTGGCCACCCTATCTCTAATCAAGCTACTACAAGTTCTCTTGCTCACTTGCATGTTCGTATGACTAAACGAGTGTTACTCTAATACGGTCTGACTAAGGAACAAAATTCTTATTGTAACACTACTTTGTGTTTTAAGGAGCTAGTGATAGGATCAACGACACCACCTGACAAGTACATCTCTACCTTAAACCTAGGAGTACGAGTCCTAGTTCAATACTGTTGGATCAAAATAGTTTCTTTAAGTATAAAAATTAAATTTTGGTCGACTTTGAGTCTAAATTAAAGTGGGACCTGATTGTTATTTTGAATAAAATTTCGTGGGTTTATATTCTACTCCGTGTAGAGAATAATGTAGTATATTCACTTGCTCAAATCGAGTAAGAAATGAATGAGAAAATAGGCTCCAAAGTGACCCTCTTGAAATGTGAAAATAAAGGAAGTGCAATGTGAGATGTGACACCAATCCCACATTGGTTGAGGAAGAAATTCAACATGGGCATATATAGGCCAAGTTTGCTCTATGAGATTGGGCCCTAAGGGGTACCACAGTTTTATAAGCAGAGCGAGCATTTACATAACTTCGGTTCAACTACACACGCGCCGCTCGCCCGCCCGCCTCGCCATGACCCAACCCAGTCGGATCGAGCCAGGTACGGGTGTGAGTTAGACCAAGCCCTATCTTTTGGAAGAAAATTTATTTAATTAATTGGGCAATAATTTCTTAACCCAAAATTTAATTTCAGTACCTATTGGATCGCATTCGGTGGGATTTGTTGCCTCCCTCTAGACCGAATTAAATTGTGACTGTTCATGGAGAACAATTATCCATGGTATTTATTAGCTGTTGTGTCTTGTCATTTTGGGTTGTGTCCTTTAGTAAGGTGACTGTCCGAAAAGTCACCAAGGTGTTTATAAATACCCATGCTCATTTTCATTAATTGAATTCAATTAATCAGTTCATTTTAGACAATAATGCAGACATTAGAACATATTATTTTTGGCATTAAGGCAGTGCATTTAGAGAGTATACAACACGATTTTGGTTCGTTGGACGAGCAGATTGGAGTGCTACTTCTGTTCGTGTAAAAATCATTGTATCCTGGGAGGCAGATACTCGGTTTCCATAATCACCGTGTATGGGGGCGAAATTTTTCTTAAGGACATAGTGTCAAACATTAACCTTGATCTATCTAAAGTTCAATAACAATTCCTGTTCTGCAATAGGGTTAGTATTTATTTTTGTTTGGCAAACAGTTACGTGTAACTATTTGCTATTATTGTTTCATTACCCTACTGTTATTCTTTCGTTTCAGTGTAACTCTTTAATGTTACTGTTTTATTATACTTTACATAGTTCAAATCAAAAATTTTAATAAGTGATTTTAAAATATTTGACACACAACAAACAACAATCTTAAGACAGAATTTTGAATTTGTATAGTTGTTTATTGTGTTTCTGATACATGTTTTAATTTTCAGATTGTTCTAAAATGTTACAAATTGTTAAAACCTATTTTATTTACAATCTGTAATATTTTGAAAAGACTTGAAAATTTGTGAAAAATTGCATATTATGTTTTTTGTGTTTAAATTCAAACAGTTACACCAAACAGTAATTTTGATTTAAACTGTTACACCAAACAATGACTTTGTTTCTGTATATGGTTTAAACAGTTACACCAAACAATGACACTGTCTCTGTTTTAATAACTTGATTAGGAAAGTGTTACTGTTTTTCTATTTTTGAATAGTTTGTAATCTTTGTTTATCAGAAATTGCTGCAAATGATAATGTTGTTTCTACTACTACAAATCATGTTGTGCCTGTGATGCCTATTTCTGTTCCTACTCATGTGTCTCATAGGAAAAAACTCAAAAAATTCAATGGGAATGATTTTAAGAGATGACAACAGAAAATGTTGTTTTATCTTACTACGTTGAATCTTGCAAAATTTTTTCGTGAGGATGCTCTTGTTTGTAGTGAGAATGAGACCGACCACCAAGTTATTGCTGCGGTAGATGCATGGAAGTATTCTGATTTTTTGTGCAAAAACCATTTCCTCAATAGATTGGATAACACATTATATAATGTGTATAGTCCAATCAAGACGGCAAGAGAGCTGTGGGAATCCTTGGATAGAAAATACAAGATGGAGGATGCCGGAATGAAGAAATTTGTTGTGGGCAGATTTCTTGACTACAAAATGGTGGATTTCAAGACTATCATAAGTCAAGTTCAAGATCTTCAAGTGATCCTACATGAGATTCATGTCGAAAGGATGTTGGTTAGTGAATCTTTCCAAGTGGCTGCAATTATTAAAAAATTACCTCCAAATTGNTTGTGGGTAGATTTCTTGACTACAAAATGGTGGATTTCAAGACTATCATAAGTCAAGTTCAAGATCTTCAAGTGATCCTACATGAGATTCATGTCGAAAGGATGTTGGTTAGTGAATCTTTCCAAGTGGCTGCAATTATTAAAAAATTACCTCCAAATTGGAAGGAGTTCAAAAATTATTTGAAGCACAAACGCAAAGAAATAAAACTTGAAGACTTGATCGTGAGATTGAAGATTAAGGAGGACAATAGAGTCTCTGAAAAGAAAGTTGACAATCATTCCATGGAGTCAAAAACACATGTGATTGAAGAGGGACATCTAACCAACACAAAAAGGAAGTATGTTGGCCAGCAATGGTCAAGGGGTGGTGATTCCAAAAGGTTCAAAGACAATTGCTTTGTGTGCAATAAATCGGGACATCGTGCAAAGGATTGTCGAAGTCGTAAAGCACAAGAGAACTACAAGAGGAAAACTGCCCAAGCCAATATAATCGAGGTAGAAAAAATTTCTGAAAATGTTTTTAACATTAGTTTTTCTATTGTAGCATCCGAAGTGAACTTGATGAGAAATACCAAGGAATGGTGGGTGGACATCGAGGCCATTAGACACATATGTTTGGATAAAAAGATGTTCTCTTTATATGAAGCAATGAATGATAGAGAACAACTCTTCATTAGAAATTCCTCCACTTCCAAAGTCGAAGGCAAAGGAAATGTTATATTGAAAATGACTTTCAGAAAAGAATTTACTCTCAATAATGTGTTACATGTTCTAGATATTTGAAAGAATCTTGTGTCTGGAAAGATTTTAGGTTGATTTTTGAGTCTGACAAATTTATACTCACCAAGAGTAAAATTTATGTAGGCAAGAGATATATGAGCGATGGACTCTTTAAGATGAATGTAATGACAATTGTATCAAATTTTAATAATAAGAACACATCTTCTGCTTATATGCTTGAGTCTTCTAATATATGACATGGTAAATTAGGAAATGTTAATTTTGATACTTTGTGTAAATTAATGAATTTAGAGTTGTTGCCTATATTTAATATTGATGAAAATCATAAATGTGAGACATGTGTTGAATCAAAATTAACTAGAACATCATTTCATAATATTGAAAGAAGTATTGAGCCTCTAGAATTAATTCATAGTGATACATGTGATTTGAAATATGTTCAAACTAGAGGTGAAAAGAAATATTTTGTTACATTTATTGATGATTGCACAAGATATTGCTATGTATATTTGCTAAGGACTAAAGATGAAACATTAGAAAAATTTATGCACTATAAGAATGAGGTTGATAATCAACTTGGGAAAAATATTAAGACAATAAGAAGTGATCGAGGTGGTGAATATGACGCACCTTTTGATCGGTTCTATCAAAAACCTGATATTATTCACCAAACTTCTGCGCCTTATACACTTCAGGAAAATGGAATTGCTGAATGTAAAAATAGAACTTTAAAAAAGATCATGAATGTCATGTTGATTAGTTTGGGATTACCTTAGAACTTGTGGGGAAAAACTTTGCTTTCAGCAAATTATATTTTAAATAGACTACCCCACAAGAAATTAGACAAAACTCTTTATAAATTATGGAAAGGAAGGAGTCCTTCCTACAAATATTTAAAAGTGTGGGGTTTTTTGACTAAAGTGATGGTTCCTATTCCTAAAAGGATTAAAATAGGACCTAAGACTATTGATTATATATTTATTGGTTATGCAATAAATAGCAGTGCATATCATTTTCTCGTGCATAATTATGATATTCCTGATATACATGTCAATACAATCATTGAGTCAAGAAATGCATCATTTTTTAAAAATATCTTTTCTAGTAAAAATGCATGTGATGAGTTCTCTTAAAAGAGCTCATGATAGTGCGACTAGTAATATAGACAATGAGTCTATAAATGAAGAAAGTGAAGAGGCACCTAGACACAGTAAGAGGACAAGGACTTCCAAGTCCTATGGTCTAGATTTTCTAATATATTTGTTAGAAAATAAGCCTGAAAGCTTTAATGAAGTGATGTCCACTCCTAAAGCCTATGTGAAAAGAAGTTGTAAACAGTGAAATTAAATCCATCATGCAAAATCACACCTGAGAGTTGGTAAATCTTCCACCAGGGAGTAAACCATTGGGGTATAAATGAATTTTCAAGAGAAAAATGAAAAATGATTGATTAATTGATAAGTGTAAGGCTAGATTTGCAGTTAAAGGTTACAAAAAAAAGGAAGGTCTTGATTATTTTGATACATATTCTCCTGTTACGAGAATAACATCTATTCATATGCTCATAGTTATTGCAGCATTGCATAATCTTGAGATACACCAAATGGATGTGAAAATAAATTTCCTAAATGGTGACTTAAATAAGAAAATTTATATGGACCAACTCGAAGGATTTGTTTCTCCGGGACAAAGAAGAAAGTGTGTAGACTTGTTAAATCACTATATGGTTTAAAGTAAGTACCAAAATAATGGTATGAGAAATTTGACAAGGTAATGATGTCAAATGGTTTCACAATTAATGAATGTGATAAATATGTCTATGTTAAAGATACAAATAATGAATATGTTATTGTTTGCCTATATGTGGCTGATATGCTTATTATAGATAGTACTAATAATATTATTACACCAACCAAGAAAACGTTGTCTAGTAAATTTGACATAAAGGATTTAGGTGTTGCAAATGTTATACTAGGAATTAAAATTTCTAGAACATCTGGTGGACTTGTATTATCTCAAACACATTACATTGAGAAAATACTTGAAAAGTTCGACCAAGATGAAAGTAGCATTGCTAGAACACCAGTTGATATAAATCTTCATTTGTCTAAAAATACTGGCCAAAGCATATCACAATTGGAATACTCTCGTATTATTGGAAGTCTAATGTATGTTATGAACTACACTAGATCAGATATAACATACTCAGTTAGTAAATTGAGTAGATATACAAGTAATCCGGGAGTAGACCATTGGAAGGCAATTATTAGGGTTCTTAGATACTTAAGATATACCCTAAAGTTTGGATTGCACTATACAAAATATTCAGTTGTACTTGAAGGGTATAGTGATGCAAACTGGATATCTGATATGAAGGATATAAAATCCACAAGTGATTATGTTTTTACACTTAGTGGTACAGCTGTATCTTGAAAATCCTCTAAGCAAACGAGTATTGTCAGATCCACAATAAAATCTGAATTTATTGCTTTAGATAAAGCAAGAGAGGAAGCTGAGTGGCTTCGCCAATTTCTAGAGGATATTCCAATATGACTTAAACTTGTGCCAGCAATTTGTATACATTGTGATAGCCAATCTGCAATTGGTAGGTACAGAGTGACATGTATAATGGTAAGTCTAGACATATACGTCGTAGACATAAACTGTTAGGCAATTACTCTCAAATGAGATTATTTCTATTGACTATATAAAGTCAAAGGATAATCCAGCGGATTCGCTTATTAAAGGTTTGACGAGAGAGCAAGTAAATTTCACATCAAGAGGAATGAGATTAAAGCCTATGACACAAGAGTCATCTTAATGGCAACCCAACCTAGTTGACTGGAGATCCCAAGATCTAGATTCAAAGGGTCAACTGAATTGTGCGTGATTCAAAAGAAGCACTAAGGATATAATCTCTCTTACCTATTCCTATGATAACCTAGTGCTGTCTACAGAGTTTATTAGGGTAAGTTATGCTTTTAAAGACTTTTATACCTTGGTAAATTCAAGTGGGATATTGTAGGATATTCCTAATAGGATTCACCTATATGGGTGTGAAGGGGCCGCTTCTATGAGAATTTGTAAAAACTGAATTCTCTAAAGCACTCATGAAAATCAGGAGTTTTTCAGGGCCAAAATGAACACAATCATGAGAACCAATTGTGTTAGGAAAGAGACTGTGTAAAGTCTATTCGATCTGATTTATCAAATAGTTGAATAGTTCAAGACATCATGTTCACTATTTAGCCAGTAAGTCTGATGGGCTTTTACTAGGGAAGATTCAAAGCCAAAAGCTATCTATCTCGATGCACAATTTTTTCAAATATGTGTTCTCTATAGTGTGTCAGTATTATCATTTGCATACTAACAGCCAATTTTCCATTCATGTGGGGGATTGTTGGACCAAAATAATTTTTTTAAGTATAAAAACTGAATTTTGGTTGACTTTGAGCCGAAATTAAAGTGGGACCCGATTGTTATTTTGAATAAAATATTGTGGGTTCATATTCTACTCCGTTAGGAGAATAATGTAGTATAATCACTTACTCAATTCGAGTAAGAAATGAATGAGAAAATAGGCTCCAAAGTGACCCTCTTGAAATATGAAAATAAAGGAAGTGCAATGTGGGATATGACACCAATCCCACATTGGTTGAGGAAGAAATTCAACATGGGCATATATAGGCCAAGTATGCTCTATGAGATTGGGCCTCAAGGGGTACTACAGTTTTATGAGCGGAACGAGCACTTACATGCCTTCAGTTCAACCACACACGCCGTCCGCCCGCCTCGTCACGACCAGACCCAGCCCGGCTTGGCCGGGTACGGGTGTGGGTTAGACCAAGCTCTATCTTTTTGGAGAAAGTTTATTTAATAAATTGGGCAAAAATTTTTTAACCCAAAATTTAATTTCGGTACCCGTTGGATCGCATTGGGTTTAACCTGAAATTTTAGTTCGCTGGACGAGCAGATTGGAGTGCTACTTCTGTTCGTATAAAGATCATTGTGACCTGAGAGGTAGACGCTCGGTTTTCATAAGCATCGTGTGGGGGCGAAATCTGTCTTAAGAACATAGTATCAAACACTAGCCTTGATCTACCTAAAGTTCAATAACAGTTCCTGTTCTGTAATCGGATTAGTATTTATTTTTGTTTGACAAACAATTATGTGTAAGTATTTGATGTTACTGTTTCATTACCCTGCTGTAACTATTTCGTTTCAGTGTAACTATTTACTGTTACTGTTTTGTTATAGTTTACATGGTTCAAATCAGAAATTTTAATAAGTGATTTTACAATATTTGACACACAAAAAACAACAAATACTACTTCGAACATTGAGTAACTAGTGATAATATCAAAGGCGGATCAATCCTATCGGAACTCAGAGTTCTAGCTTCAATGAAACATTACTTACTACTATTTATAAATCAAGCCTACAGGTACCAAGTATGGTAGAAAAAATTATGATTACTCACCTGAGTTTTCACTCTTGATTTGCGATTTGACTTAAGTATCAGAGTCCATTTGGCCGTCACTGGCCACTAGTTCACCTAGCTCTCACTTGTCTTGCAAATCATTCAAGGCTTCGTTTTCGTCACTTTTGTCCACACAAGGTCATGACCTAAGGTGCAAAATTCTCCTCGCATAATTGACGACGTTGTGGGAAACAACTTAATTTTTCGGCAACCTAGAAGCTTTGAACCATGTATGGCGAGAGAATTGTCGATCCAAGAATTAGCCGCATGGAACTTACACTACCCCCAGTCCTGGAAGAACCCTCAAATTATGACATCCAAATGCCTGACGAAGCACTGCTTTGAGATGGGCAGAAGCACCAAGAAGAGCAACATCCTCTCTGCCACAACCTACAATCTCTCGATGCAGAAGGTGAACTAACTACCGAGGTGGCCTACCAATAGGCTATAAAGAAGAAGACGGAGTAGTTTGAGGCCCTCAAGCAAGGGCTCCTTTGCCAAAAGGGCAAGAAACTTTCTAGCCAAGTTAAATGTCCGCATTATCAAAATGACCACCGCAATGGTCACTTGGATGAGGCTCAATCTACTCGTCGCAGGAGCAGGTCGTCGGCAAGGAGTCGTCTGTCTTCAACACAACATTGGCTAATATGGACCTATATAGTCAGCCAAAGAAAGGGCAAGACAGATCTTACTTAAGATGAGTACTATCCCTTTTGTTTGTTCCACACAAGAAGTTGAACCCCCATGTCAACTCATTCCAAGCTCGAACAAAATACAGAGTAACTCGCCACCTTCAATATTCTATGCACACAGATGATCATTTGTCTGACTTACAAGACATCTTTGATGTCCTTAAGCACAAGAAGCTTAGGCTCAATGCCTCTAAATCCACTTACAAGCCCCTAGCCATTTTCTCAGTGGGGTCTTGACATAGTAAGCCCCCTTCATCAAACTCCATCCAACAAAAGGTGGTTAATCACCATAACTAACTACTTTACAAAGTGCATTGAAGCCAAACAACTTTCTAGCATCCATGACATAGACACAAATAAATTTGTTTGGGAGCATATAATTACAAGGTACATAATATCTTATGCACTAATCTCAAACAATGGTACTCAATTTGATAGTACAACCTTTAAAGAGTTCTGCTTGAGGTTCATAACTATTATTCTTCTCCTACTTATCCTTAATCAAATGGGCAAGTCGAGGCTTCAAAAAAAGTGATCCTTGATGGCATTAAGAAGACGCTAGAAAAAACCAAAAGAAGGTAGATGGAACAACTTCTAATGGTTCTCTAGACATAGCAAACAACACCAAGATGCCCTACTAAGGAGACGTCTTTCTCACTCTCGTATGACATTGAAGCTGTCATCCCTCTTGAAATAGGTCTGCCAACTACCAGAACTAATGTCTATGAGTGAGATGGCAGTGATCAGGCCCTTAAGCTCAACTTAGATCTTATTGAAGAAAAGAGGGACCAAGGAATGTCCACGGTTGCTCATTGGCTACTTAGCCTCCATGCGACCTCCACGGTTGCTCATTGGGTTATTTGGCTTCCATGCTATCTCTACGATTGCCTTTAGGCTAGCTAACCTCCATATAACCTCTATAATTGCCTTTTAGGCTACTTAGCCTTCATGCGACCTCAACAGTTGCCATTTAGGCTAGCTAATCTCCATGCGACCTTTACGTTTGCTTTTTAGGCTACTTGACTTCCATGCGACCTTCCCGGTTGCTCATCAGGCTACTTGGCCTCCATGCAATCTCCCTGATTGCCCATTAGGCTACTTAGCCTCCATGCGACATCCATTGTTGCTTATTAGGCTGCTTGGCCTCCATGCCACCTCCACGGTTTCCCTTTAGACTACTTAGCCTCTTTGCGACCTCCACGATTGCTCAAAAATAATTTAATTAAAGATATAGTTAATGTTGTTTTTTAGAGAGGACCTTTGTGATTATCCTATGTTTCTATTGCACCAACAAAATTGACAAATTATATATCACTTTGTTATGATTTGACTCGACAATACCTTATAATTCTGTGGTTTAAGAAATTTTGAATGGTCCCTTGAGATTTATTAAATTTCAACTAGTAATGATGTTAAAAATTTCATATGAAAAGATATTAACACTCTTTATTTTATTTTTTAAAAAATTCTTTTAGTAATTTTCTTTTTGAAATTTCTGTCCACGTTAAAAAAATCAACTTAATGTATAGAAGCAAGAGAGAGAGAGAGAGAGAGAGAGAGTGTGTGTGTGTGTGTGTTTTTTTTTTTTTAGAGATAACGATTAGGATTAGATCCAATCCTTATCTCCGAGCAAATTCCCACTTGATCAGTGATACTAGATTAGTGATAAATCAATTTTGTATTTGTCTTGGAAGTTGTAAACTCAAATATAGGTTGTCAAGCAAGTAGTAATTCTTAGTGGAGTCCAAGGTCGGTTCACAGGGAGATGGGAATTTCAGAGTGTGAAAATGATTAATAAAAAAAAATATATGTTGTGTGTTAGAGAGAGTGTGATTTGATAATTGAACTTTAAAACAAATAAACTACAATTGCTTAGGTAAAGCGATTCAGGAAAACTATAAGACATTGGATACTATTTCAATAACACTTGGATAACAAATTAATCATAATTTCTAATTTTAATTGGAAAATAACTAGGGAGTAAACCTATTTGGAGGATTTGACAATAATTAATTAGGAAATTCTCTAGAGTATAATCAATGAGTTAATCTAAATGAATCAAACATTCAATAGTTAATTACAAGCATTTAACATGCCCGTAGTTAATAATAAATCCAACAATTAACAAATCAAACATAAAAATTCATAAAAGCTAACAAATCAATTAATTAAATGAAAATTCTAACAATTCAACCCAAACATGGGCATCTAGCTATTCAACTTATAGGGAATCTCAAGCATCCATCACAATTAGCATAATAATTCAAGAGATTATATAAAAAGAAAAATTTACTAAAATAAAAGGGATTGAATTAATAAAGTAATCATCAAATGAAGAACATAGGATTAATTTACATACCAAATGAAATGAAACCTCCCCTAGCCTTAGTATAAGAGATTATGTGTCGAGCCTTTGCTACCACCCTTAAGAGAACAATGAGGCATTGTTTTAACAAATCAAAGCCAAATTCAATTGACACCTTTGGGGAGATGAACACCTCCTTTATTTCACACTTCATTGGAGGACGAGCACACAAATGACCTCCGACGTACCTCCTCAACGTTAAACAATTCAAGAGTGAGAATCTTCAAGAATATGTGAATCGTTTCACGAAGGAATCTCTCCAGTTTACAACTATATGATAAGGTAGCTTTGATTGCCTTCATAGGGGCATTGCATTCCTCTCAATTCCTCTTCTCTCTCACTCCAAGGAGCCATCTTCTTCCATGGTCGTGCTCCTGGCAAGAGCTTAATGTTACATGAATGCCAAAGACATTCTTCTAGCTCGAAGGAGTCAAGAGGATAGGCGGTAAGATCAGAAGGATGATAAAAAGAGGCGAGATCCTCCAAGCAGAAAAGAAAGGGCCAGTAGCCCTAAAAAGAATTACACGAAGAATCGCACTAAGAGGTTTAGTACGAGGGATTGATTGGGACAGCGCATCCCCAACGAAACAACACAGAGGTATACCCCCATAAATAGCTTGATAGAACAAATTTTATTTCAGATATAAGATGATAGAGTTCTCCGATAGCTAGGGAAGATGAAGACTCATCCTAACAGAAGGTCCCAAGATAAGTATTGTTGCTTCTATCAGGATCACGACCATAATACGGATAATTGTTAAATTTTGAAGGATCAGATTAAGGACTTGATCCAGAAGACCCATTTGGGCAGGTATATAGAGCGCATGTGCTAAGAAAAAAATGAAGCTCAACCTCACCCGGATGAGCTATAACACCAACAGCCTGTTGGAGAAGTCTATATTATCTTAGGAGGCTTTGCACGTGGTGGGAATAGCAGCTCTGCCAGACGAATAATGCATAGAAGATAAAGTTCAAGCTTGAAGTAAGCTTGGCGAACCAAGAAAAAAATCTCAGGTAGAAACCCCAATCAATTTTTTAGAAAAAGGCCTAGGAGGAGTCTAGTATCATTGTGAAGGTTCGTTGGTGGTCACCTTAACAATCCCCAACTGTGTTGTCAAGAGGGTTTTGATTGATAATGGGAACTCAGCAGATATCATATTCGCCTCGGCCTTCGACCAGTTGAATATTGAAAAAGAAAGGCCAACCCTAGTGACTGCACCTCTCATTAGCTTCTCGGACGAGAAGGCTTATCCGTTCGGGTCAATTATTATACAAGTTAAAACTGGACAAGCGCCGCACCAAACAACAGTTATGACGAAATTCCGATTCGTTGCTTCCAAAACCGATCACTCTCTTTTCATAAAGCACATATCACAGTTCACTTCACATATTCTCATTTATCTGGATGACTTGATTATCACAGGCAATTATGCCGAATCAGTTACATCACTGTTTAACTTTCACATGCTTTAGAGATGAACTTCCCATTAAGGATCTCAACCGCCTAAATTTTTTTTTGGGAATTGAAGTAACTCACACTTCCACTAATCTACATCTATTCCGAAGATAATACATCATGATCTTCTCAACGAGTACACATGGATGGTGCAAAACCCATTTCAAATCTGTTTTCTCCATCTACCAAACTTCATCACAATGCAGATGACCCATTTGACGGTGTCACCAAATATCGAAGCATTGTCGGAGCCCTTCAATATGTGACCATTATCAGACCGGACCTCTTGTACTCAATTAACATGGTCTGCCAATATATGCATTGCCAAGTAATTATCATTGGACATCCATCAAACGGATCCCTCGGTATCTCAAAACGACTATAGATGTTTATCTTCCAATTCAATGACAGTCCTCATATTCTATATCGGCATTTCTTACGTTGATTAACGTGGCTGTCTTGATGGCTGAAAATCAACCAGTGGTTTTGCCATTTTCCTTGGTCCAAATCTTGTATCATGGTCCTCCCGCAAACAACATGTCGTTGCACGTTCAAGTACCGAAGCAGTGTATCATGCATTGGCAGATGCAACCTCTGAAATCTTGCGGCTCCAATCTTCAGGGCTGGCCCAGCAGTGTAAACGAAAAAACGGGGCTTTGCCCCATATTTTTTAATGTACAGTATAATTCCGTCTAAATTTTTAAATATATGACAATATAAACTCCATAAAAAGTCTTAATAAAGTATACACCTAATAACTAAATTTTAAATTCAATAGTTGGGCTCAAAAATATAAGCCACACACTTTGTTGTAACGATCAAAACTCAGTAAAACAAAAACTGTAAAAGCAAAAGTCTCATCTCTCTGGCTCTCTCACACACACATACTCTCTCTTAGAACTCCAATTAAACACAAATAAAACTCTCTCTCCCTCTCACACATGCACAACTTTTTATCTTAAATCATATATAAAATCAAACTCACATAATATAACTTACTTAATTTTATAAACTTTGATTTAGAAAGAACTAAAATATCAAATTTTAATGTTGCAAATAACTATGATAAATCAAACTATATTATTTTTATATTTTTTCTATAATTTTAAGCTCATGTTATATTCTGTAATTATAAATATCATATAGTTATTTAGAACTAATTTGTTGATTATTTATTATAAATATGGTAACTAGAAAATAATCATCTAGATGTGAAAAATCTTTCTAAAAAATGAGATAATTTTAAAATAATTAAATCTTAAAATGATCTCTTTATTCCTACTACCAAACAACACATCATAGAAAAATAGGTTAAAGTCATACAAATAAACAATTAATAGATCCAAAAGAATAAGAAATAATAAAATAATTAAAAAAAATAATTAAAAAAATATTCACGATAAGAGTTAAACATGCAAAACATACAAAAAGAAAGAATGAGAGAATTAGAAATACATACAATTTTAAAAAAGCCTCATTTACAAATGTCGCTTTAGGCCTGAAGTTTTCTTAAGTCGCTCATGTCAATCTTTATTCACTGAACTTCATATGTTCCCAACCAGAGCGACCTATATTGTGGTGTAATAATGTTGGTACAACTTTTCTTACAGCAAATCCGATATTCCACAACCGGATGAAGCACGTTGAAATCGCGTTCCATTTTTGTACGCAATAATGTTGATAAGGGCAACCTTAAAGTTAAGTTTTCTCTCCACCAAGGATCAAATAGTTGATTTTCTCATAAAATCTCTTCCCACTCTAAGATTTCATCTACTTCGGGATAACCTCGACCTTTTCCAATGGAAGCCTTGGGTTGTGGGGGCGTATTAGAGATAAGGATTAGGATTATATCTAATCCTTATCTTTGAGCAACTTCCCACCTGATCGGTGATACTAGAAAAGTGATAAATCAAATTTGAATTCATTTCTTTGTACTCATTACACTATATATATTAGGCTCGTGTAACTCTAACGATTAAGGAGACATAAAGGGTGTGTTTGTTGGACAACTCAAAAATCCGTTATGTAGAAACAAGCACTTCTCAAAGAAATAAAATTGTTTGGTGTTCAAAAAAATTTGAACTTATCAAAAAGAGCATCTTCAAGATGCTTATTCTAGAAAAGTCATTTAGGGGAGCTTCTCAAAACTATTCTATTTGCATTTCTCGGGAAGTGATTTTTAATTTCACCTTACTTTCTAAATTTAGTATTAATTTTTATAATTAAATATTTGTTTTAGCCCTTCTTCATAGATAATTTACTTATCTCAGATTATAAAATAGAAAACAAAAATATATGTATTGTATTAGAACATTAGTTGTAGATAGACATGACTACTTAGTTAAAAATAAAAATTGTTTCAAAAATACTTCTAAAACATACTTTTATCAAACAACTTAATTTTTGAAAAAGTCAAATCTTAAAAAGTCATTTTTAAAATTCCATCTTAATGAAGGATTATTACTTTAAGAAGTTACGTCAAATGCAACCAAACTCTTATGAAGGTCTCATAGAGGGAAGAGAGAGCGATTTACTTGCTAGAGAGGGAAAAAAGCAAAATAAAATCTAATATGTTATTTAATAAAAGTTATTTTGACTTGTTGCTTTATTAGAAATATCAAATTGTAATCTTTGGTTATTAATGATAACGGGATTTCTAATGATTTCAATTTGGTCCAAAAAGATAAAGAATTATATGTAAAATTTTGAAATATACAAAAATAATTAATATCTAGAAAATTATTTCTTCTTTCCCCCTCATGAGAAAGACGGCACACCTTCAATATTCATACTATCTTAAATTTTTTTTTTTAACATAATATAAACTTAACATAAAATTTACGAATTAGAATTACTTATTTTTTATATCAATATACCATGAATTCTGTGATTTTGATAAGATAAATTCATTTAGTTGGTATTATATGAATAATAATTTAAACTTTTTTTCGGTTTTCTTCATTTCTTGATCAGGTAATCGTTGAATCTTTTTAAAATTTTGGGAAATTTTAATTTAATTTATTTTTTAATTAATATAAGCCGTACATAACCCAATGCCTATCCTTATCTGATAAAACCCATAAACCCCGAAGTCATCAGAGTAACTCATCTTCTGCTAGTGCAACCATGTCCCTTTCCTCCAAACTCATCATCCCTCTCCACCTCTGCTTCCCAAATTCTTACCCCAACTGCAAACTCCCATTTTATAGTCTCAAACCCTCTTTCTCTCCTCTAAAAATCTTCACAATCCGATGCGCCAAGCGAACGAAAAGGACAGGAAAATTGAGATACCCATCAGAGAAAAAAAAGCTCAAACTGAAGCAACAACCCGAGATTGGTGTTGAAGACAAATTTCATGGCTTTTGGAGGTTGTCTAAGCTTGCAGTTTCAGCGCAAAAAGACCCTGGTAAAGATTTCCTTGGTGTTTCAGAGGCTTTGCTTGAAGAAATTGCCAAAGTTCTTGAGTTTCCGGTAATTATCCCCCAATCTCCCTTTTGTTTCGTTGAAAAATTGAACGAAAAAGAGATATGGGTTTAGCTTTTTGTATTTGGGTTAGGGTAAGTTGAGTCATGAGTGAGGTTTTTTTTTCTCGAGTACTGCAGTCATTGAATATTTTTTTTTCATTTTCTAGGCACTTTGAATTAAACTATTGTCGACGTTTCTATTCTACGAATTTATAGTTTCTTCTTTGTTGCACAGGTTGCCTCCATGTTGCCGCCAGAGGCATTCTCAGTCGTTAGGAAATCTTTTGATGCGAGGAAGGTTAGTTCAATTTAAGGCAATTGTGATGAGCATTTTTTCTTCCAAATGTATTGAGTAATGATATGGTTGTAGTTTCCTATTTTTTTTTTAAATAGGTTCAAAGAAAATTTAGTTAGGTTTAGCTACAGAAGAAAATACTTATTTTCTTGATATTTAACATATGTATTTTCAGTGTAAAAGTTTTTACGACCTTGGTTAAACCCTTGTAGAAATACTGCAAAACCTTAATCCAAATTCCACCACAATCAGTTTCTGGACTACATTATTGATCCATTCAATTTTGGAATTATTTTTTAGTTCTGTGTGGTGCCAGTAATCATTATATTGATGCCAAATCTTCAGCCAGAAAAGAAAAAACTTATTGATGCTAAAATTCTTGGAAGGCCAACTTTTGTGAAAATAGGGTCCTGTCCTGCCGTGAACTTATTCCCGTATGACTTAGTGGGTAAAATACTAAAATCCCTTTTCACTATAGGGAGCTGCAGATATTTATCAAAGCATTTTTTTTTTTTTTCAAAAAATATTCAGTTCTTAATCATTTGTCCATTTGGGAGAGCAAAATGCAGAGCCCAAGGTTATCTAGATTTTGAATTTCTGGGCTGTTTAGTTGGAGATTTAATACTCTAAGGGAATCTTGCCATGTGAAGATTTTAACCCTACCTCATGGTCAGAGTTGAACCCCGAACAATGTATCACAGAAGTCCTATATTGCTCAATTAATTGGAGCTGGATTTATTTGGTGGTAAGAATGTACAATTTTAAAGATATGATACCATCCAGGTGAAGTACAAGTTCATGCAGCCTCCCCAAGGCCACCTGTTAAAGATCATTGGCTAAGTAAAATCATCACTGTGTGGAGCATGCTCAAAAGCTTGGCTATGGACTTGAACAGTAAAATGATGCATTGAGTTCATGAATTTATACCCTGGGTGCTTTGCATTGTTGTCCTGCAATTCGGTTTCCTGCACGTTCTGGGAAGTTTGCTAATTTCTTTTTTGAACGGATTGCTAATTTTATTTAAAATATTTGGATAGCAGGAAAATTTGTCCTTTTTTTTTCTGGTATTATGAATTGAAAAATTTGGCTCGAAATTCTTTTTAGGAACTCTTGATATAACATGGAGTTTCAGATATTTGATGTATGAACTAATTCACTTTCCTATTTATTCCAGATTCAGAAGGAGCCTAAGTTCGTCTATACAGTTGAAATGGATGCTAATAANACGAAAAGGACAGGAAAATTGAGATACCCATCAGAGAAAAAAAAGCTCAAACTGAAGCAACAACCCGAGATTGGTGTTGAAGACAAATTTCATGGCTTTTGGAGGTTGTCTAAGCTTGCAGTTTCAGCGCAAAAAGACCCTGGTAAAGATTTCCTTGGTGTTTCAGAGGCTTTGCTTGAAGAAATTGCCAAAGTTCTTGAGTTTCCGGTAATTATCCCCCAATCTCCCTTTTGTTTCGTTGAAAAATTGAACGAAAAAGAGATATGGGTTTAGCTTTTTGTATTTGGGTTAGGGTAAGTTGAGTCATGAGTGAGGTTTTTTTTTCTCGAGTACTGCAGTCATTGAATATTTTTTTTTCATTTTCTAGGCACTTTGAATTAAACTATTGTCGACGTTTCTATTCTACGAATTTATAGTTTCTTCTTTGTTGCACAGGTTGCCTCCATGTTGCCGCCAGAGGCATTCTCAGTCGTTAGGAAATCTTTTGATGCGAGGAAGGTTAGTTCAATTTAAGGCAATTGTGATGAGCATTTTTTCTTCCAAATGTATTGAGTAATGATATGGTTGTAGTTTCCTATTTTTTTTTTAAATAGGTTCAAAGAAAATTTAGTTAGGTTTAGCTACAGAAGAAAATACTTATTTTCTTGATATTTAACATATGTATTTTCAGTGTAAAAGTTTTTACGACCTTGGTTAAACCCTTGTAGAAATACTGCAAAACCTTAATCCAAATTCCACCACAATCAGTTTCTGGACTACATTATTGATCCATTCAATTTTGGAATTATTTTTTAGTTCTGTGTGGTGCCAGTAATCATTATATTGATGCCAAATCTTCAGCCAGAAAAGAAAAAACTTATTGATGCTAAAATTCTTGGAAGGCCAACTTTTGTGAAAATAGGGTCCTATCCTGCCGTGAACTTATTCCCGTATGACTTAGTGGGTAAAATACTAAAATCCCTTTTCACTATAGGGAGCTGCAGATATTTATCAAAGCATTTTTTTTTTTTTTCNATCCTGCCATGAACTTATTCCCGTATGACTTAGTGGGTAAAATACTAAAATCCCTTTTCGCTATAGGGAGCTGCAGATATTTATCAAAGCATTTTTTTTTTTTTCAAAAAATATTCAGTTCTTAATCATTTGTCCATTTGGGAGAGCAAAATGCAGAGCCCAAGGTTATCTAGATTTTGAATTTCTGGGCTGTTTAGTTGGAGATTTAATACTCTAAGGGAATCTTGCCATGTGAAGATTTTAACCCTACCTCATGGTCAGAGTTGAACCCCGAACAATGTATCACAGAAGTCCTATATTGCTCAATTAATTGGAGCTGGATTTATTTGGTGGTAAGAATGTACAATTTTAAAGATATGATACCATCCAGGTGAAGTACAAGTTCATGCAGCCTCCCCAAGGCCACCTGTTAAAGATCATTGGCTAAGTAAAATCATCACAATGTGGAGCATGCTCAAAAGCTTGGCTATGGACTTGAACAGTAAAATGATGCATTGAGTTCATGAATTTATACCCTGGGTGCTTTGCATTGTTGTCCTGCAATTCGGTTTCCTGCACGTTCTGGGAAGTTTGCTAATTTCTTTTTTGAACGGATTGCTAATTTTATTTAAAATATTTGGATAGCAGGAAAATTTGTCCTTTTTTTTTTGGTATTATGAATTGAAAAATTTGGCTCGAAATTCTTTTTAGGAACTCTTGATATAACATGGAGTTTCAGATATTTTATGTATGAATTAATTCACTTTCCTATTTGTTCCAGATTCAGAAGGAGCCTAAGTTCGTCTATACAGTTGAAATGGATGCTAATAAACTTCTAAGTCTGGAACCTCGGACTTGGGACTTCATTTCNTTCCAGATTCAGAAGGAGCCTAAGTTCGTCTATACAGTTGAAATGGATGCTAATAAACTTCTAAGTCTGGAACCTCGGACTTGGGACTTCATTTCTCGATTGGAACCCAAAGTTGGGCTAATAGAGCATATGCCTCATGAGAGAGTTTCTGGTGATTTAATTCGTATAATACATGATACAAGAAAGATCAATGAAGCTGCAGCTTTGATAGAAAATGGCCAAAGCAATTACTTGGGAGGGTCATACAAGTTTCCAACTACTAGTAAACCAAAAGTTGCTGTTGTTGGTAGTGGGCCATCAGGCTTGTTTGCATCTCTTGTCCTTGCAGAATTTGGTGCGGATGTCACGTTATTTGAAAGAGGTCAAGCAGTTGAACAAAGAGGGCGTGATATTGGTGCTTTGGTAGTTCGGAGGATTTTACAATTGGAAAGCAATTTTTGTTTTGGGGAGGTTATATCTTTATGCACTTAGTACATTTAAGGTTTTTCTAGTATTGCAATTCTCCACATTATCATTTCTGCCTTGTTCTACTATCTTGCAACTATCTGTCATGGAAAATTGTATATTAATTGGAGCAATGCTATGAGATTCTATGCCATGGATTTGCACACACGTTAATGAAAAATCTGTAAGAGTACCACAAAAAGGATAGAAGAAAATGAGGTGTTGAGATAATTGAACAGAGCATGGATAGCCTCCTTAGAACATCCAAAATAAGATAGGATAGTTTTTGGACTGTTCTCCAGACTTGGTTTTCCAATAAGAAAACATTGGTCATTGTTAATCTTTTACTCAACAGGATTCTGTTATCGAAAATTGTTCATATAAACAAGCAATGTTAGCCATAGGCCAGCAAAATGGTGATAGATAGGTCATGTTTAAAAGATAATGTCTAAGAAGTTCTTAAAATATTTCTCATTGATCAATAGTAGGGGGAAAAGTGAAATTTTTTTATATGAGTTGTACGTCAACAATTCTTTACTATTTGTTCTTTTAGCAAATAATTTTTTTT
>CAUOFW020005902.1:210161-293728 GCA_963454935.2 Ilex paraguariensis
AGGGAGGGAGGGGGGGGAGAAGGGGGACTTGAACCCTTGACCTCAATAAGACAAAATCTTTACAGGACAAGGAGTACCATTGGACCAAAGTCCCACTAGTAAAGATACACAACAATTAGAATTATATTATAATTGTCATTTTAGGACCTTATAATCAATATTTATTTAAAAATTAAATAATTTGTCACATAATTGTGCATGAAAATTATTTTTTTTGTTTTATTTTTATGAACTTTTATAGTTGATTGTGTCTGTAGTTATATAATATGACGTTGTCAAGAAGTTTTTGTTCTCAAATTTTTTTAAAATTTTGTTGTCTTTGCACTTTTGCTCTTGCTCCCGCTCTTATGTAATCTAAGGCTGGACTGAATTGACACTAATCCCATCTAGTATTAAGTGTCAATGTCAATCTAATAGTAAGTGTTGATGAGATCAATAAATTAAGTTTAAGTTTAAGTGACATTACTTTAGAAAAAGAATGTTGTTGCAAAGGTGTTAGTGATGGTGCATTTTCTTAATATTCATTCTTGAGGGGGAGTTCTAGGGTACCGTCGAGGGTATTGATATCAAAAGTTATAATTTTTTAAGGTTAAATTATAATTTCTTTAATGTGTAAGTTACGGTTTCAAAGGGTACGATCGAATATGAAAGGTTGAAATCGATACAATGTTCTTCATGATCGATCATAACTGTCTATAATGATCTTAACTTCTTTTAAACAGTTATAACTTTTTTTTTGTCAAAATTATAGTTTTATCATACAAAATAGTAAACCGGTGGTGCAAATATCAAAAACTTTTGATACCAATATCAAAAAAAACATAAAAAATTCAGTACCGTAAAGTGTCCCATCCTTGAATTTTTTTTTCCCAGTACCAGAGTTTCCCATCCTTGAAACACATAAAAGGAAAAACAAAAATTGAAATGTGTTATGAAGAATCTCTAAAGGTGTGTACCTTCCACCTACCGTGGACTGGTTCAATGTGTGATCAACAAGGAACAAGGACCATGGCCTAGCTTGGTTACCTCGAGGGTGCCTAAGATCTATTCAAACGGAGGGGCCTATATCGTAATTTGTGATTGCAAGTACCAACGTTCACGAAGTCCACTTTAATTCAATGTAACTCCTAAATTTATGTTTGGTTAAGATCTCAGGCCTGAAATTTAAATTTCGGCCCATTAATAACGGTGGATTAAAACTCACAAATGGCGATTTAATGAAAGGAGATTAGGGAGGTCGGTACCTCTCAAAAAATTTAATAAAATAAAAGTACATTTTTTAAAATAATTGGGATAAAAGTACATCTGCTAATAAAAAGTCAAAAAAACTCTTTTACCCTTACCATAAATAGAGTATACCTAATTAAATGTGAGACTTTCAAATTTTTTTTTGATATTTGTGTATTATTTAAATTTTGAAATTNATAAATAGTGTATACCTAATTAAATGTGAGACTTTCAAATTTTTTTTTGATATTTGTGTATTATTTAAATTTTGAAATTATATATATATATATATATATATATATATAGACATACACACACACACGTACTACAATGACATGAAACAGTGACACGCTCAACAAAAAAATAGTAACATCAAACAGTAACACAAATATTTTTATTGAGCGTGTCACTGTTTGATACTATTTTTTTTTTTTTGTTGAGCGTGTATATATATAATTTTAAAATTTAAATGATACACAAATATCAAAAGAAATCTTGAAAGTCTTACATTCAAGTATGTGTACACTATTTATGATAGGGGTAATTATGGAATACATTTTAGAAAGAATTTGAAAATGTTTTAAAATGTGTACTTATTGACAACTATTTGATGAAAAAGAAGACTTAAAGGAGAAAAAGTTTAGAGGTAATACTTAATGCCAAATAAGTTTTGAAAAAAGTACTTACAGCCCATTATCTATTAATGAAACTCAATGAGTGGGGTTGAGTTTCAAAAGTAAGAGATAGAAATTGTTGATAAAAAAATTATTTTATCCAAAAATTCATTTATTTACTTAATAATATATATTTTAGTCAATTGAAGAACATAAAATAATAATTTTTATATATGATTTGACATAAATTCGTAAGTCCTACATGTATATATATTATTTACCAAATATGAATTGGATAGGATACAGTATTTCACTAATTGCACATCTTTCCTTTCTTTTTTCCTTTTTAAAAGTGGACAATATATTCAGGGACAATCCAAAATATTTTGGGGCCTAAAACAAAAATAATAAATGAGGCTCTTTTTTATATTTTTATTATTAATAATAAATTTATTAAAATCTATTTTTTGTTATTATAGTTGAGCGTAATGGGGGGAGAAGGGGGGGAAGAGAGAGAATGATTGAAAAATTATAATAAAAAGTGTGAACTTGACTTTTTTTGGGTTTAAAATTTGATTTTTAGTAGCTTTAATTTTATTGTCAGGTTTTTTTTTTTCAAAAAAAATTAAATTTTAGGACTTTTTAATTTCATGGACTGAATTAATAAGGTCAATTCACTCAAGTTGAAATCCTTTTTTTGAACTTAAATCTACATTTTTTTTTGGTCTATTTCTATTGAATTTAGATGTTTTGTTTAGACTATTATTACACACCTTAAGACCCTCCTTAAGGGGACTAAAGGACTTTATTGACTCAGTGGTTGGACCGACCTGAATATATTTACATGAGTAGTGTTATTTAGACCAAAAAACTTGACTTTATTTAATGATTTGATAATATAGTTTAATTGAAACTATCGAATGAAAAGTAAGTTCTAATGTTTAATAGAAAACACAGTCAATCAAAAGAACATAATAAATTAAGTATATATGGGTGGGAATCGTAGAATATGTTACGACACTATAATGATTTTTCCTTCCAAAGAATCAAACTTAAGGGTGTCAAACGTGTCGAGTTGAGTCATTTTATGTCGGGTTGATTTCGAGTTTGTGTCAAAAATCACAAAACACAAATATGACATGTTTAATAACCGTGTTAAGAAGTGTAAACAATAATTTAACTTGACTATTAAACGGGTATTCGAACTCGACCTATTTGATATGTTTAATAAACAGGTTATTTTCGGGTTAACAAACATAACATAACCTTTTTAACCTATTTAACACACATAACCTGTTTCCAAATTTATTCATTATTATTAATACATCATTCAACCATTCATCTAAAATTTCAAATAATTTTTTAACCAATAATATATTATATCTCATCAATGAATTAACTAAAATACATTCAAGTTTCAACCCAAAAATTAAAGTAATAACCATATTATTACAATGCTATAATAATGTTAAGAACTATATTCTCAATTATCATAATAGAAGTAATAACTAATAATTAATAATGTTATGATAACATCAGTCATACATAATAAACAAATTATACTGTCATAAACGGATTAAATAGGTCTTTAATATGTTAGGTCGGATTCGTATCCGAATCATATCAATCCGTTTAAAATAGACGGGTTAATCAAATTTTTATATGAACCCGACATGAATTTTTTTGTCTATTTAAACGTGTTGACATGATTTTATTCATTGACTCGTTTAATTTTGTGTTTGATTCATTAATTTTGTATTTGATTCGTATCATGTTAACGTGTTGTGTCTAAAATTGTCGCCTCACAAATCCCACATGACAATTTGCACTTTTGGAATATCATGACATGTGTTGAGCCATTAAAAGTGCCATGTAGGACATATTTGAGGCTCATAAGAAAGATAAAAATAAAAACATATTAAATAATAGTACAAACTTTAGGAGATATCAAGTTAATGACAGTGTACAAACTTGAGGAGATTTTTTTGTAAAAATATTAGTATTTCTAATACGTTCTAATAGGTTGTTTATCTACTCTTTATTTTCTATTTTATAAAATTGACTCTTAAAAAATAATTCCAATAGGCTTTCTAAAATAAAGAGTCTAATTTGACTCTCTACATTCACTCTCTATTTTATTTTTTCAAAATAAAGAAAGGATGTTGATGAGACATTTTCAGACACACCAACATAACGACACGTGTACAGAGGCGTCAATAAAGACTCTCTGTTGTGATCCCGACACGTCCTCGTCGGTCTATAATCCCCCTTCTCCGAGGGTACTATTTACAGAGATCAAGGATCCCCAATACGCCATGGAACCGACACGTATCCCTCGGTCAGTTTGGGTATATCGGTCCCTAATCATGCTAGTTTATCGACACCGAGGTATATCTGTCCACATGACGTTTCTTCTCTTGCAGGGGCTATTGATTGACAGATTACCAGCCTAGGCTGGGCTAGACTAGCCATCATAACATCGGCCTACTCAAATGGTGTCAGGAGGCACAAGAAAGCAGAAGACTCAACCAAAGGAAAATGAGCGCATTGCACATTGTGTTAGGTCAGAAATGAAAAGATCAGAATACCCTTACTGACACACGACTTGGGAGGGCAGACATTTAATGCATCTTTCCCCTAATGAGACATCATTTAATGTATAAGAGCCTGAAAGTGAAAGGTAATAAATGTTCCTATGCCTGGGCATTTAATACATCTCTGCCAAGAAAAGGTCATTAAACACTCGGCAGATCGAAGAGAAAACATTAGTTGTTTGGAATCCCGAATAGTTATGAATGAAGACATTTCTCATAGAAATTAGTGTGCACACTGCCCACCTCTAATGATTACCTACTAGTTACGCTGTTAGCAATGATGAGTTTTGCAAGATATAAATAGTCCTTACAAACACATTGAAGATAAATTTTTTTCCTCTATTTTAACTTTTGAATAAAGATGCTCTCTATTTTAAAGAGCACTATTAGAGATGCTCTAACATGATCCATTAAGAAGACCAACTAGATTGCAATGTTTTTTTTTTCACTTATAAAAAACACAATTTAAAGGTGAATCATAAGACGGACACAACAAGTGCGAGTGCAATGGCATATGTAGTTGATGTAACCACCATAATTTTAGTAGCATATTCAATCACATTAGGGGTGTCAATTTATTTTGTTAACATAAATCCGATTCGAACCATGTCCGACATGAATCCAAAAATAACACGATTAGTTGACACAAGTAATAAATGAGTCAAATTAAAGTTCGACACTAATAACACGATTAATGAATATTGTAAATAAAAAATAATTATTTAACGAGTATTGTAGATGAAAAATAAGAATTTTATAAGTTTTTAAACAGTATTATATTAGTTATTGTCAAATTAAATAATTTTTTATTATTACAAATATTGACACGAGCCCGACACGTACCGAAAAATGATACGACACAAAAATAACACAATTAAAAATGATACGATACGAAAATGATACGACATGATATGATTGACACTCCTAAATCACATGACTGCCCATCATTTGTTATTTGGTATTTTATTCATGGAAGATTGGTTGTAAAGTGCTTCCAATGTAAAAGATTGTTACTTTATTTATTCCTTTCTTTATCATCCACCACACTGATTAGCATCGATAAATTAGTGAACATATATAAAGCGTGTCTCGATTTAATAGCAAAAATATTCTATTGTGACTTGAGCATCATTGTTTTGTATCAAGAAAATATGTTTTTTACATTTTGAGAAAAAATTACACGTATTTGATTTTATCTAGATCTCATAATGACAATAGACTTATCCACTATATTCCTTTTTTTTAGATGGCTGAGTAAAAGAGTAGCTCTATAGCTCTAATGTTTTTGAAGCTTAAACATCTATTTCTGCGCCCTATTGGACTAAACTATGGGTGGAATTTGGGCGGGCCAATCCGAACCTAACCTGAAAAAAATAGAGTTTGAGTTGAGATTATTAATACTTGAATTAGACTTGAGTAGAAAAATACCAACCTAAGTTGAATTCGGACAGTATTTGGGTTGAGGCATCGAGTTACCTGTTTCAACCCGAATATATAAATCGGATTCAACTTGAACATATTTAAAAATAAATATATAAATCAATATAGTAATATAACTTACAACTTTAAATACTAGGGATCAGTCTTATGTTAAACATTTAGTTATTGTCTTTATATTAAACATTGATTTTTATATTTAAAATATTACGGTCTTTATGTTAAATATTTGATTGAAATTGTTGATTGTTTCTTTAAATAAATATTTGATCGAGCTTCAATGAACCCAACTCAAATTTTAATCTAAAATTAACCCGAATTACATAACATGAACCCAACCTAAATTTTATCAGAATAGTAATGCTAGACTGACCAAATTTTGGGCCTAAATGACATGACAGTTGACTTGGGCTTCTTTGATTGATGTCATGTCATTTGGGCCCCAATAAAAACTTCAAATAATTAACTGTCATGTCATTTGGGCTCCAAATTTGGTCAGTGTAGTATTACTCTTATCGGAATTACATAAACCGAATTCAACCCGAACTCACCCGAATTGAACTTGAGTAATACTCGGGTTGAGTGCCTCGAGTTGAGGTTGAGTTAGGGTTTAGAATTATATGCTTAGGTTGGGCTAGGATTGACCCCTCAACTAGACCAACTCATCCGAGTTGCATCCTTAGACTAAACACCTAGAGAGAAAGTTAAGTACTAAATCAATTAGAGAACACCAATCACACAAATTGACATATATTTAGGAGAAAGTTACGGACTACAACAATTAGAGAACACCAATCACACAAATTGACATATATTTAGGGTTAGCTGATCCTATATTGATGGGTTCCCGGATTATCTAAATCATTCGAGATAAAGTTTTTTAAACTCATACTCGACCCACTCGATTAAAATCCGAGATCATTAAAACTAAAAATCATACATATCATGCTAGGCAAATGGGTCATGTTGACAATTACTAGCCTTTGATATGACAATTTACTAGCAAGCGATTTGTTATTTTTAGTGGATCCCGTTTCATATACTAATTTTATGATAGGTATTACCATGTCAACAACTAAAAATATTGAGTCGATTTAGTTTGTCTAGCAGTACTCTTTAACAGATTGTCATTTCACTGTAAACTTCCTTAAAATATGCTGTAAAATTCCTTTCCATTAGTGGAAACCATGTGCAAACACTGCAAAAATTGTACGAGTATGGATAATTTGCACATTAAGCCATTTTATACAAGTAACAACTGAAATATTGTAAGGCCTACCTACAAATTGGAGGAAGGTCCATGACAGTGAGTTGAGAGTTACTTGACATATGATGTGTCTGAATCATAACGTGGGTAACAATCAAACACTTATGATTTTTCTTTTGCGAAGAAGAAAAATAAACTCGACACGAAGGTAAAATATCAATTGTCCAGTGTATTTTTTGAGAAATTAATTATAACAAAAGGAGAATAATAGTTGGATTAATGGATCCCACTGTCTTTCACCAACCACAGTGAGTGAGTGTGTGTGAGAGAGAGGAGGAGGAGGAGGTTAGCGTTCGAGGAATAGAACATTTAGGCAATGATGCATTTAGGGGGTGGAAGAAGGCGATTCCCTCACAAAGTATTGTTAAAATTACATAATGTTACCATTGCCATTATGAAGGGCGTTTTTATTTTTTAAAAAAACTTTTCAAATTATTTTTCTTTGAAGGTTTATTGCCTCGACCTATTTCCTGGATCCGTATTTGCATGTAAGGAGTGTGTCCGTTTTTTTTTTTGGTTCATTTGACCAATCCACAAAGAAATAATGGAAATAGTAATCCTAACATACCAATCCTCACTATTAGAGCAACTCCAAGGAGCTCTTTAAAAGCTCCTTCTTTGCTATTTTAGCTAGCCTCTCCCTAAAATTTGGCTCCAACAAACTAGGTATCCCACTAGTTATTTTTCATAACTCCCATTTCACTGGCTGTTTCTGGCGAGGCAACAACAGCTAGGTATTTTTTTTTTTTGCACCATTTTTCTCATTCCACAGCCCTCTCATCGTCTTTGTCCACAATCATAGAGGGATGTTGGCTGTGGCGTCTTCTTCCAAGACCCAAGTATGGACTTTCTTTAATTGGCTCCCATCTTTCTCTCTCTCTCGCATGCGCGCGTGCTCCTTCTCTGTGCTCCTATTGAAACTCCACCAAAACCCCCCTAAAACTAGATTGAAAACCCCATTGAACCCCTCTGAAAACCCTAGTGCAACTGCATCAAAAATCAAATCAAAAACCCTAGTGCATCGGTTGCTGGTAAAGGAAAAAAATTAAATTTATGCAATGTATGATTAAATTGCTATTTTTTAAATTTTATTATTGAAAGTTAATTAAAATTAGTTGAAGTAGTTAGCTAAAATAAATAGCGTGGTTTGAGTGAATTTGAAAAATTAGTTAGCTAAAGTAGATAATATAATATTTAAATATATTTTGAGTAGCTATTTTGATGAACATTCTTGGAGTTGCTCTTATAGTAGTTATGAATTTCCCAACAACTTTACCAGCAACAGATGTATTGTAGTTGCTAGTATTTATGGGAGCTCCTCTCTAATATTATATCTTTTTTTGTAGATAACATTCTTGTATGAAAATATATTTTTTTACTTAACATTTTTTTTTGATTTTTCTAGTACAATACCGAAAATGTTTCATAATCGCAAATTTTGTGTTGATTTGTTTGTGTTGTTGATCATAACAAAAAAAAAAGTGTAACATAAAAGAAAAGAAAATCACACATGTTATTATTTTATTAAATTAAAAAAAAAAAGAGTTACAATATAAAAAATAACTTTCAGTGATATAGTTAGATCCTCTTTTTGCACACTTTCACGAAGGATCAAGAGAGAATTTGCATCGGAAAACAAAAATGAGAGCATCCAAAGAGCAGCATTAGAGAATACATTGTCTTTGATAAGGCTTGACTTGTGAAATTTCGTCTCAGACTTGGNGGGGGGGGGGGGGGGGGGGGGTTTGGTTCTGTCTCCTTTGCAATCATAAATCAATTCCAAAAATTTGGACCACCTTTAGGAAAAGTATTACCTATGCAAATCTAATGCAATTTGATTCTTTCTATATTGTGGATGGGGACCTAAATGCAATTCAAATATCACTCTTCATGTTAAAAATCATAATAGTTTTCAAACTTGTAGATGGTGATGATCAATAAATAGCCTTCAATTTGTAAAAATGGCTAAATATCAATTCAACTATTTATCTTCCCATTGGATTCTGATTGAAAGCTGTTACAAGTTTTGAGTTAGAAATTTGTTGGAGCAAATACGAATTGAATCGATAAATTTGGTATTTTTTTTAAAGACGATAATTGTTTTGCCATAAAAAACTCTTTTTTTGCGAAGGCAAAAATGATGGCACAAATACTTTGTCGTAAAAGCCTCCATTTTGCCATAGTGCTTTTTGGGAAATTTTATGTCTAAAATAAATTGTCACTAAAGTTTACAATCCAACAATCTTGTCTGTCTAACTATGTCAGTGTTCATATTAAACCGGTGCGAATAGATACTATATTTGGTGTAAAGTAATTTGTCTAATATTCATATATTAAATTGATGTGAATAGATACTACATTTGGTTTTAATCGAAAGAACGATAAATAGTAAAGTAATTCCTCTTATACTATTGCCGTAGGAAAAAAAAATAGCNTTGGTTTTAATCGAAAGAACGATAAATAGTAAAGTAATTCCTCTTATACTATTGCCATAGGGAAAAAAAATAACAATTTGACATGAATTTATAAGATATGATTTTAATCTTTATGGGTTCGAATAATAGTTAGGTTGACTTGTTGGACTCACCATGAATGATCAATGAATACAAGTGAATAATCATTGAATATCAATTTGATTATACATAAAAAAAAAAAAAAAAGATTATACATGACATCAACCCGACTTTATATTATTTGTACACAACACAAGTCTACCAAAAAGTTCATTTCTTATGGTTAGAGGTGAATAAAATTATACAAAACCATTTTCTTGTGTGTTTTTTATCAGAAAAAAAAGCTAATTACTTCTAATAAAATCCTTTCAATGCAAGAAAGTATCTCCGAAAAAAATTCATTTTATGCCAAAGAAAATTCTTAGGAAATTTAATTTCTTTTTATATCATTATCTGTTGAGCCAAATGAACTTTTTGGTAGCCGGAAATCTCTTGTATTGCTTATGAAAAAAATGACTGGTAATTACAAATTTTACAAGGGTTCTTCTTTTCCCTCGTTCTCTTAATATAGACCAGATCTATTATTGTATATAAAAAAATTTGGCAAACCAANGTAGCCGGAAATCTCTTGTATTGCTTATGAAAAAAATGACTGGTAATTACAAATTTTACAAGGGTTCTTCTTTTCCCTCGTCCTCTTAATATAGACCAGATCTATTATTGTATATAAAAAAATTTGGCAAACCTACACCTACATCTAGGGCATGCAATGCAATGAATCATATAAGAGTAATGTTATTTGAACTTAAAAATTTGACTTAATTTGCTGATATAATGGTGACTTCAGTAGAACTATTGAATTAACACCAATTTTCAATGTTTGATGGACCCTACAGTCAATTCAAATGTTATAGTAAATTAGGTCAGCAAATTAAGNAAGAGTAATGTTATTTGAACTTAAAAATTTGACTTAATTTGCTGATATAATGGTGATTTCAGTAGAACTATTGGATTAACACCAATTTTCAATGTTTGATGGACCCTACAGTCAATTCAAATGTTATAGTAAATTAGGTCAGCAAATTATGTCAATAAATTAGGTCTCAATAACATTGCTCATCGTATAATGGCAGATGTTTAAATCATATTTGTCATGTGACACCAAAACTGAACTAATATTTGCTTGGCCTATTTATTATGCCCATTTCCGGAGTCACACCGCCTATAACTCGAATCTGCTAAGACTATATTCACACTTGATAACTTAATGTCGGTTTTCATTGAATCAGTTGATTGTGTTAAGATTTGTAAAATCGTATTTAGTTCAAATTAGAATATCTAAGTTGTGTTAAAATTGATTGGGTCTCAACATACCATCCATTTAATAAGTAAAGTGATGTTTGATAAAACTGAAAGTTGAATATTAAAATTTAAATGTTAAATTTTAAGTGCTAAATATTGAATTTTTTAATTCGCAGACTGTTTGGTATCAACCGAAATTTAAGTATTGAATTTAATCAAATTATTTGACAAATATAAGGAGCTGAAGTTTAAAAATTATTATCATTCTACTTTTGCCCTTTTTTTTAACCATTTTTCCGCAAGTGCCTTATTTCTATTACTATCATCACAATGATGGTGGTAGTGGTGATGACGACGATGGTTGTGGTGGCGACAACACAATGATGGTGGTGGTGGTGGCAACGTTGACACAATGGTAATGGTGGCGACAACATTATGGTGGTGGTGGTAGCAATGACAATGGTAGTGGTAGTGGTGGCGGAGGCGGCGATGACAATGACGGTGGCGACTGCGACGACGGTGATGGTGGTGGTAACAGTAGCACAATGGTTGTGGTGGCGGCGATGGTGACATAATAATAGTGGTGGTGATGGCAACATAATGGTGATGGTGGTGGCAGTGACATAATAGTAGTGGTGGCAGTAACGATGGTGGTGGTGGTGGTGACAGTAGTGATAGTGGTTGTGGTGGCAATGGTAGCGGTAGTGATGTTAACAGTGGCACAATGGTGGTGGTGGTGATGATAACAACAACAATGGTGGGGGTGGTAGTAGTGTCACAATAATGGTGGTGGAGGTGATATAATGTTAGTGGTGGCGGCAACAGTAATGGTGGTGGTAGTGATGTTGGTGGTGACGGTGACACAATGGTGGTGGTGGTGACAGTGATGAAGGTGGTGACAGTGGCACAATAGTGGTGGTGGTGATAGTGGGGGGAGGGGGTAATAGTGATGGTGATGATGGCGGTGATACAATGGTGGTGGTGGTGTTAGTGTTGGTAGTGGTGACGATGACACAATGATGGTGATAGTATATTTGTCCATTATGAGAATTTAATAAAATTCTTACATCCTAACATTTTTAACATTAATTGATAGGTAGGTTATTTTCTACTTAAAATTTTAACCTATTTTTAAAAAGTGTTTAAAATATTAAGTAGTATAAATTTTAGGTTATCAAATGAGTTTAATTTATTAAGGGTTTAAAGAATTTAGTTTTAAACTTTAAGTGGTGCTATCAAAGAGTCCCTAAGTCTATAGATTAACTCGATTATGTTCCCCTTTCATTAACATTAGATTTATATACTAGCAATTTGACGAATTGTATAGAGAATTATAAAATCTTATGATTAGGTATCTTTTGTATGTGAAATTACCTTTATATAACAAATCAATAAATAGATTAGTGGATTGCTTATAATTCATTTGGTAACACATACAACAAAAATTAATAATCGATTACTCCAACTTATTAGAAAACTACCTCTACAAAATTACTTTGGAAAGAAAAAGAAGAAAAGTAGAAAAAGCAACCAAAAAGAAAAACAAGTTTTACCTTTACTCAAATAACCCGTTCCCGCCAAAATAAATTACAATAATGCTTTTGACTTTAAATGTCAATTAATAAAAGGTGTCAAAAATATAATAGGACCGTTAATACAATGTAAATACGACACATAATTAAAAATTTTGAATTTTTTAAGTCATTTATATTATAAATGAATGAATTTGACATAACACAATTAATAAATAAATAAATAAATTAAAAAATATATATAATTTATATACAACAATATTTACTATGCCTTACTCAATTAAGAATATTGGTGATGTGGTCTATGACGCAAATCCTCGATTAATAGGCCTGTCGATCAACACCGAAACTGAAGGGCAATTTTGTCAAGTAACTTGCGAAGACAATATGCATTAATCAAAGCGGCTGGCGCGAAAACAACGTCCTCTCCCTCCTCTGTCCATTCTGAACGACCCTCAACTGAATCTCTGTCTCTCTCTTTGTTAATATTATTTGTAGTTACAATTTAAATTTATTTATGCACATTTAATCACCATTATATCTATATAACTATACTTTTCTGTTGATTAGATATTGCTTTTCGATTCTTCTGCTATTCGGAACTTTCGGTGATGATTTATCGGCAGAAAACACATCTCCGACGACCGTCTGGCGATCAGTTTCATTGATTACCGGTTAGATACAAATTTCTACATTTAAAATCCCACTAATTGCTGATAATGTGTATGCATATTTGTTAGAAAATTGATGGGATGGGAGAAATTTTTGAATACTCCGTGATTTGATGAAGGTTATTGAGTTGTCTAGGGCTTTTAAGTCATTTATTTGACTAAAGTTTAGCAAAATTGAAACAATAATTGCCAGACGGTTTTTGTCGCTTTTATCTTTCTTTTCGGAATTTCTGTAATTTGTATGAAACTCTTGTAAAAAGCTCAAATCTCTCTCTCTCTCTCTCTCTATATATATATATGTGTGTGTGTGTGTGTGTCTGTGTTGAGTTTTTAAATGAATACTGAATACTGTCCATTATAATAGGAGCAAAATCTGTGAAATGCAGGCATTATTATTTTATGGATTGTTCTTGAAACCCCAGATCATTTTTAAAAAAAAAATTAGCTTTTTATTGATCTTCGTTATTAAATCTGTGAGAAAATGGAAATAATCAGTACCCGGATCCTATTTATATTGATTTGTTCGGATGACAATGTCAGAATTATATATGAACCGCATGTTTTTGTGTGTATACATTTGTGTATATGTGTATGTGATACTGTGAGTTCATGAGGATGCATGGCCATTGGACAATGATCTCCATCTGCACGTGGTCCTCCTCCTCTTCCATGTCTGTTCGCATAACTCTATAATTATGTATATTATTTGCACCTTAATTCTTTATTTGAAAATTCAACGTAAACTAATAAAATACCACCACACAAAATCCTTAACCATTCATAAACCTTTCTTTGAATTTCTTGGAATAACCAACGAAGAGCAATTAAACAACAACAACAAAAAGTGTGTCTGTGGATCATTTCAGAGAGACCCAGTAGATCGCAAGTTGACTATGTAATTTTTCCACCTCAGCTCAGGGGAAAAAGTTAGAGAGAGAGAGACTTCCTCTTCTATGGCCTTCATTGAATTCCCCTTTTATGAAAAGAAGTTGGGTGGAGGAAGAAGAAACAGGCCAGAGGGGCTGTTTTTGTATATGTATAGGTACACATCCAGCCCAGCCGACCAAGGCATTCCCGTGAGAGGGACTGAAGGTTAGGCACCAAAAAAAGGGGAAAAGAAAGAATCCCTCTCATCCTACGCATTCCTTTCACCTCTTATCCTACACCACCTTCCCAATTCTCTCTCTGGTCCTTCTCAATTTCTGAGGGAGAGCTAACCAATCCCTCCTTTTCTTGTTATTCTTCAAGGACCCTACACTGCAATTTGTTGTTGTCCTCCCCTGATGACTGTTAATATACATTTTAGCCCTCACCATGCTCTTCTCTGAATCAAAGATTAAGATGTTTCTCCATTTCCTGAGCATTCTTTGGAACTGCGTGAGTCTTATTTGGTTAGATTTAGGCTAGTTTGGACAACCAAGAAATACCCATTTCACTGTTGTGTTGTAACTCACAAATTCCTCTTCAGTCAAATCTGGGTGTCCACAAAAATGTATTCTTGTGATTGGATTTGCCTTTTTTCTTATGAGTTGTTCTTCTCTTTTTTTCATAGCTGTAACATCTCACTTTTAGTTATAAATTTTGTGACAGATTTATAGCAAAGGATTTTTTGAGCAATTGGTATTATATATTGAATGTGAGTTTCATGGAAGTCTGTTAAATGTGGTTAATTATATGAAAGGAGATATGCCTACATGGATGCATGTGGATCTGGACAAGCATTACAAAAGCACTCAGTAGTGGAGACCCCAAGGCCACCATTGGTTCGTGCTGATAAGAACGATGGTACCACCCGCCGGACTCGAACAAGGGAAGTTAGTTCTCGGTATAAGTCACCTTCTCCATCTCCCTCTGTATCTTTTGACTCTAGGCGTTGCCCTTCACCAAATATCACAAGAACAGGTACATCATCACCATCAGTACCAAAGAGAGCTATATCGGCGGAAAGGAAAAGGCCATCCACGCCACCCTCACCACCAAGTATATCCACTCCTGTCCACGACACAACTACAGGTGTGCAATTGGCATCCCGAAAGATGATTAGCAGTCGGTTGCCGGAGGTTTTATGGCCCACCACAATGCGTAGTCTCAGTGTTTCATTTCAGTCTGATACCTTTTCTCCTCCTATTAGTAGAAGAGAAAAACCAGTTACTAATGCTCTTTCAGATCGCACTTTGAGACTATCGTCCAATGTTGTGCAGAAACAGGGTGAAACACCACCTGTTTCACGAAAGCCTGCACCAGAGAGAAAGACGAGTCCTTTCAAAGGAAAGGATTCCACTGACCAGTTTGAGAATTCTAAACCAGTTGATGGTTTACATGCTCGATTAGTGGATCATCATAGATGGCCAAACAGAACAAGTGGGAAGGTATCTTACATTGGTCTGAACAAAAGCATGGATCTCACCGATAAGACAAGTAAAACTTCAACTTTACCGCATCCTGGAATGGGGATACCATCCCTGAGGAGAAGGTCCTTGGATGGTATGACTAAACCTTTACAAAAGCCTGCCAGTGATGCGGCGAGATTATTATTGTCATTCGATGAAAGTGGAAGTATAGATTTTGAAAGGCGTTCAGTTGATGATAATGCATTGAGGGGCCAAAAGCCGCCTGTTTCTTCAATTTTCTCTGGAAGAACAGCATCAGTGACTCCTGCAATTCGATCTCAAATTTTGACTAGTTCTGGATCAGGCGCTTCATCTCCAATTAGGACATCAGTGATATCATCCTCTGTTTCTAGAGGTGTCAGTCCAGCTCGAGCAAGGGCCTTACATCCTGCTCCGTCTAGCAGAGGGCCCAGTCCATCTCGGATAAGACCATCCAGTCCTTCAAAGCAATCCAACAGTTCAACTTCTGTCCTCAGTTTTTTTGTCGATATTAGAAAAGGAAAGAAGGCCGCAAATCACATAGAAGATGTTCATCAACTACGGCTGCTGTACAATAGACATTTGCAATGGCGAATTGCTAATGCCCAAGCAGATGATGCACTGAATTTTCAGAAAACAACAGCAGAGGTTCGGAGCATTAATTTTATGGAACTTTATACATCTGTTGTATAAATTATTCAGTTTATCTTTCTTGTTACCTGTATTTTGTTGTGCCTAGTTTGTATGGTAACTAAAAAATTTTGTTGCCTTCTCTTGAATCCACAGATTGCTACATTGAAAAAGAATAATAATAATAGTAACCATAATAGTACCAGAAATAATAGCAATATAATAGTAACAATGATAATGACTGGAGAAAAATAGAGTATTTTAAGTAAGCTGTGTTAAGCCCCAGTGCACATGCTAAATATATTTTGTCAATTTCTCCCCCACCAATTATGCTTCTTTCATTTTACGTCACTTGTAGTTAATTTCTGCTATGCATTTGTTTGAATCTTTGATGTTTTATACTATATATAGCCTGTAATGTTGCCAAATATCGAAACTGCATTGTTTACAGTCTTCACTGCTTTTATTGTATACTGTGCCATTTTGCCTTCTATGGAACTTAACATAGATCTCTGCAGTATTACATTGTAGTTTTCTGGTGCTTGTTTCAATCAATGATTTAATGACGCAGAAAAAATTATACGATGTGCGGAGAACCACTTCAGAACTGTGGAATTCAGTTACCAAGAAGAGGGTCAACCTCCAACTGCTGAGGCTTAAGCTGAAGCTGTACTCAGTTTTGAACAAACAAGTATGTATCTTCCTTTGTATATAATTCCTATTTTAACTTATTTATTGAGTTTGCATTAAGACATCAAGAAATTTTCAATATTGAAATGCATGGATTAATTTTGAACACAGGATGGTAAGGAGTTAATGAGCCTTGCCATCTGCTCGTCATATGCAGAACTACAATGTCTCCAATCAATACCAGTTTAATCTACTCTTTCATGCTAATGCGAGATTTATGAAATATTTTTTGGCAACCAAATGGAATGAGAAAGAAATAGTCATCAGTTATTGGGCGGGCTAGATGACCTGCCCTAGATAATTTAGTTGCTGTTCGTTATAGGCCTCGCATAAGTTATTATTGGGTAGAAATCATGTTTGCTATCTAATAACAGGAAAATGGAGAGCCACTTTATAGGACTCTTCTCATTAATTTGGGAGCATGGATAGCCAGTTTATTTTAACCACTTTAAATTTCCTTCATATACAACTAGCATTTCATGCAGATGCTATTACTGCTCTAGTCCTTCATATAGGGAGATACACTTATATGGTAGGGGCTTCTACATTGACATCTAATAAGCTCTAGAGATATGAAATTGTTTGCAATTTGTATCACAAGCCTGTGAAATTCAGTATGTGGTAAAAAAAAACCAGAATAAACAATAGGATCATGCATTTATCAACTACGGGCTGCATTATATAGGAATTAAATCATGGTCAAAGTATCTTAGACCAAAAAATATCTTTGCTGTCAAATAAACACAATTTGCTACTTAAGCAAACCCCACATTCCTGGTCTTGTTTTGTCATTTCACTTGTCTTTTACATTTCTTTCCAAGAGTTAAATGCTTTGTTTTTGTAGCATGCAAATTGGAACTTGAGAAATAGGCTTGATGGAGATATGCTTATAGAATGTGCAATTGTGGTTCTGTGATTTTCATTTTCAGTGTTTTTAAACACCAACCTATGCTTTTTTTTTTCTTTCACAGTATAAATATCATTATTTGATTGATGCAATGTTCCATAATGCTTGCATGTAAAATATGACTGGTTCAGATGGCCTACCTTGATGAGTGGGCATCGATTGAAAGGGATCATACTAGTTCTTTATCTCGAGCTATCGAAGATCTACAGGCAAACACTATCCGTCTTCCAGTCAATGGAGGGACCAGGGTATGACACTTAAAGACTAGTGATTGGGGCTAATTTTTAGAAAGGGCAATATTTGAGGGTGAATAATATCTTTAATTTGACAGGCAGATATTGAAGCTGTGAAAGCAGCTGTTTGCTCAGCTGTTGATGTGATGCAGACAATGGGATCGTCCACATGTTCTATACTCTCACAAGTGAGAGTTATTTATTTTCATTTCTATTTAATCTAGTCTTTCCTTTGTCAACTTGACGAGTATGATGCCATGTTGACCTCAGGACATGCATTGTTCTATGCCAACGATTAACCTGCTGATACAGCAATATCAAGTACATTCTTCTATCCTAGTGTTTTGTGCTTCACAAACCAGCACCCCAAACACACGGTGGTTGGCTTTTCATATGTAGCCAATTCACCCTCACTTCCCAGGGTACTTACACAACGTCCAATTGCACAGTGTTGTGACTCTAGTTGTGCTCTATTTATACTTCTTGTTTACATGTTTTTGCACACCCTCGACACATTTTCTCTCTGCATCTTTTACCTATAGATAAGAAAAATCAATTGACTCCAATTTTAGTTTCCCATAGTAAAATATTCCTAACAAATATTTGCTCGCTAAAAAATGATTTCTTAATATAAAAGAATTTATTAGATTTTTATATAAAAAACATATAGTAATAGCACTAGTTCGATTAAAAAAAAAAAACTTTTTCCTTATTAATCCAGGTTGTTAACAAGTAAACTGCCTGTGAATTTAACCTCTTGCTTTAGTTGGAGCAGTGATGTCCAACGAACCCAACCCCATTCTCACCAATGAACCAAGGATATCAATATTAATGAGCGAATGTTTGTCTGGCCCTTTTAAATCTTCATTCACCCATATTCGTTGGTGCATCTGCCAATTCTCTTCTCTTTTGATAGACAATAATTGGCTGAGGCAGACTTCACCGTTCTTTATCAAGTAAAGTGAGAGTGATTCTCGCTTTTCTCTGAGTATCATTGTCTTTGTCCAAAGCACAAATATGTCATATTAGGAATTCTGATGAAATCATAAATGGAGAACTCCATTTGGCCATGACAGGGGTCTCAACTCAGTATTTTTTTTTGGTGGGGTGAAGTTGGATTATAATTTAGATACAGGATTAAAGCTAACCAGAATCTCCATCTCAAACTCAAATTAAAATTCTATTCATATGCTACTGAGAATCAACAAATTGATAATAGATAAATGGTTCGCACCAGGGGGAGATTAGCCATTTTCCTAGTACCTTTAACAACATCAACAATCTTCCGCAAGATTTTGAAGTCATAATATTGCTCTTTGTTTCTTGTTTGGTTCTTTCCTGGTTCACATCGTTTTGCTGAAGGAAACATGCATGGGCTTGAATTCTTCTTATCTTCATTGTTTCTTGCTTGGTTCATGGTGTTCTGCTGAAGTAGGCATGCATAAAGATTTTAGTATTCTTCATTTCTTCTTATCTTCATTTCTCTTTCCTTTTTTGTCTCTGTGGTGATGAAAACATTATGTATTTTACCATAAGGTTCCCAGCTAGATCGAGTTGTTTGGCCTTCTCCTAAGCTCTCATGTTCTCTCAATTGAATATTGGCATGTACCCAGGCCCAAATATTCATTTCCACATCCATTGCATGCAAGTTGTAATGCAATTGCTGAGCCCTGCCTAATCTTATGTGTTTTACAGGTGGAAGGGATGAACTGCTTGGTTTCCGAACTTGCTGATGTAGCAGCACAAGAGAGATCCATGCTTGATGAATGTGAGACTCTTTTGGCTTCTACAACAGCTATGCAGGTGAGAATAAAGTTTTGTGGTTGCAATTCCTTTTTGTTCTTCATATTGTCTTTGGAATATGTCTTACTCGTAAAGCAAAACATAATTAGGAATATCAGCCATGAATACATTATCTCACAAATTATGTGTGGAGGTCATTGGGTTAGCGCACAGCTCTAATCATGTATAAGCATGAAAGGTACAATGAATCGCATGACTGCTGAATTTATGATATTTGCAATTTGAGATTTTCTGGCAATCATACCTTACTGATCCAGATAATAATTTAACATTTTCTGGTCAAAGATATGAATGAAAAAAACTATTTTTTCATATCTTTCATGTTTCCATGGTCGACCCAGTCTCAATTCAGTGCTCTAGTAGTCGAGCTTTATGTCCCTGCGATTCCACTTACCTCAGGCACTATACACTACATAGATGAATCCTGTTTATTTTTGTTTCTGATAAGCCTGTTCAAAACCATTGTGTTTATTTTTCCTTGCTGGGCTGGCATCAATTCAGTATTCTGGCAGTTGAGTTATATGCCTTCTTCCCATGCAATAGTCTTGTTAGATGAGAATTTGAACTTGGCTGGGCTGATTTGCTTAACACTATGAAACACACATTACAATCTCTTTCAATCTTCATGGTTTTTTGTTCTTTTTTTGATTATTTTTTCTTTATCACCTGCAAATAGTCAGTTTGGAAATGGAAAGGTTTCAGAAGCATTTCGGTAAACAACATTAAAATATTAAGAAATGTCAAATTTTATTTTTGACACGTTTCGAAATATTAGTCGAAACATCTCGAAACAAACCAAAACATAGAAATTTCAGTATTCTGTCATTTGATTCGTATTTTGGTCGTTTAGGTGGAAATGAATCGAAATTTTGATCTTAGTCACCAGTGTCTTGGCTTCAAAGAAGATTCATCTCTCTAGAAAAATATTTGTGTTCCAAAAATGAAGCTTTGCAATGGAATTTATTACATGAATTCCTGGCTTTTATGCATGTTTTCCTTGTGCATTTTCATTAGATATTTCGAAGTATCTGGTAGAGGCACAATATGCTTAGTTTGCTTACTGTTGATTTGATACAGGTTGAGGAATGCAGCCTTCAGACCCATGTCATACAGTTGAAACCAGCTCGGAAGAATGGTGAACTGACAATTTTTAGCAATTAAAACACTTCATTGCCTAACAGATGCTACACAACAACCTTAAGAATTCCCTCAGTAGCTGCCTTCTCAAATTCTCAGTGAGTGTGTATTGTTCTTTTTTCCTTATTGTTTTTCTTCTTCTTAACACTGGTGGGAATTTGTAATTTACTGATTCCTTTTTTTCCTACTCCCCTTTCACTGGCAGAGCAGCTGGCTCCATCCTCAGCATGTGTAGTTTTTTGAATTGTGAACGAAAAAGAAATGGAAAAGGAAGAAATCATTAGAATTCAATGGAATTCAGTTCTCTTTGTTTGTCAGCGGAATCTAGTTTTATGTAAGAATCGTGTTGTTTGAACTTAATTTACTGACCTAATGTCCACAAACAAATCTCAGTTTGACTGTCAGGCCTGTATCACCCCCACATATCTCACAGACTTCACAAGTTAAATCCTTCAAAGGGCCAGCAGAGCATATCAGTCTGGAAGTCCCAATTTTATCTAAAACTTGGGACACAAAAACTGTTGGGTATAGGACCAGCAGTTTTGTAGCATTTATTTCATATGGATAAATAATTTAGCATTCTCTAAGTAATCTTTTTTTTAAAAAAAAAAATCCGTCCAGTGCCTGGCACAGCTAAGGGGGCCTTCCTTTTATAGGGCTGTTGTTTTTTTTGGAAGACCCTTGGTCTCTCTTCATTGTCTACAGGTTCCAGACCTTTCTTCAACATAGGTGACAATGAGCAAGGCAGAGCTGGCACAGATTTAACACGGGAATAAGAAGCAAGTTCGCTTCCATTTTTGATCATCTTAATAGAAGGGATGAAGAAAGTGGACAAAATAGACTCATATTTTTCGGTTGAAAAGATGGTTCCTTTTTAGCCTCGAATTTCTCATTAAACAAAAACAGGAAAAGAATTCTAAAAATGTTCATAACACAACCCCTTCCTTAGTAGAGTCGTGTATTGTAAGTGATTTAAACTTGCCCAGAACGAGCCCCCATAGAGGCAAGTAAAGTTGGTGAGCGGTATAATAGGCAATTACATCTTGCAGCCCAGGGAGGACTCATTTGTTAGTTGATACCCCCTTTGTTTTGGGGCTGTTAGTAGTACCCCTTTGTTTCAGGGTGGACCCTTTCACTCTATTTTATTATACTAGTAGTGCACCACGTGCGTTATACGTAAATTTTTTTGTTGAAACATTTGATGAAATACATAAAAAAATCTAATTATATAGTTAAATTAAATATTATCTCATATTTATCATACTTAAATTATTAGTATTCTTTTCCTAATTATAAATATCCAATAGACTTATTTTCTTTGATTCTTTCATTCGAGCTAATAAGTAGTAAGGATTATAAATTTTTATTTTCTTTATTTTTTTTGTCTTTCTTGTTTTTTCTTTGTACCTCAATAGTTTTTACCAAATTATTTTTATTGTGAATGAAGAAAAAAAGTATAAATAGCCATTTTTTGGCGTTGGAGATGATATTGTATTAATAAAGTTGTCGACATATATTAATATTGGGATTTTAAAAAAAAATAATATCTTTTTTTAGATATCATGTTAAGTATAACATGACTATTCAAAAATTTTGCAAAGATAGAGAGATTTATATGATTTGTTAGAGATTAGTTTGTTATTTAAAAACATAGAGATATAATAGTAATTTGTATATTTAAATACAAAAGGATATGTTAGCCATTATAGTTTTTTATAAGGGTAAAATAGTGAATCAAAAATTTTTCATACTAAGGTACTTTTATTACTTGTATAGATAAAAGAATATTTTTTTGATACACCTAGGACATGAATTCTAAATAAACCAATGGGTCGTGACAAGTCGTTATTATTAGCAATGACTTCCTCTTTCATTACTTCATTCTTTCTGTATAGTTATATTTTGGGGCGTAACATTGTGGTTATTTCCTTGACTGACCAAGAAAAACAAGTTCAAGAAGCATCATCCATTCATCTCGATTTGGGTTTTTCTACACCATATTTTGATTGCCTTTTCTTTTATCCGAAATTCCTAGCAAATCCTTGACTCCTCGAATACAATGGGATTTCACAACTGACGAAACCATAGAATGTTTATGTGAATTATGATTTTTGCCTGGAATGTGAGCAAATATATCATATCGATTGCTTAATTGTACTTTGGCTATCTTATGTGGACTTGAATTAGATTTTTTTGGTTTTCTTGTTGGAACACTCGGGCATAGTCCTTGCTTTTTGGGACATTGATCCGAAGCTCGAGTGCGGTCCGTATGCCATTTTTTTCCTCTACAATGACGAATCAATTGATTTAATATAGGCATCACTCTTTCTTTTGTCCTTCCCTTGATTTTTTGCCTATCACTAGTGGTTACTCTCCGATCCGAAGCACCCATTTTACAGTCATAGAGAAATTCAATTGTCAAAATCAGTAAAAAGGCCATCACAAAAACAGATCAATCTTGTTGGGAGGTATTGCCCAAATAAAGGAAAAGGTGACTTCCGGATCAGAAATAATAAATAAAATTAAAACAAGATAAAATATTATATCAAAACGACTTCTAGCATCACCGGAAGGATTGAAACCACATTTGTAGGCCGACAATTTTTCTAGATAGGTCGAAGTATTGGAAGCAAATGGAAAAGGATCACCGAGTGGAATTCAGTTACTGAGAACAGTATCAACCTCCAACTGCTGAGGCTTAAGCTGAAGCTGTACTCAGTTTTGAACAAACAAGTAATGCATCTTCCTTTGTATATAATTCCTATTTTAACTTATTTATTGAGTTTGCATTAAGACATCAAGAAATTTTCAATACTGAAATGCATGGATTACTTTTAAACAGAGGATGGTAAGAAGTTAATAAGACTTGCCATCCGCTTGTCATATACGGAAACTATGATGTCTCCAAACATGGACGGAGTCGGGAATTTATTTCAATGCATAGTTGACAACTTTATACTTGGATAAAAACATTTAATCAAGAATTAATAAAATAATCTATTGCTAAATATACTGAATAAACCAACGCATTTTTAAAACTAAAAAAAAGTCAAAATTGGAATTTTTTTTTTAACAATAAGAATTAATTATATTTACCCGTTAATCCAGTGAGCAAAATATAGCAACTAAATATGTTTTAGCCTAACTAGTGAATGTTTCTTCTGTGCAAGATTGAAGAATGTGTTGGAGTTATGGACAATGGGCCTTATTTTTTAGAGGGTTGGGGCTTATGGTGGTGAAAGAAGAATGGCAAGAAATTGGAAAAGTGTCAAGTTTTTTCATTGTCTTTCCATTCACCAAGGACGTATTTTTTTTAATGGGATCTAAATTTGGAAGAGTAATACTATTAAAAAATAATTAATTTGTTGACATAATGATGTATCAAGTGATGGAACTCCAATGAAAAAGTCTAAGAATTATAGTCAGAAAAACACTATTGGAAGTAATTTAACAAATTAAGTTAATTTTTTAGGTCCCAATAACTTTGCTCATTCTGAAACTCACCACACAGATGTGATGAATAAAAAGAAAATCTGCATGCAGTCTTAGCTCAAACCTAGGCTGTCAACATTTGCACATACAAATAATTTAGGAACTGAATATATAATGATTGTTCAAACAATTTCACAAGGTAGATCCTCTCCAAAGACTTGTCAGAATTTGAAGTTGAATGTGTGATTGTGATATTTATAGAGGAGACGTTAAGACGTTAAGGTAGATCAATATTTAGGACACTTTGGGAAAATCCTAGTTTGCACCCTAAAAGATACAATTTTTTTTCATTTTGCCCCCTAAAAGACATTAAAAGGTTGCAATGTAGTCAATCGTCATTTTTTCGTTTGTCATCCGTTTGATTTTGTTATAACGTGCTTCGCATGTGATAATAGGAGGGGTTGTACTTTTAAATACTTGTTAGTAAAAACCCTTGTCTTCGTCTACCCAAGTGATTTGGGGAATGTACTGAGAGAGAGGGAAAAAAACAAAAGAGAGAGAGATTTGCCCAGATTTGGGGAAAAAGATTTAGGGTTTTACTGTCTGTCTGTTGCCTGGGCTAGGTTGAGAACCTTAAAGATTCAGAAGATGTTGTGGTTATTGAGGGAATCAATCAACGATTCACGGCCTTGTTGCGATGCGCCATGCTATGATACATTTAACATGTTATGGTTGACTGTGTTGACATCTATGGTTGTCTAATTTTTATTTGGTTTATGGGTGAATATACAATTGTTTTGTGGATATAACATTTGTCTTTATTCACTGTGTGGTTCATTGTGGGTTTATAGTTACTCTATGTTGGGACCACTTGGGATAATTTTTTATGGGGGTTGGGTGTGTAAGTGTAACATGTGATTAACTGTGTGTTGACAACTAAGGTTGTTTGATTTTTGTCTGGTTTATGGGTGAATATACAATTGTTTTGTGGTTATGGTGTTTGTCTTTGTTCACCATGGGGTTCATTGTGGGTTTATAGTTAGTCTGTGTTGAGACCACTTGGGACAATTTTTTATGGGGGGTTATGTGTGTAAGTGTAACATGTGATAGTTTTGTTTATGCTTTTTTGTTTGTTTGTTGTAAGTTGACTTTTTACTTTATACTTAAGTAATGGTTGTTTTGATTTTTTAACATTGTGGGGTAGATGGAATAATGTGTGCTTTGTCTGCCACTTGCTTGTGGCTGTATATGCAAATAATATTTGTGGATATTTTACTATCCGATTGCATCATGGTGGTAGATTGGGCAACAAGGGCAAGAAACCATATATTGGCGGGAAGATAAATAACATAGATATGTGTGATGCTGACCATCTTTCTTCGATTGAGTTGGAGAATATGTTGAAGGCTACGGAATTGGGATACTCTGAGCTGAGTAGATTCCACCATATAACTATTGATGGATGGAAAGTGTTAGAAAATGACAGATAGACCTTGGAAATGATTAACTATGTTGATAGCGACAGAGTCATTGATGTTTATGTTGAGCACATCAATCCAAATGTGTTTATCCACAATCAAATTGATTCAAATGCAGGTGGTTTGGTGGAAAATCAAAAGGAAAATCAAAAATCTAAAAGTTCTAATGATAGTGGCTCGTACTCAAACGGAGAGTCCTCAAAGTATGAATACTTTTATGATAGTGAGTATGACATGCATGATGATGAATTGTATGATACTTTTGTGGATCATGATGCTGAATTTGTTGTTGTTAACAAAGGGAAAAGAATGAAGGAAGACAAAGGAGTTGCCAAAGGGAGAAAAATGGAGAAAGGCAAAGGAGTTTCCAAAGGGGAAGGTGTTGGTTTTTAAGGTGACAGGGGCACAATTCTGCAAGACAATAATGATTTTTATGGTGAAGAATATGACACAGATGAGTTGATCAGTCTTAGTGGATCATCATCAGAGGGTGAGGAATGAGGAAATTCCAAGGTTAAGTATCCAAACTGTAATGCTAGGATTGACATGGTTGATCCACAATTTAAACTAGGTATGTTGTTCAAAAATGCAAATGAGTTTAGAGTTGTAATTAGGCAACATGCAATCAAATGGGGTAAGGAGATAAGATTCATTAAAAATGACAAATATAGAATAAGGGCAGTTTGTATGCCTGGTTGTGAGTGGTTAATATTTGCTTCCAACATGGCAGGTGAAAACAACATGCAAGTTAAAACATATAATGCTTCCCATAGTTGCAATAGAACTCTCAACATTAAACATGCTAGTTCAAATTGGATTGCAGATACATATGTTGATAGACTGAGATCAAATCCTACATGGCCCATGAAATCCTTCAAGGAAACTGTGCAGAAAGAGCATGTTTTGAACTTGGGAAAAAACAAAGTATACAAAGCTAAACATAAAGCAATGACAATTGTGAGTCGCACAAACAAAGAGCTGTTTAGTTTATTATGGGATTACTATGAAGAATTAAGAAGAACCAACCCAAATACAACTTGTATAATCAAGTCCAAGGCTTTACAGAGTGGTGAGGTAAAGTTTAAGAGATTATGCATATGTTTTGGGGCATTGAAAAATGGTATGTTGTATGGATGTAGACCCTTAATTGGCTTGGATGGCTGTCATCTGAAGTGCAATCAATATGGCATTTTATGACCAGCTATTGGGATTGACCCCAATAATCAGATGTATCCAATAGCCTATGCAGTAATGGAAAAAGAAAAAAAGAATTCTTGGGCTTGGTTTCTGGAACTTCTGAAGGAGGATCTATGCATTGTTAACACACATTCATGGACTTTCATGTCAGATACACAGAAGGCAAGTTTCATTATAACATGTTTTTCATGCCAGCTACATTAATGTATATGATTGTTTCAGGGACTTCTAGATGTTGTTGAGACTCTTTTCCCAAATGCTGAACATAGGTTCTGTGTCAGACATTTGTATAACAACTTCAAAGTTCAGCACAAGGGCTTAGCACTGAAGGATTTGTTATGAAGGGCTGCCAGGTCAACAAGAGTTGTTGACTTTCACAAGGTTATGGATGAATTACTTACTGTTGATGAATGTGCATATAGATGGTTGGGTGAAAGAACAATTGTGAACTGGTCTAGGTCCCATTTCAATATATTCTCCAAATGTGATATGTTGTTGAATAAAATGTGTGAGAGTTTTAATGCTTGAATTGTTGAGGCTAGGGAAAAGCCTATATTGACAATGCTTGTAGAGCACCATCAACATCTACTTCCAATCAGTCTAGTTTGAGAACGCCAACAACATCTGCTTCCAATCAGTCTGCTTGGAGAGCACCATCACCAAAATCAACTTGGAATACACTAAGTAATGCATCAAAAGGTAGTTGGAAGCCAACAAGCAGTCTCCCACAGAAGAATGTAGTTCATCCTAGACCAAGGTTAACACAAAGGCAACATCAGTTTTTGGGAAGGGGCTGCAGGACAATACCAGCAAGCTGTCTCTTTTGTTAAATTATACCAAATACATGTCTCTTTTGTTATACATATTTGTAATGCAACTGAACTGCAACACTTTTTGGTAAATGAATATGCACTTTTTGGGAAATGAATATGCACTTGTAGTAGGTGCTAATGAGAAACCAGGTTGATTCATGGATACACAAATTCATTAGTACATGCTAATAAATCATAATATTACATAACTTCAGTATTTCATTACAACAACCATCATCAGATTACATACAACAAAAGGTCTAACTTAGCAAAAAAATTCATCAATTTCACCTAGCTTCACTTCACCCATCTCACATTTTCAACAATTGCAATCATTCATGGATACACATTCACAACAGTTGCAATGGAAAAATATCTCCATTTGGAACCTCCACGGCTGAGCCATATCCATTAGCTTCATTCATGTATACACAGATGATCACAATGAGAAAACAGAAACCAATCATGTAGCACCAAATGCGTCCGCGCTCTTAGTTTGGATTGCTCCAACTGCTCTTCTAAATGGGTAACATGACTCAGCAAACCCGGAATTATTTAGCGCGATCTAGTACATATTGGGGGATCGATCCATAGAAAGTAACCACGCTTAGTTGTAACCTTAAGAAATGTTGAAACGAAACTGATCAAAACCAACAACAATACCCACTAAAAGTGGCAAAATAAGTTGTTTTGATGTCCAGAAAACATAATTTTCAAGAAATAAAACTAACCATAGTGCTAAAAAAATCCCTAATTTATAAAATACAAGTTGTAATAATCAGTTGCTTGAACACCAATATTTTGCTAAACAATATGGACACAAACGAACTAAAGATGAATAATGGAACAACTTACCCCATTATTCGCTCATGTGATAAATCTCCTTCTTGGGTTCAAATCTATCCACGATGTCTTCGTTTCGAGGGTTCTACCACAGTAACACATGGATTGCATTTCTCCCTCTCCTCCTACCTTATGGATCTTCTTATTCCACAAACATCGGAACCCAAATGACAACTTAGGGTTTTTATCCTCAAATCACTTGGGTAGACGAAGACATTGCATAGACAAGGATTTTACAATACAACCCATCATGCTATCATGTGTGAAACATGTGATAACAAAATCAAATGGACGACAAACGAGAAAATGATGATTGACTGCATTCTAACCTATTAATGTCTTCCAGGGTGCAATATGGGAAAATTAATCATTTGGGGGGGGGCAAATGGAAAAATTTGTATCTTTCAGGGAGTAAACTGAGATTTTCCCGAATATTTTAATTGGTAAGTTAGTCGTAAGAATTTAAAAGAGGTGATATATATATGTATCATCTTCTTGTACTAAATTCTAGTCCTGAAAACTAAAACTAAACATTTTTCTTTGAAGAAAAATGGAAAACGAATGTCGACTAGGATAAAAATAAACTAGCGAATTGATCACTAAATAGATACAAATAGGTACCAAAATTTTGACATCACCACAACTCACTTAGTTCTCTTGTTCCTGGCTCACGGAGCGACATATCAAAAAATAAAAAGGACTCAATCTAGTCCATAAGTTCTCCCTATAGATACTTTGTTGCGAACGAAAAAAAATTACTTTTTATTATTATTTATCAAACATGATCCCTTTGAGCTTGGGCTTCCACTTCCACCATGTAGCTACACCTGATCAAAATAAAACCTCAGGGGTGTGTTTTTTTTTTACCTTCTCTAATATCATGGGTATGAAAGACATAATTTAATATCTTTTTTAGTCCTATTTCATGTGTTGGTTTGTGACTCTTGCAATGTATGTCGGTTTCACATAAAAGTAATGATTGTATTAAATACCTTCCATTTGATTAAGATTATTAGACACTTGAAAGGTCAACATTATAATTTACTTTTATTGTGGTTCCCACAACAAAAATAAAGAATTTATTTTATATACATTGACTTTAATGCCCTTGTTTTGAATTTGAACATTAAGCATTAAAAGAGTCAATACCATAATTTATTGATATAGTACCATTGTTAGTTTTCTATCTCATTTTAATCTCACCTAGGGAGGTGGTATTAGATATAATTACATAGATGATTTAGTGGCACTGTTCATTCCGGGTCGGTATTAAGATCTGAAATTAGTTTCTTACTAAAAATGGTTAACAAACAAAGTATTAATAGGCCCCACATACTATTTCTCCCAATCCCATTCCATTATACCACTATTATACCCAAAAAAAAAAAAAACAGACCCCAATAGGCTTAACAATGTGATAAAACTATGATACCATGGTGCTATCTTTACCAAAATGAATATGTCATCCTTAATTTTGATTAGAATGATTTACAATCTTTGATTATAAAACTAATGTAAGAATAAAAAAAAAATATTGTGTGACATTTTAAATGAACTAGTTGATAAAAATTAGAGCTTTTTACCATACCTATGCCCCACCAGAACTTATATCCCAAACCCAATCAGTTTTAAACTTATTTTTCAAACTCAGTCTCTTTTTTAAAATGTCATTTCAAATGACGCCTTCAGGGTCTAAAATGTCATTTTGAATGACGTTTTTAAAGTGGATAAAATTTTTGGATTTGATTATAGTCACTCATCAAATCGTNGTTCTCTTGTTCCTGGCTCACGGAGCGACATATCAAAAAATAAAAAGGACTCAATCTAGTCCATAAGTTCTCCCTATAGATACTTTGTTGCGAACGAAAAAAAATTACTTTTTATTATTATTTATCAAACATGATCCCTTTGAGCTTGGGCTTCCACTTCCACCATGTAGCTACACCTGATCAAAATAAAACCTCAGGGGTGTGTTTTTTTTTTACCTTCTCTAATATCATGGGTATGAAAGACATAATTTAATATCTTTTTTAGTCCTATTTCATGTGTTGGTTTGTGACTCTTGCAATGTATGTCGGTTTCACATAAAAGTAATGATTGTATTAAATACCTTCCATTTGATTAAGATTATTAGACACTTGAAAGGTCAACATTATAATTTACTTTTATTGTGGTTCCCACAACAAAAATAAAGAATTTATTTTATATACATTGACTTTAATGCCCTTGTTTTGAATTTGAACATTAAGCATTAAAAGAGTCAATACCATAATTTATTGATATAGTACCATTGTTAGTTTTCTATCTCATTTTAATCTCACCTAGGGAGGTGGTATTAGATATAATTACATAGATGATTTAGTGGCACTGTTCATTCCGGGTCGGTATTAAGATCTGAAATTAGTTTCTTACTAAAAATGGTTAACAAACAAAGTATTAATAGGCCCCACATACTATTTCTCCCAATCCCATTCCATTATACCACTATTATACCCAAAAAAAAAAAAAAACAGACCCCAATAGGCTTAACAATGTGATAAAACTATGATACCATGGTGCTATCTTTACCAAAATGAATATGTCATCCTTAATTTTGATTAGAATGATTTACAATCTTTGATTATAAAACTAATGTAAGAATAAAAAAAAAATATTGTGTGACATTTTAAATGAACTAGTTGATAAAAATTAGAGCTTTTTACCATACCTATGCCCCACCAGAACTTATATCCCAAACCCAATCAGTTTTAAACTTATTTTTCAAACTCAGTCTCTTTTTTAAAATGTCATTCCAAATGACGCCTTCAGGGTCTAAAATGTCATTTTGAATGACGTTTTTAAAGTGGATAAAATTTTTGGATTTGATTATAGTCACTCATCAAATCGTCATTTGTCATTCTCAATAACGATTTTAAAGGATTGAAATGCTCAATTTTTGCATACACGACTACAAGCAAAAGATCAAGTCGATGATGTATTTGATCATTTTCACATTCCAGCCTTGCTAAGATCTTGTCATAGTTGTTTGGGTTTTGTGGATCGTATATATTAGCCGGAATTTCCTTCAGTACCACTAGTTTATGCCAACGAAAATATACTTCAAGCTCACTACATTTGTCCTATAATTATCGACATCTTGGTATGGGATCGATATGAATATCCGGAGGCGGATAGTCGGTCGCACTCCCAACAATTATGTGTCCAACTTCACCGAATGGGTGATAAAGGTCAATGGGCTCATTGCGGAACTCACACTTTTGTCTATATCAAGTTACTCCACTAGAATCTATGTACGATCTAATTGAACAAACTATGTTTGACGATGCTACTCGGCCATTCAAGCATTGACGTTCGTTGGTTGAAGATGAACTATGTTATTCATTATATGATGAAGAAACTTGAGTGGTTTGACAAGATTGCCTATTTATTTGCACGTAAACAATTTTTTGAGTATGATGTACACAATTATGAAAGGTGGTTTATATAGGTCCGAAATGAAATTATATACAAATTTGACATGACATCACATTGCATATGACTGACATGGCTTGACACTGATAAAACAATGATATAACTTCACACTGATAAAGTAATGATATAAAAATACACCGAGAAATGATTGACAGGACTTGACAATACGGTAATTACACTGATAATAGATTCGAACAATGATTACCACTAATCAAGATATGAGATTCGAACAAACATTTGCATACTGAATACAATATGCACACAAATGAACTAAAGATGACTAATGGAACAACTTACCTCGTTATTCGCAAATGTGATAAATCTCCTTCCTGGGTTCAAATCTGTCCATGATGTCTTCGTTTTGAGGGTTCTACCATAGTAACACATGGATTACATTTCTCCCTCTCCTCCTACCTCTGGATCTTCCTCTTCCACGAACTTGGGAACTCAAGACAACTTAGGGTTGTTATCCCCAAATCACTTGTGTAGACGAAGACATTGCACTGACAACGATTTTACAATACAGCCCCTTCTGTTATCACGTGCGAAACACTTGATAACAAAATCAAACGGACGACAAACGAAAAAATGGTGATTAACTACATTGCACCCTTTTAATGTCTTTAAGGGGACAATATGAGAAAATTAATCATTCGGGGGACAAAGTGAAAAAATTTGTATCTATAAGGGGGCAAATTGGGATTTTCTTGAACATTTTAATTGGTAAGTTAGTCGTAAGAATTTAAAAGAGGTGATATATATATATATATATACTAAATTCTAGTCAATGAAAACTAAAATTAAACATTTTTCTTTGAAGAAAAATGAAAAAGGAATGCCGACTAGGATAAAAAAAACTAGCGAATTGATCACTAAATAGGTACAAAAAGGTACCAAAATTCTAACATCACCACAACTCACTTAGTTCTCTAGTTGCTTGCTCGCGGAGCAACATATCAGGAAAAAAGAAGGATTCAATTCAGTCCATAAGTTCTCCCTGCAGTTACTTTGTTGCAAACGAAAAAAAATTACTTTTTATTATTATTTTTCAAACATGATCTCTATGAGCTTGGGCTTCCACTTTCACCATGTAGCTACACCTTATCAGAATAAAACCTCAGGGATGTTTTTGTTTTAAGGAGAAGGATAGATGGAATTAGGGGTTTATTGTTTATCCTCTCTAATGTCATGGGTATGAAAGACATAATTTAAATCTTTTTTAATCCTATTTCATGTTTGGCTTGTGACTCTTGCAATGTATGTCAGTTTCACATAAAAGTAATGATTGTATTTAGTAATTGACTTAAATACCTTCCATTTTGGTTAAGATTATTAGACACTTGAAAGGTAAACATTATAATTTACTTTCTTATGGTCCCAACAACAAAAATAAAGAATTTATTTTATATAAATTGACTTTAATGCCCTTGTTTTGATTTTGAACATTAAGCATTAAAAGAGTCAATACCGTAATTTACTGATCTAGTACAATTGTTAGTTTTCTATCTCATTCTAATCTAACCTAGGGAGGTGGTATTAGACATAATTACATAGATGAGTTTAGTGGCACTGTTCATTTCGAGTCGGTATTAAGATCTGAAAATTAGTTTCTTACTAAAAATGGTAAACAAACAAAGTATTAATCAGCCCCACGTACTATTTCATTCATCAAATTTACATTTAAAGGTGAAAAGTTCTAGCCAGGTAAGGCCAAAAAAAAAAAAAAAAACCCTATCTTAAGATTTAGCAAGAGCAGGAGGAAAGGAGCCTGATAATTTGGCAGTTGACTCTTTTGGTGGAGTAGCAGACGAACCTCCTAGTTGATCAGCATCAAAAATGTTAGAAAGACCAAAAGCAAGGACCTCAATTTCCGCTCCTGGAGAACTCTAGGCAAGAGCCTTGGTCATAAGATCTGTAGAAAAAGGAATAATGGGAGAAGAAGTGGAAGAGCTGACCGGGAGCTCGACAGTTACTTGGACAGGAATAGTTTTTGAGGTAAGAACCACTAGGGTAGCCAAAGGAGGGGAGGAAGCTCAGGGTCCACACCTGCGTCCCCTGTGTTGGCCTTTTCCTCTTCGTGTTGAGGAGGAATCTCAAAGTCAAAGCTTAGATTAGGGTACACCTTTTCAGCTCATTCTTGGAAGGCAAGCCATGCAGTGGCCCATTTAGTTGTAATGTCATCCATCAGTTTATCAACGAGGGCATCTTTTTTCTTCACCATGGCCTTCTGTGCCTTGAGCTCATTTTGGAGAGTATCACTCACCTCAGCCAGGACGTCGTACTCCTTTTTCATGTTCCTATAAGAGCTTAGGACTTCTGATGCTTCTTGACTAGCTTTGGCCCAGGTGTTTGTCTTAAGTTTGAGCTCTTTTTGGATTCTCTCTTTGTTCGCTTCTAAGCTTCTGATGGTCGAAGCTTGCTTTTTCACTTGTGTTTGCAAGTCCTGAATGTGGGTTTGAAGATCATGGTTGGCGAAGGCCAGCTCGGCACACTTGAGTTCAAATGCCTGCGAGGCCTTTGCAAAGCTCTCCAAATCCCAGATTCGACTTAACAACTCCTTCGTGTAGATGGTCATCTAAGAGCAAAGGCAGCAAGGATTGAAAGTCAGCATAGAACGATCACCAAAAAAATGGAGTTAAGAAACGAATGAAATGAGGTCTTACCATGGCAGCTCTATGCAGAGCTATATTGATGGAGTTCTCAAGCGACATGGTAACAGCCCTTTGGACGTTAAAAAGGGGAATGATGGAATCAAGAGCGCTTGCAGCGAGCTCAGCGTCATCTAGGAAAGAGCCATCCTCTTTAGCCTGCTTCCCTTTCTCAGTCTTGGGACTACTCCGAGATGGTATTAGAGGCTTCTCAGGCCACTCAAAAGAAACAGCAACAAGCAAGACTCGAGTTACTGACGCCAAAGCCTTCTTGACCTCAGCTGAAGTGGGGGAGGTCGGCTCAAGAGCCCCTCCGGGAGTAAGAGAGAGTTTGTGGGAGAAGAGGTCTTTGAAGATGGTGAAACGCTTGGTGATGGAATAAACGCCACTTGGGCAGATGTAGTGGGAACGAAAGACACACCCACCTTCGATGCCTTAGCTGGAGGGGGGATGTTGCTGCCAGAACCAACCTTGGCCTTACGCTTAGCCCCACTTCTGTTATTCTTTAACAAAGCGACCTTGGCCTCAAGTGCTTCTTGGGAAGGCCGTGTAGTGGAAGAACCTGGAAGCATAAGAATAAGTTAAGGGGAATAAAAAAAAAGGGGGGGGGGGGAAAGAGTAAGAGGCAAAAAGGGCTTAAAGGGAAGAAAAAGGAAACAAACCTGCCACTTCCTCAGCACTGACAGCGGAGAGGGGAATGAGATTCTCGATCTTCACCGCATGAGAACTGAATCCAAGCTCTACAAGAACTTAGGGCTGGATGAGCTCTGAATATTTTTCTGAGTTGTAGTTGGCCAAACTCCTTAAAACTCGCTCATCTGCAACACTGAGCTCTGGTATGATGCCTGAAAAATAAAACCAGTTAGCTAAGAAGGACACTAAGGATTATCCTAACTTGCTCAAGAAAAGGTTCACCCAAGTTATTTGGGGCAGACTAGCCCCGAGGAATTGGAGGAGTATCAGTCACATCGTTGGAGTTGAACTCTCAGTCTCTCCCCCATACGAAAAAGAAAAGTTTTTTCAACTTTTGTGGGAGCTCGAGAGGTCGGAGATAAGAACTTTGGTTTTCACAGGCTTGGAGATATACAGAAAACCGTCAAAAGGAGTGTACTTGACATTAAAAAATTTCATGATCAAAGGAACAATAGGGACCCCAAGATCGTGTTTTTTGAAGAAAACAAGGAGGCCCACCAACACACTCCAAAAATTAGGAGAGAGCTGAGCAGGACAGACATTGAAATGCTGCAAAATGCCCTTGATAAAGGGATGCATGGGAAAGCGTAGGCCATTCTCAAAAGCGGCCATGAAGAAATGGATTTTCTTAGGGATGGAAGAATCATATCTGGTGTACATGTCTAGACTCCAGAACTGCACACCTTGAGAAAAGCCAAAATGACATTTTAAAACCTTAAAATAAGAAGGAACGAGGTCACTAGGGCCCAAGAGCTCAGCAGCTCTAGGAGCAGGCCCTCCACCTTCGGCATTGCCAGAAATCCTAACATCGCTTACCTTGGTTTTGCCCTTGTTGGTGGCTTTAGGAGCTAGGAGGGATGGCAAAGGAGGTTCCTCAGAACCACCCCCGACTTCGATAAAGTCCACCCCAGGGAAGTTATCAATTTCCTGTCCCACATCTCCCAAATCAGAATCTGCCTCATAAAATCTGTCCCTCATTAGAGAGATGGATGAACCCGTGGCCTCAGACGAAATAGACATAGTTGGGTTAGAAAAAAGGGAGCCTAAAAGACCTGTAAAATGGGAGAACCTCTGAGAAACACTCTCTGAGTCAGGAGGGCAAGACACCAACGACCAATAACAAAAATCCTAGCCATAGAATAAGGGTCTAAAAATAGGGCAATGCGAGAAAGAGAAATATTTTGATTCCTAAAATAGCATAACCAAAAGGTCCAAAAATACAATAACTACCTCAGATTTAAGGGATCCAGAACGAGGAATTGCGAAAAAGATGAAAGACATACCTAGACGAAGATCAACGATGGACTAAAGCTCGAGAACAAAATCTGAAAACGAACCCTGTTAAGCCTTCATATCAAATTAGAGGAAATCGTCTCCCTGAGAAACCCTAAGAACGACGACAAATCGGAGGAGAAGAAGTCGCAAGGGAACAAAGGGGAAAAAGCCAGAGAGAAGTTGAAGAGTGAGGGGAAGACCGTTGGTCTAAGAGTATTTAAAGCTAACAGTGCAAAGGGGTTCAAAATGGACAATACGCACGAGAAACGAGAAGAGAAATGATTGACGAAAACCGCTAGAAATATGTTCGCACAGATATCGAGGTCACCCAATAAAAGTCTAATCTGTCTCAGTTCGAGCTCAGCCCTTGCGCAAGCCAACTCGACCAAGAGCTGGGGGCAACTGATGATACCAAAAATAAATTCTAAGTGAGCTCAGACATGGAGGTCAGACAAGTTATGCAAAGCTCAGAGGACCAAAGCTAAGAGCTCACGCTAGACAAGACAGCAGCGGAGGAGACAAGAGAATAGCTAGGTGTTGAAGGATCCCTACAGGTGGCAAAAAGTCATATTCAAGGCACACAATCCTCAACCGACCAAGATATTCTCCAAAAATCAAGGAGGAATCCAAGGATAAGAGACAAAGATCTCGGTGGAGATCCCATAGAATAAGGGACGGCTCTATAAATATTGTATAATTCCCCATTTAAAAAAGAGGAAGAAAAAAGAAAAGAGGAAGAACCCTAGTTACGCAGACTTTACTCTGTGAACCTCTCTTTTTATCAAAAAAGCAGAGCCTCCGTTAAAAATAGTAAATTAATCGAACTTCAAAACTGGTGAACCACTATAATTTCATTGTGTAAACTTCTCTAATTCTCCAGTAATTTCAACACGATTCTCACAAGTCTTGTAGCTCAGGCCTAAGTCATCAAGCACAATTCATTCTCTTTGCTCGTCCACACGAATTCACGTCATCAGAATAGATCCTCTATGTTTATACTACATATCATATTTTGACTCCGCTAAATGAAGTGTTCTCTAGAAACAAAAAATAATTTTCAAAAATGAATATTCATTTCATTTGTAAGGAGAGTCCTTTGTTACATTACCAAAGTAAAAGTTATTACATACCCACGATTAGAAACGGTAGAAACCCTAATGGGATAAGGTCTCTCGGTAGGAAGGGGTCCGAATATCCTCCCTCTCTGACCCTTAGGATAAGGTCCTTCACTGGTAAGGGGTCCTAATATCCCCACTCTCTCTCCTACGTCTCACCTCTCAAATTCCTCCTCCACCACCACTTCAAACCCTATACAACCACAACGCCGTTGTCAATCAAAATGTCGACCGAAACTACACACCACCACCACATCGTCGAACACATTGTCCTCTTCAAGGTCAAGCCCAACACGGACCCTCCCAAGTCAACGCCTTCGTCAACGGCCTCAACAGCCTAACGTCCATCAACCAAGTGCTCCACCTCACCGCCGGTGCACTCCTCCGCACTCGATCCCAGTCCCTCTCCTTCACTCACATCCTCCACACTCGCTATAAATCCCAAACCGATCTCGCCGATTATAAATTACACCCCAGCCACGTCAGCGTCGTCGACGAACTCATCACTCCGATCGTCGATGACATCATGTCCCTCGACTGGGTCAACGACGACGTCACCGTTCCAGTGGTCATAAATCCCGGTTCGGCCATGAGAGTTACGTTCTTGAAATTGAAGGAGGGTTTAGAAGAAGAAGAAAAAAGGAAAACGAAAAATTTTGGAGGTTTTTGGAGACAGGGAAAAGAAAGTTGATCCAATTGATCAGATTAGTTTTGGGGAAAAAATTTCGGTGAAAGCCAAGGGTTACACGATCGGATCGATTAGGGTTTTTCCGGGATTGAGTGAATTGGAAGAACTGGATTCAAATTTGGAGCTCGTCAATGAGAATGAGAAGGTGAAGGAATTGCTTGATAGTGTGTTGGTGGTGGATTATGTGGTCCCACAAATCCCAATCGTCTAGTTTGTGAGTTGTGATTGAGTTAACGTTAGGTTTTGAAGTTATGAATTTCTCTGTCTAAGATTAGGATTGTTGAGAAACTCGTGTCTAAATGTACTATACAATATAAATGAATCGATTAATTTAGGAAAGTGATGATCGAAGATCTTAGTGAGAGTATCTTAGAGAGAGTGAAAAGTAATGAGAGGAAAATACAATACAATTTAATGTGAATTATTTTAAGAAAGATACTAGTAATAGTTGGATGATAAATTTATGTTAAAACGGTTAAATAGATTTATTGAACTTTATTCTGTATTATATTATAAATTTTCCTAATATTTCGTTTACTTGTATATTTATAGACAATTTTTTTTTACATTTTAAAACTACAATGCACTCCTTGTTATTACTTTCAGTTCACCCTCCTATGGTTAAGAGTAATACTATATTGACCAAATTTTGGGTTTAAATTTAAAGTTTAAATGACATGGTAATTGATTATTTAAAATTTTTATTGAGGCTCAAATAACATGACATCAATCAAAGAAACTCAAATCAATTGTCATGTCATTTGAATTTTAAATTGATCCTAAAATTTGATCAGTCTAGCATTACTGTATGGTTAACGTTTCATTTCTCACAATAGAAAAAGTGAATGACATGGCAAAAAAATTTCTCAAAAATTTCAAACTTACTCTTATATATGTAAAAACTAAAAAAGATACAATGCCACTATCTACATAAAGCATTGTGTCCTAAATCTCAATGAAATGACAAGTCTTAAATCTTAATTTTTTGTAATTGGACTTGGGTATTTGTGATCATATTCAAAGAGTAATTCATGGCCAATTGATTTCATATCTGTGAATTTTCACAAATTTGAAAAAAAAAATAAAACAATTTTGATTAAAGCATAAAACATAGGTTATGGTTATGGAGGAACGATGATGGAGGGATGTGCAAAAAAAAAAAAAAAAAAAGTCCTCACTACCATATAAAAAGAATAAAATATTTTTGATAAATGAAAAAAAAAAAATAGACCACACTAGGCTCATAATATGTGAAAAATATAATAAACAAACTATTTTCATTACTGATTCAAATAGAAGAATAAATTGAATCACTAGAAATCAAAAAAATTGTTAGCATAGACCGAAATGCAAACAAGTAGATGAATCAAACCTAAAATATCTCATGGGCATTTTAGTATGATCAAAATCTTTGTTAATACCGTTTGAAAACATTATCTGACAAAATGTCTTAGTGAAGTTTTAGAATATAGAAAAGGTGTCTCTGAAGATGTGGGGGTGTAGATGAAATTTATCCAAAAATTTTTAATTTTTGAATTTCTCCCTCAATATCATATTTTTTGAGAGAGAACTTGATTTGATTAGACAATATATGGTTGGAAAAGGTAAACAAAGATCAATTTTTTTATAAAAGTACCTGTTTGGTGTATTTTCGGATTGCAGGTGTGCCAAAGTCCGATTAAATTTAAAATCTAAACACGTATGACTTTACCTACTCGAACTAATGTGAGGTTCTAAAATCATAATTGTTCAAATGATTATAGCGAAGTGTAAGGCTAGCTCTGAGTTTTTTTTTATACCTTATGGTTCAAAGACTTTAAATAATTTTCCAAATAAAAGCGTAATGGACTACACCGTAAAGAGAACAACGAAAATAAAAAGTAACAAATAAACTGAATTTGAGTCTAGAAAATGAAACGAATACTGCACTTAACATTAAATAAAAGCAGTAAAAGATCACCGGAGTGATTATTACAAGGAAAGTAAAATTGCTCAGGAGTAAGAAACAAGAATAAGGTAGGCTGACTTTCTGAAGAGTTTGTGTGTTTGATTGTAGATTATTTTCTAGTGGCCTAGCCTCTATTATTTATAGAGATGACCTTTAACTATTGACCCATTTTTTTCAGCCATTACTATGATCATGGCCTTATCTCTTGAGATGCGTGGATGTGCGTTGAATCGTCTCCAATTGGTGGCTCATGATATCACGTTTTCTCATTTCTCAGGATTTTAAGAGTCTTATTTCTATAATCGTTTTGTCAATCGTTGACTCACACAAGTTTCTTTATGTCCGTCAAATCCCTTCTGTGTGTTACACTTTGATCTTGCTATTTTTGGGCGTAAACATTGCCCCCTCAAAATGATGCGACTGAATAATCCATATATGGGGCGTCGTTTTGGCTCTTTGAATTTAAACTTTTGCCACTACACTTGCCCTACTTAGCTATCATACCGTCATTGTCCAAGAAGCTCGGGAATTGCAGCTAAAGTTCCAAGTGTAGTCTTTCGGTCTATCCTTCACCTTTTTTGATCTGTAAGAAACGACTGGCACTCGATACGTCCATATCTTTTAATCATTGTTTTGGCTCGTTCTCTACGCCTATTTAATCTATCCCAAGACCTATTGCTTTGTCATTATTCTGACCTTCTCTTCTTTTTCTTTAATGGATGGCTCCTCATATTGTTGCTCTTGAAGCAACACTTTCACGAATGCAAGCTACTCAATACACTATTTGTACTTTTAATCCGCTCCTTGACTTTTTTCTCCAGAAAATGGCCCTTGGGCCAACCTTCAAAGAAATGCCTCCAGGCGAAGTTCGATGCATTTGCCCTGACTCTCATATATCTATGCCTTTCAACTTCGATGAACCTTTCCAATGGACAAATTGGCTCAGTGGTAATCCTGTTCATGCATGGAAGACCCCATCTTTCAATTGGATATCATGGGTTACTCATGTTAAGGCAGCCAAGGGACCTCTATGACATCGCCTTGGCATTTATGATGACATAGAACTTAGCATTATCACGATGCTTATTGACAAGTCGTTGCTCAGTGTCACTCTCCTATTTTGGTTTGTGGCGAAAAATGTCTTTCACTTCTGTTTTGGCATGATAGGCCCCATGGTCTATGATATATCCGTTCTTCTCGGTCTTCCTCTATTCGAGACCAAGGCTAACGCTCTGCTTACACATACTAAAACAAGCTATACATTTTCACTTGACGTGCAAAATAAGCAAAGCACAGCCTATTATCTTTCCATCATAGCATGTTGATGCAATGATTGCTCTCCAGTATCAGATCAAGAACATATTTTGTTCTTGCTTTATTAGTTTAACCAATTCTTTTCTACACTTCGTCTTACAAAGTAACCAAGGAGTATATTTTGTTAATCGTCTATTTGGCTGCCGGAGCTTCTTATGCTCTTACTCTTGTCATGCTTGCCTACCTCTATCATGGGATGTGAGAGACGGTGGCATCGAATATGCAAAAAGATTTGGAACCCCTCTGGGTGCTTTAACTATGGCTTCATGCTTATTTTCCATAGCCTCTCACCTGCTGGTAACGCCTTTTTTTTTCTTACAATCACCTATTTGACACAGCCTCTTCTAGGAAACAGTCCTTCACTAATTGTTTATCTTATTTGTATATCTTGAACAACTCACGACCCGTTTTGGATGTCATTTGCCTGGAACCGAGGTCCAAAATGGTTCCTGTATAGGCCCGGGGAAGCATTTGCTGACATTGCTACTTCTCACGAGGATGCCTGGTTTTCCTATCTTCGCCCCTGAGAATTGCATTACGGCCTAGGGTCGATTCATTACGCCAATGCTCACTTCAGTGTCGAGGTTTACATAACTCAGTAATTTGCTCCTCAATTTGACCTAGTGCAACAAATTCCTTATCCTTTTACCTCCATTCTCAATATTGGCTACATCAATCAGCTTAATGTGATCAATGTGAATGTTTGAGACTTCAGTCGTCGTTACTCTCTTGTTTGTCATTCCTTTTGAATGACCTCTTTTATTGAGTCATTCGATGTTCCAAAGATTGCTAAGGCTTGGTGTAAATGATATGTTTCTCTACAACTTTATGGCCATTCTTCTTAACCACGTGAACTTTTCGTCACGAGTTCAATCATCCCCTAGGGCTAGCCTGATCAGGACTTTCTCTCCTTCTGTTGGTCCTGCTTGGGAAGTTGACATTGATTTTGCAACCTCTACGAATCTAGCTTCCACCACTATTCCCATTTCTCCAACACGGCCCCACCACAAGGACAAGTAGCGACGTTCTTCTGCAACTCCCTCCACATTTGTTTGTCATGCCCAAGTTGATGAGGGACAAGATGTTGAAGATGATGATCCCCTTGTGCGTCGTGTTCGTCAACATGATGACACTCCTCCTTCTGTGACCCACTTGGTCAACATAGGGGCCTCTCAAGATCCATCTTTGGAAACCTTGAGCTTCTCGGCCTAACTACTATTCCTACTTCTACGGCTCCTTTTATGGTCGTAGCTAGTTTAGTTCTGCTGGCGCCTTCTTTCAATGATGTGGTCACTGGCGTGATCAGTAATGTTGAGATTGTGGACCTTGGAAATGAAGAAAGTCTAATCCATATAAAGAAAGTCCACTCCAGTTGTTGGGCTACTTACCAATGGCCCTCCAACGGCTCTATTGGTTTCACCATCCTGGGTTGATCTCGATGGCCTCGACTATGATGGGTTGATCAGGTGCCAATCTCGTGGTGAATTTCTCGTATCTTGGGCCTTGCCGACCTTTCAAAGGTTCCAGTACATCTCTACCATGCTCTCTATAACTCAGTCATATGAACTTGCCAGGATGATCCTTGTAATCCCACTTGGGCAGTGGCCACTCAATTGGCTGCTCTAATGAGTACCTTTGTAATGACACCTCTTTCATGGCCTTTTGGACGATTCTTCTCACTCCTCTTTGTCTGGAACGATCTCGTAAAAGGATTTGCATTTGGGGCATAGTCCGTTCTTGACCATGTCAACTTGCTTTTAGAGACTCGGCGAAATATACGGCTTACCCCCAGGGTCTTCTTCTGATTAATCATCCTGGGGAGCATTGTTTTTCTCTCTAATGGGCTTCTCGTCATCGGTGGACCTATCCTCGCCCAAGTCTACCTTTTTTTCGCAGGATCTTCAACTGCCCCACTCCCACCATGTTGATGGCAATTATTTTCTAGAAAAGGTTTGTATCAACCTCCATCTATGGCTTTTCCTTATCCCCGAAGATGAAATGGCCTTTGTTGGGCCGTCCTGGATGGCATTCCAAAACACCATATAGGTAGCAGCAGAATGGCTCCACAAATTGTGTCATTTGCAATACGTCTTGTTCTTTAGCTCCACAGCCAATGGAATCTTGTGATCAAACGACAGCTTGATAATATCATCAAGTAATAAATGGTCAAAGATTTGAACGACCTTTACAATATCGAACTCATATTTCCAACCCTTTCCTTCGCCGGTTTCCTTTTTAGCACTTGGCATGGCCTATGCTTGACTGGAGGCCTGGTTAAGGCCTTGCACACATGTGGCCGTCTCGCCACGATCTCCGCCATATTCACCTCCAACTCCTAGTTTGGCTAGGCTATCAATATCTCTATGTTGGGATACCTATAGTACGTTTGTTTGGACGTGTTTCTTCTGTCCAAGTCCTCACACAGGATTTGTTCGTATCGTGCAGCCCTCGTTGCCAGCTCGAATAGGTTATTGGACTTCATTCCCTCGAATTTCTTTTAGAGGTCGAAACCTAGACCCTTCTGCGCCATGCGCACACACTCCATCTCAGGCAACACCAACCTACATCGGTTCCTAGCCTTCTTGAACTATGAAATGTATTGTTCTGTCGTCTCCCAAATCATTTAGTATAACCTGACCAAATCAGCCATGGCTACTTTCATCTCAATATAGTAGAAATGAGCGCGAAACTTGTCTTCAATCTATTGCTAGCTTAACACAGAATTGAGCGACAGATCGGTTTACCATCTAAAGGTCGTTCCTATAAGGGAATTGGCAAATAGTCTTAGTTTCAAAAACTCATTTGCCCTTACTTTTTTGCACAGTACGGTGAAACAACCAATGTGTTCCACGATCGATTGTCCATATTCTCCCGAAACATAGCGAACACTGGGACCTTGTATCCCTGAGGATACTCATAATTCCTATCCACCCAATCAGGATATGCTTTTCGATATGTCGGCAGTTGGCCTAGTGACCTGCCTTATAGTGGGGTTGACATGTTCCTAGATGATCTTGTCCAGTTGGTCTCTGTTCATTACCACTTGGGGTGCCACTGGATGAACGATTGGTGGCCGCCTTCTTTGCCCCCCAACCTCAATATTAGGGGTCGCTTCCTCTTTAAAAAGAGGGTTATTATTTTGCCATGGTCATTCCTGGCCTGTTTTTCCCTCTGTGGTTTCATATACAAAGGAATCACTAATTATGGTGCTTCTATTGGAAATGTCTGTACAGGGGAAAACAATGATTGTCTTATTCCCCTTAGACAATTCAAACTATCAGCGAGCCGCTCCAATGCTTGTTTGGTGTGGCCAAATTTCTCTCTAATCAAATCCCCCAGGCCTTGAATAAACCCGAGGACCTGCTGAGAGACTTCATGCAAACAAAGCCTTGATTGAGGCCTTCGACTCTAAGTCGAAGTCTCCGTTCTGTTGCCCCCCAAGTGGAGGTAACTCTTCTTGTAGGTTGGGGATTCTAGGCCTGCTTTCTTCAATAACCTCATACATTGGAGGCACTTTTGGGCTTTTCATATGGTGTTTGCCATGCTGCTTCTTAGGGTCTCACTAGGCGTGCCAAAAAATATGTTTAGCAAATTTTTGGATTGCAAATGTGCCAAAGTTTGATTGAACTTAAAATTCAAACACGTATGACATTACTTACTTGAAGCAGCATGAAGTTCTAAAATTATAACTGTTCAGGCGATTATAGCGATGCGTAAGACTGCCTCTAAGTAGGGCTATAAAATGATATGGATGGCTCGCGAGCAGCTCAGCCCAGCTTGGTTTTTGCTCAGCTTGGACTCATTCATTTTGTAAATGAGTCAAATCTACACAAAAAATAGGCTCCTTTTAAAATTGGCTCGAGCTCGAGTCGAGCCGCCTGCGAGCCTAACAAAGCTCGTATTTTTACCCTAAAATATTTAAAAATTTGCACCAATTGTAAGTTGGACACAACTGTAATTCCTTTTAATTTTTTATTTTTTCTCCAAAAAAAAAATAAAATACAATCACACTTTAACTAAGACTTTTTCATGTTTATTGTTTTTTTTTGTCTTCGATATGTGAGTCAGTTTTGTTTTTATTCTTATTTGTTTATTCATTCTGCTCAAATAATTTATTTCTTTAATTTTTTTAGTTTTCTTTGATTTAATTGAGTATTTTTTGTTGTATTAAGGATTAAAAATTTGCTATATGAGTTTCTAGGGTTGGAGTCTCTTCCATAATTGTTTTCTGCTAATATAAGTGAGTATTTCTATTGTAGGATGCTCAAATTGATGATGTTATTGATGATGATGAAGAGGACCAAACTGCTGATGAACCATTGCAAAAGATTAGGATGTTTATGTGCTTATTTTTACTTGGAGTATTGGATGTTTATTAAGATGCTTACGTGCTTATTTCCATTTGGATTATTTGGAGTATTGAATGGTTATTAGGATGTTTATGTGATTGATTGGGTATTATTTTCATTTATATGCTTAATTTCTTATTAGAATTGCTTGTAATATTAATATGAATGCAAAAACTTACAAGCTACATGATTACATATTACCGAATTCAAGTCTGAAAATGAGCTTAAGCATGAATTCAGGTTTTTTGCAAAAAAAAAAAAAAAAAACGAGCTTAAGCTCAAATTCGGGCTTGTTGGAAAAAAAATGAGCTTCAATGAGCCGAGTTTGGGCTTGACAATTTTGAGCCGAGCTTGAGCCTGAGCCTAAAACAAAGCTTGATGAACGAGCCGAGCCTAAGCATAGTAAAAAGCTCACTAGGCTTGGCTCAATTATCACCTCTACCTTTGAATTCTTTTTTATGTCTTATGGTTCAAGGAATTTAAATAATTTTCAAATAAAAACGTAATGAACTACACCGTAAAGAGAATAACGAGAATAAAAAGTAGTAAGTAAACTGAATCTGAATCTAAAAAACGAAATGGGTATTGTACTTAATATTAAATAAAAGTAATAAAAGATCATTGAAGTGATTATTACAAGGAAAGTAAAATTGTTCGGGAGCAAGAAACAAGTATAAGGTAGGCCGCTATGTGAAGAGTTTGTGTGTTTGATCGTGGATTCTTTCTTAGTAGTCTAGACTCTGTCATTTATGAAGATGACCCTCAACTATTGACCCATCTTTTCTGGTCATTACTACAATTATGGCATTGTCCCTCGAGATGTGTGGATGTGCGCTAAACCGTGTCCAATTGACGGTTCATGATGTCACATTTTCTTGTTTTTCAGGATTTTAAGTGTCATATTTCTCTAACTGTTTTGTCAATCGTGAACTCTCATAGACTCCTTTATGATCGTCAAATTCCTTCCATGTGTTACCCTTTGATCTTGCTATTTTTGGGTGTAAACAATATGAAATGTGTTGTCAAATATTCAATATGAATTTGGTAGATCTACTTTCGTCTTTCTTTCAAGTAACGGATTCTAGCCAATTAAAAGGATTTTTTGATTAATTGAGAAATTATTTGGATTTCACTAGTAATGAGGATTCAAACTATCACATATTGATCAATTAAAGGTCGATTCAACAACTAGAAGAAAGATCAATTCTTTGGGATATTTTTTTTATTCAAATGGAACAAACATAGATAGAATTAGACAAATTTTCAAAATGCATTTATGGAAATTTTTTAATTTCTTAACTATTCACAGAACGTGAGAATCAAATGATTAAGCATCTGTTTCCAAAAGAAATCAAAAAATTCTTGGGAATTCTACAAGGTCTGTTCGTTCCTTCTTTTTTTTTTTTTTTTTTGTCTCTTATAGATGGTTAAAACTTCATCTAGGTTTGAATCCTACTGAGAGAAAACAATTTGCAATGTGATATAGATAAATGTGAACTTTGCAAACATGACAATAAATTGCATTTCAAGGTGGAAAAAAGTGAATGAAAGATTGAGTCTAGATGGCATTGCACCTTTTTAATGACAATGAGGGTGCAAATTAAGAATTTGAGCATCTTTTATGGTGCAAAATTGGATTAACCCTTTTATATTATGTGATGCACTTTTCATAAAAAAAATGATAGCGGCATATGTGCATATTGATGATGCACAAAATAGTCTCATGCAAGATCAACAATCGAGTGTATGATAAGGTGTAATTAATTTATAATAAATAAAACAATCAATGGCAGAAATATAAATATTGAGTCAAAACAAATATATATAGTGGTTCGATTCGGGTGACCTACTCCACTCTTAAAAATGGCAACGGTGGTCGGGGGGCCTTTATTGATGAAGTAAGGTAAACAGTGGAGAGAGTAATGGTTAGCTCCGGGAGAGAAACAATAGTCAGGAGAGAGAAAATTTGTGTGTATAGAGAGGTGTAGAGGCAAAACTCAATGTGTAGTGAGATGCCTTTCTTAATGGCGAGAGCTTACAATTTATAGGCATGGTGAGGCGGTGACGTGAGTGAGAGGGTACTAATTCTTCGGGGAGGATAGTTACAAAATGTAAGTACCATTAAGATAACCTTGATCTTCGAGAGTGGATATTCCAATAATCTCTCTCTCACGTACTCTTATCTTCATAGGTTCCTTGAATCTTGGATTGGGTCGGATTGATGAACCGGGTTTGCCCTGCATTTCTAGTGGATTTGGGCTTGCTTGATTTACTGGGTCTGGTCCAATTAGATCTGGGCTTGTCATTTGCCCCCATGCCCTAAGCTCTTGCAACTATTGGAGGTTGAGGGCATGAGTGTATTCCTTATTGAGGTAGACCAAGTATCTTGATACCCACACTTTATCCTTTCATCCTTCTGCACTTGCGAGGCTTCTCTTCAAAGAAGGTAGAATTGGAAATCTCAACAAGTAAAGCCGCCATAGGGAGGTTACATGCGAGATTAGACATCGAAGGCTCTTTGATGAAGCTTGTCGAAGCTCGGTCCATAGTGAAATCAGTAGTACCCATCTCAAAAGGGGTACTCCGAAACGACCAAAGGAGCAAAAAGCGGCAACAGCTGCATAGGCGACGTCAACCGGCTGGGCCGCGCCAGCAGTGAAGCTGAGGATGTGATGGGCAATGGAGGCAAAACACACAAGGCACCGGTGCAAGGGCAAGAGTAGAGAGGTGTGTTGGCGACGCCAAGCAAGGAATCATCTGGGCACTAGCATTCTAGGCACTAGCAACTAGGGCACTGGCAGCCTGGGTGCTGGCCTGGGCGACGCCAATCTAGGTGCTAGTCTAGGCAATACTAGCTTGGGCACTGGCCTGAGCGACACCTTGTTGAAACATGTGCTAGGTTGGAGCAGAAGGCTGGTCTTGGTGATGCCATGGAGGCCTAGGCAACACTAGATGATGTATGTGGTCTGGGCGACGTCTGGGAGGCCTAGGGGGCCGGTCAGAGTATCAAAAAATCATGAAAAAGGGGTAAAACTTTGAACGACCATAACTTTGCGCTCGGTTGTCTGTTTTAGGCAATTTTTTTTTAATCTAGGTATTTTTTTGAGATCTTCGACATACAAATTGCCAAAAGGTGGTTTGGGCAACAAATTTCCTAAAAAAATATTTCTATCCATCTAAATTTGAGTTTTAGATACAAATTACTGAAACCGACTACGGTGTAAGGTTGTGCTCTGGTAGGCAGCAGTCAAGCATTCATGGGCAACAAGTTGGTGTTCGAGGTTTTTCCATAGAAGGAGACTATGATGATTTTTGGCTCAATAGGAGGCAAATCCACTTTCTCCGTAACGTTTCTCGAATTACATGCGCCCTGTTGACAAAGTGATGGTGGAGGCTTTCATGCTTTTATGGTGGCGTCTTCCCCTCCTCCCAAGAGGGTTAGTTTTGATGCCCCTAGTGTTTTTCGGCCAATGTCTGATGGCCAGGTTGCTTCATAGGAGCGAGATCAGGTGGTGCCCCTACTTCTTCCTAAACTGTGACTCTTGTGTGTACCAAAACTAGCCCTTGTACCACTGTAGGAGTTGAGACTCTAGTGTGGTTTCTACGGGGACTATAGCTTCACCTAGCTGCCTTGCTTCTAGTAATGGCTCGGGGTTCATGCTTTGACATGACTTTGGCCAACGAGTAGCTTTAGAGGTCTGTGACTCTCAGAGATATCATATAGATTGGATCTCGAGGTTCAGAGGGCATTATTAACTTTGATTTTGTACTTGCCTCCTTTCCTTTATATTCTATTTTTTGAATGCTTGCAGGTGACTACCGTTTTTCACTAGCCTATAGGGAGACTACCTCCGTAAGAGCAGAGTAAGAGCTACGGACGTCTCGTGAGAAAGTCACAAAGCTGGAGTTTGAGGTTGCTTTGAGAGCAGAGGTAGGATTAGACCGAGCTACTTGGTGACTCGCGAGAGAGTGAGAAGCTGGATACATAGACTTCTTGAGAGAAGAGGTAGGATTAGGCCGAGCTTCTCGGCAACTCGCGAGAGAGTGCAAAGTTGGATACATGGACTGCTTGAGAGCAGAGGTAGGATTAGACCGAGCTTCTTGGCGACTTGCGAGAGAGTACGAAGCTGGACACATAAACTGCTTAAGAGTAGAGGTAGGATTAGGCCAAACTTCTAGGTGACTCGCGAGAGAGCGCGAAGCTGGAGATATAGGTTATCTGACTAAGAGCAGAGGCAGAGTGAGGTAAGGCATCGGGTGTTGGGGTGCTGGAGACTGGCCTCGTTGGCAGCGGCGCGCTGGGCACATGCATCAACGGAGAAAGCGCTGCTTTGGATCATTTGGTCGAGGTCTCGGGTCGCTAGGGGGGTCGCTCGAGCAACGTCTTGGATCACACAGGGAAGCGGCTAGGCATTCATATGTTATCTAGTGCCCATATTTTTTCCTTTCTCGAGGTAAGTATTTCTTGGTATTGACTTGATTTTGGCATTGTCCCATATGAGGTACTAGAGCCTCGGGGAGAAGTGACTAATCGTCAGGAGTATAACAAATATTGTATTTCTATCTACCTTATTATTAGATCCAAGTTCTGACTTTTGTAAGCTGTTTACAAACTTTATGAAATAAAAGCAAGACAATTCTGGACACTATAATCTTTGCGTAATTTTATTTCATAAAATAATAAATAACATAATAAATCAACAGAAACAATAAAGAATAGATAAAATGAGGGTCACTAGCTTGTACTCATTATTAATAATAGTTGTTCAGGTGTTTGGCATCCTATAGGTGGGTCGAGGCTTTCCTAGCGGAGTTCAAGTCACCTCCTCCTCTTAGCCCTCAAGAGATCGTTTGAATTTCTCCGAGGGGTTGCTGGCATTCTCTATCATCCTGGTTCCAGCCAGGTGGCGGGGCTTGTCCTCTGCTAATAACATACTACCTCAATTAGCCACGTTGTATGAGTTCCACGATCTGTCTCTTGAGCTCATAGCAATCATTAGTGTCGTGGTCATAGTCGCAGTGGAAGCGACAGTACTTGCTGGGATTTTTGCGGTTTGGGGCAGACTTTATTTTTCTGGGCTAGTAGAGCGTGGGGTCATCCTGTATCTGGAATAAGATGTGCTCCCCCAAGGCGTTGAGTGGCATGAAATGCTATTGTTCTCTCAGGGGTACAGGACCGAGACGATCCTTGATAGAGACTCTCTCGGTTCTCTTTCTCTTGTTCTCCGCCTCCAATTTATCTTTGCTGGTGTCCTTCATTTTCTCCCCATCTCCGGAGGACTCACCTCGACAGGCCTTTGTGATTTTTTCGATATTCATTTACTTTTGTGCCCTTGACAGCAGGTTGGGGATGCTGGAGGATAATTTTTTTAGGACAAATAACATAAACCTGGAGGAGCACAGACGTGCAATGAAGGCAGTCATGATTACCTTATTGTCTGGTTCCTTGATCTGGAGATCCTCCTCGTTGAAACGAGTGAGGTAGTCCTTAAGGCTTTCGTTCCGGTCCTGCTTGATGGTGATGAGGTGGGTAACCGGCTTTTGATGTCGGCGTCCCTCAATGAAGTGGGAGACAAAAGAGTTGCTCAGCTCCACAAAGGAATGGATAGAGGAAGGTTTGATATTTGCTAACCATTGTCAAAGCATACCCTTTCAAGGTAGTAGGGAAGGATCTACACATTATTTCATCAAACACGTTGTGGAATTGCATGAGAGATTTGTATGTGTCAAAATGGTCGAGGAGATCTTTAGTGCCATCAAAGATCTCAATGACGGATATCTTGAACTTTGAGGGCAAAGGGTAGTTGATAACATTTGCCACAAACGGAGTATCAGTATGCCTTACCAAGTAGTCTATAGTCTTGGGCACGTATGCCTTGATAGCGTTGAGGGCATCACTGAATTGGTTTTGCACCTCTCTAATCTTCTCGTCCCATTGGTTGGGGATATCCTTCACCTAGTCATTGTAATGACTTTCATGATCGGCATACTAGTTTTCTCCTTCATCCTCCTATACAGGTACATGAGGAGGGGGAACATATGAGCTTCCTTCGCCCTGAGGAAGGAATCCCGGGCATTGCTCAAAGGTGTTCTGGCGCGAGGCTCCACGGTGGGGGGCGGCTTGGCACACAGAGTGAAAAGGTTGCGGTGCTTCTCTCATTGGAGGGAGTGGTGCACCTCCTATAGGTTGAAGGGCGACGCCTCCCTGGGCGGCCATCAACTGAATGATTTGCTGGTTCTGGTTTACCAGTAGCTGCATGGTCTGTAAAAGTTGTTGCCCGACCACGACAGTCGTTGTAGCGGATGGTTCCGAGAATGCGAAAGGCAAAGCCGCCTCCCCAGGAATCGGGTTGTTGTCTCCCGATTGTTAGCAAGGTAGGTAGTAGAAAACTTAGTCGATTCCCACAGACGGTGCCAAACTAATAATGCATATAATAGTTTCGTGCAAGATCAACAGTCGAGTGTGTGATAAGGTGTAATTAATGGACAATAAATAAAGTAATCAATGGCAGTAATATAAATATTGAGTTAACATAAAGATATATAGTGGTTCGATCCAAATGATTTACTCTACTCTAAAAAATGACAACGGTGGTCGGGGGGGTCTTTATTGATGAAGGTAAACAAGGAGAGAGCAATTGTTAGCTTCGGGAGAGACAATAGCCAGGGGAGAGAGACAATATGTGTGTGTGTAGAGAGGTGTAGAGGCAAAGCTCAATGTATAGTGAGATGCCTCTCTTAATGGAGAAAGCTTATAATTTATAGGTATGGTGAAGCGGTGACGTGACTGTGAGGGTACTAATTCTTCCGGGAGGATAGTTACAAAAAGTAAGTATAATTAAGATAAACTTGATCTTCGAAAGTGGGTATCCCGATAATCTCTCTCCCACGTGCTCTTATCTTCTTGGGCTCCTTAAATCTTAGACTGAGTTGGATTGATGAACTGGGCTTGGCCTTCATTTCTAGTAGATCTGGGCTTGCTTGATTTATTGGGTCTGGCCCAATTAGATTTGGGCTCTTCACACACACACACACACACACACACACACACACACATATAATTTTATTGAAGTAGGAAAGTAAAGCTTTACAAAGTAAGGGGACAATTAGAAAAAAAATCCCTTTTAAAACTCATTCATCAACTTAAGTTGAGTATTGAAACTGAAACGTTTAACAAGCAAGAAGCTAACTGCATTATTTATTTGCCTTGCTAACAGGATATCCAACTTTGCCTAAGATTCAGTAGCACCCCATCTTAGCAGCTCAATCATCATCAGAGTTCAATTGTCTAAGCTCTCTATTGAAGCAGCAGCAGAAATACTGTCACATTATGGTTATCAAAATCCCGATCGAGATCATAGGATCATAAAACAAATTGTCTTCCCCTTCCAATTATTTGCAACTTTACATATATATCCCACATCGGTTGGGTAGGGGTGTCGTATGAGTTTATAAGATTTTAAGTTGTTCTTTTCTTAACAGTTTAAGATTTTTGGTTGTGGGGGTCATGACAAGTGATATTAGAGTTGATCCTAGTGGGTTAGCGGTAGGTCTATCATTGGGTATGCTAGGGTGCGGGTAGGCTCGGACTAGCCATACCCCATCTCCAAGGTTGGAGTTAAGCCAAATTTGTACATAGGCGTCGCATCTTGTTGTGGGGTGGGCTTTGGTTGGGCCAAGTATCTCACGTCGGTTGAATAAAAAGGTGGCACATCCACTTGTAAGATTTTGAGTAGTTCTCTTCCCAACAGTTTAAACTTTTAGTTGCTGGATCATGACATTTGGTAATCATATTGTAGATATTAAAAAATTTATGTCTATAATTGAGCTCAAATCAATTAGATTGGACCTAAATGTTTTAAGCCCAAATTATACAAGTCTAAATTTAATTAAATAGACTTGAATTAGACCTAAATTTCACAACTCAAATAATATAAGCCCAAATGTAATTAAGCAGACTTATTAAATTAAATTAAAATGAACTTAAATTCCAATGGCCACAAACTTTTAAAAGGTAAAGAGAGTTGGACTTAAATTCCATAAATTAATTAAAACCCAGAAATTTATGCGTAGCTCACTACCTAAAGCCCACATAAGGGTATGTAGGTAAAAATACTCTTATATGGATAACTACTACTATCACTATATATAGAGGCTTGAGGTAGGCTGAAAATGGGGGAAGCCAAAAAGCAGGCCAAGAAGGAAGAATAAAAGAAGCCAAGGAGGAGGAAAGATCAAGAAAAGCTTTGCCCGAGTCCATCTCAAGAACATAAGGGAAGATCAGCAGTGAAGCTCTGCTAGAATCTACCCGAAACTGAGATCTTGAAAATNTAAGGGAAGATCAGCAGTGAAGCTCTGCTAGAATCTACCCGAAACTGAGATCTTGCAATTCCATCTCCAAGGAAAAGAAACACTATCAAGGTCCTTCTTCAAGAGATTCAAATCATCTTCAAGTCATTCAACACAAAGAACGGTGATAAGATTCAACAAAGTCAAGTCAAAGATCGAAGAACGAAATTCACGTCAATTCAACCCTCGTCTTCAAGAAATTCACCAAATCAAATATCGAAGAATGAGAACTACGTCAATCTGACTCTTGTTTTTAACAATCTATCAAAGTATCACCAAATCGAAGATTGAGAAACACGTTGATTAAACCCTTTTTTTCACCAAATTTATGAAAGTCAATACCAAATTAAAGATCGAGAAACACACCGATCCAACTCCCCTCATCATTAAATCCACTGAGAATCAGAGGAAAGTGCACGAGAAGTACAACAAAGAGAGTCAACACCACTTTATTAAATTAAGTCAAATCATCAACAATTATAATTTTGACATTGCTTTTGTGTTATATTACTTAACGAAATCTTGTCATTACACATATTATTCCAAGACAAAGCTTGCATAGAAGTATTATATCTGTTTATAGTATAGTTCCAAAACCTAATTGAATAAGGACATTGAAAAAGTAGGTGACATCAATCTTCAAGAGCTAAATTGCATAGGATGCACTGATTTTGATGGTGGTTGCAATAAGATTTTATTCTATCCTTCATTCAATTTTTTTTTTTTTTTGGTATTGGCTAACTATATTATAAACATGAGGCTTTTCTTGCTACGGGATCTAGGGATGGTTATATGTACTCAATTTTATTTTCATAAATGAATAGATTGTTTATGTGATTCGAACTATTGACACCCAAGTTACAACGGAGTAACCTTATCACTGCACCAACGTCCACACTCAACCACGTTATTAAAGTTAAATCTAGAAATTGCATTACCAAATCAGATGAGATGATCACCTAAAAGCTTTTTGGCATGCACCCCCAAATCTTTAAAGCTGGTTCAATTTGCACCTTTGATGTACAACTTTTATAGTATATTTAATATTCAATCATTGATTCATTTTAAATCGTATTGAAAATAGAAATGTTTGAGATGTTTTGAAACAAAATTTAGTTGCTTGAAATACATGATACTCAGATCTCTAGCTTAGAAGAAAACTATAAGTGCAGTTAGCCTATCAATTGTTCAACCTCACATAATCATCAAAACATTTTGTTTGCAATCAGACAGCAGTTGAAACCCCAGTCACTCTTGGTATTTCCTTTTTCTTTGGTGGTTCTTTTGCTTTCTGTATAAAAGCCATATTTGGAAAGAAAACTAGTAAAATGTTCTTGTACCTGAAGTTTTTGCTTTCCTTGGTAGCAAACTGCAATGTAACACCAAATGAAAAGGAGAAAAACTAGAATCGAAAAGAGGAAAGGAGGGGGGAGGAACCAAACTTTAAGTTGCATGAATCCAAATTTTGTTTCGAAGTGTTTTTAAACAAATCAAATTAATTAATGATTGAATATTGAAAATTTTATGTTTCAAGGTGTTTCGAGTTTATGGATGTTCCGAAGTATTTCAAAATATTTTACTGTGTTTGGACCAATGTTTCAGAAATATATTCAACTCCATTTCTATTTTGTTTTTGAAATATATCTCAAATGTTTTTGGAACAGTTCCGACCAAAACAATGTACTGAAACAAAATTGTTGGTGGACTGAAGTTTCCACCAAGGGAGAACCAATATTGACTACATGCAACAAAAAGTATGTAAAGGGAAGTAGGGTATAAGTATACATCTAAGAAGAGAACAACAAATGGAACCAACGATTATATGATGCTTGAATTACTTAAGTCCATGGTTTCAAATCTTATGGTTGAAATGTAATTTACTAACTACATAGCANACAAATGGAACCAACGATTATATGATGCTTGAATTACTTAAGTCCATGGTTTCAAATCTTATGGTTGAAATGTAATTTACTAACCACATAGCAAAGTGGCTTTCACAATCTTTAAAACCAAACCCAAAACTCAAAATAACAGCATTCTACTTGACACATAGATGTACCCATTTTATTATTGCAAGTAAATAAAGCAATCTAGTGCACAAGACCCCGCCAATGCATGATGCAGGGGAGTCACATGTACGTAGACTCACCCCACGTGTGAAGTGATTGTTTTCCTGAATTATTTCAGTTAAATGAATTGTTTATTTCTGCATCTCCAGAAAATGAAATCTTTATGTTGTGGGTATTTTTTCTGTAACAGCTCATCTAAAAGGATAAGATCTCACCTTTTAAATGGAACCCAGTGTGGATATCAGATTTTGGAAGGTCTCCATGTCTGATCAACTAGATCATGATCACTAGAAAATAAGCTAGAGACTAGAGGAGTTCCAGGGATTAATTCTCTGATACTTAAGTCAGCAAGAGATTTGTAAGTATAAAGAGTTATAGAAAGCTAAGAATGACATACTAGTGGCATTGATCATAATAAATTTTTTTGACTTGATATAACTTAAATACATCATGACTCATTATTCGTCATATTCCTAACAAAAGTTTAGAGCATAATCAATAGTTCACTTTTTTGATTATTTATCGAAAATTGGTAATTTGTTAAGCTCAATTGTGCAAGATCAAATAATTATTTGAAATAGAATTAGTGAGCAAATCCGANTAGTTCACTTTTTTGATTATTTATCGAAAATTGGTAATTTGTTAAGCTCAATTGTGAAAGATCAAATCATTATTTGAAATAGAATTAGTGAGCAAATCCGAATATCACATAATTTATTGCTAATCCCATGTTTGTCAAAATTCTGATCTGAATCGTAGGATCTTGTGATTGATCAGGTATAGCCAAATCGATCCAGATCTCTTGAAAATTTCTAATTAAATTCATAGGATCTTGATGGATTTCGATCGAAATCTTATCATAGGATCCTAATCCATATTATGATTTTACTGATCCAAGTTGTTGAAGTTGTTTGTTATGTGCCCTTAGTTATTGAGTTAACCCAATCCCTATTTGTTGCTTTAATACTTTGAGACTCAATCCAAATATAATTGTCTCGTACGTTGATCAATACATTAAGGAATTTTGACATATGACAAAAGCTATTAAAAACTTTATTCCTTACAAAAAATTATCTCCATTTTTTTGTCGCTCTCATTGAAAAGTTAAAAACAACGTTTAGGTTTATTCTCGTCGCTCTTGGCAAGTGATCATAGCCACACATGTCTTATATTTTCATTGTATTTTTTTTGGATGTCGAATAGTTTTTCATCATTTATTCAACAATCTATTAATCTTTTTGTTTTTTCCTCCATCTTCGTCTCTTTCTGAAAATAAAGATTAAAATAGTCCAATGCTCCAATTCTGCGCACAAAATTAACAGCCTATATTTTGATTTTTAATTCTCTTCAATGCTTCAATTTTAGTTTCTCAAATATTAGCTATATCTCTAAGTTCTATATGTTTTTAATAACATTTTATGCATATATGTAATTAACTTGTTTNATCTCTTGAAAATTTCTAATTAAATTCATAGGATCTTGATGGATTTCGATCGAAATCTTATCATAGGATCCTAATCCATATTATGATTTTACTGATCCAAGTTGTTGAAGTTGTTTGTTATTTGCCCTTAGTTATTGAGTTAACCCAATCCCTATTTGTTGCTTTAATACTTTGAGACTCAATCCAAATATAATTGTCTCGTACGTTGATCAATACATTAAGGAATTTTGACATATGACAAAAGCTATTAAAAACTTTATTCCTTACAAAAAATTATCTCCATTTTTTTGTCGCTCTCATTGAAAAGTTAAAAAACAACGTTTAGGTTTATTCTCGTCGCTCTTGGCAAGTGATCATAGCCACACATGTCTTATATTTTCATTGTATTTTTTTTGGATGTCGAATAGTTTTTCATCATTTATTCAACAATCTATTAATCTTTTTGTTTTTTCCTCCATCTTCGTCTCTTTCTGAAAATAAAGATTAAAATAGTCCAATGCTCCAATTCTGCGCACAAAATTAACAGCCTATATTTTGATTTTTAATTCTCTTCAATGCTTCAATTTTAGTTTCTCAAATATTAGCTATATCTCTAAGTTCTATATGTTTTTAATAACATTTTATGCATATATGTAATTAACTTGTTTTATAGTTGTTTTCAAAAATTCCATATAGTTACATATATTTTCGTCCCTTTTTTTTCAGTTTGTAGGATCTTACAATTCTCAAGTCATTCTTATGATGTCAATCCTTTAGCCTCAACCATCGATCTAAAACCCTTATTTTAAAACCCTTGGCTAATCCAATCTAAAACAAGGGCGGCAAAACCAAGTTGTGCTTGAGTAACAACACAAATTCGTGAACCTAGACAAAAGAATACCCAGTGGGCATCTAAACAAAGTTAGGGCACTGGCCTAATTTAGAAGTAGACATGGACTTGATAAAATTAAAGAATTAAATGCAGTAAACTGAATATTTACTTTTAAGTTCTAAATCCTAAATTGTTTGATCTAAAATCTTTGGTATATGTTAAAATTTAAGTATTAAAGTGACTGAAATTATTTGATCGGAATAATGAGGTGAAGAATGAAAATTATTATTTTTAATTTCTCCTTTTCAATGTATCACCCCATTACCACTACCTTACCCCATCTCTTCACAATCACCACCATTACTAGCTCTGTCGTCGTTGTCACTACTAAATTTGTCACCATCGCCACCATCATCTATTGCTACCAATTTTGCTACCACTATCCCTCTGTCACCCTTGTCAACATCACTATAACCACCATCATCACCTTTGCCACCATACATCTATCACCACCGTCACCATCTCATTATCATCACCACCATCACTCACTCACCTCTATCACCTTATCATCGCTACCACCATCACCATCACCATACCTTGATGGTTTGGGATAGTGTGGTCGTGGTTATACTGACTGTGGTGGTTATAATGACAAAGTTGGTGACAACAAAAATTTGGTGGTGTTAGGATGATAGTGACAACGATAGCAATAGTGGTAGTTGCATTAAAGTGGTCACATCGGTGATAAAGTAGTAATGGAGGATGATGGTGGTGGTGATAGGGGTTTGTGGTGGGGTGATGGTAGTGGCGGTGCTTGTGGGTTGATGATGGCCATGGAGGTGGTGATGGTGATGACGTTTGGTTATTTGATAATGATGATGGTGGTCAAGTGGCAAAGGTGAGAGGGTGGTAGTGGTGATTGTTGGACAAAAATAGTTTTTAGGTATTAAAAAATGAATTTTTGGTTGACTTTGAACTTAAATTAAAGTGAAATCCGTTTGTTGTTTTGAGTAAATTTTCATAGGTTAATGTTCTACTCCGTGAGGAGAATAGCTTAGTATAGTCACTTGCCCAAATTAAAGTACGAAATGAATGAGAATATAGGCTCCAAAGTGACTTATTTGGATTGTAAAAAAAAAGGTTGTGCAATGTGGGATTTGACACCAATCCTCCATTGGTTGAGGAAAAATTCTACTTGTGTATATATATACAAAGTTTATTCTAAGGGTTGGGCCTCAAGGGATACCACATTTTTATGAGCGGAGCGAGCACCATGCCTTCAGTCCGATCACACAAGCCCGTCACACACCCACCTTGCCTTGTCTTTCCATAACCCGACTTGACAGGGGCTGGGCTAAGGTATGGGTGTGGGTTAGACCCATCCTTAAAGGATAATACTAATTTAACAAGTTGGGCTCAAATTTCTTCATCCTGAATTTAATTTTTAGTATCCATTGGATTTAAAATTTGAACTGATTTGAATTTTTGCTTCCCTCCAATCTGAATTTTTGAATTGTATTTGAACAGTTAAACAATGGGTGTCTTCTAGTTGTATGTATCTTCTGTGTTGCATCCGTTAGCATCGTGAATATTCGGATCAATCACCATTCTCTATATAAATAGCCTAGATTCATTTCATTTTGCATCAATTAATTTCGACATTAATGTAGTCTCATTACATCATATTTTCGGATTAAGGCAGTTTGTATTCTAAGAGTACACAATATAGTTTCAGTTCGCTGAGCAATTGAATTGGAATGCTACTTTCAACTGCGTGAAAATCATTATATCTTGAGAGACAAATATTTTAATTTCCACAAGCACTACGTGTAAGGGTCTATCTTAAGGACATAGTATCAAACACTACATTTGATCTTTCAATAAAAGTTCTTAATCTACAAGCACGTCTGTTTATGTATTGTTCAACTATAGATTTATGTGTTATTGTTTTGTTCTTACTTGTTACTATTTCATTCTTCATTGTTATTGTTTTATTCTAAGGGTTAATTGCGCTAGAGGCATCCAAAGTATGAGTTTGTTTCATTTTGATCCCCAGTATTTTAATTGCATTATTTTGGTTCCTAAAGTATTGAATATGTTTCTGTATGGTCCCTCAAACATAGTGTGTCTAGATTGCTAACAATTTTTTATCATAAACTTGTTACGTGATACTTAAATAAGGACAAAAAAATAATTTGAATAACTTTTGACCAAATTTTAACTCAAATTTTGGTTAAATAATTACCTAAATTACTTAATTTTGATCATAAACTATCCAAATTTTGGTCAAAAACTACCCAAATTACACTTTTTTTAGGTCAAAAGCTATCCAAATTTTGTTTAAGAGCTATCAAAATTATTTTTTGTCCATATTTAGGTATTATATAACAAGTTTATGATCAAAAAATCGTTAGCAATCTGGACTTTGTCTGCTTAAAGTACCAGATAGAAACATATTCAATAATTTATGGACCAAAATGAGACAAACTTCATTCTTTGGGGACCTTTAAGACAATTAACCCTTATTCTAATTTGAATGACACAAATCAGAGATTTTAGTAAGTAATTTTGCTTTATTGGAAAACCACAAATAACAATCTTAAGACAGATTTGTATTTGTATAATTACTTTTTGTGTTTCTGCTTCATGTTCATAGTAGTTTAAATTTGTTTAAAAATATTACAAATTGTTAAAGCTTATTTTTTATAATTTGTAGTATTTCAGGCATACTTGGAAAAATTTTGTGAAAAAATTGTATATTCTGTTTATGTGTTTATATGTTTAATTATAACAGTGACACTAAGGTAGTGTTTAGTAAAAGGAAGTTTTCGTTTTTTTCTGTTTTTGTTTTCATTTTTTTTTGGGAAAAAACATGTTTGGTGAATATTTTTGTTTTTTTTTACTGATGTTTTAAAAACAATGACAAAATTTGAAAATATCCAAAATGATGTTTTTGAAAACATCCAAAAAATAAAAACACGCAGAAGTCTCTTCACCCAATTAATGAGGTTTCGGCTTCAAACCATCTTAACAGCAAAACATTCATTTTCTTCCTTACACTATAAAAGTGCATGAACAGCTGACTTCTCGTCCTTTTCTACTCGCTAGTCATCGAAAAGGAACAGTTGGGTCGTCGCTTGTGCTCACTTGTTCGACTCCTCTGGTCGTTGCTCTTTGTCTACATTGTATGTTCGGTGAAGCTGTAATCTCTCCGGCGAAGCTGTAAGCTCTCTCTTTGTTCGTATCTCCACTTTGATTTTTTTTTTTTTCAGATCTATGATTTTTGTTTTAGATTTAGGGTTTATTTTTGTAGATCCATATTTTATTTTTTGCAGATATATACTCCTTTATTTCAGATCTAGGTTATATTATTGTTTATTTTAACATCTATCTCTCTCTGTGTATACATCTGTGTTTGTGTGTGACCGTCTGGTGGCTAGTGTGCAACTGTGTGTGTGTGTGTGCATCTGGTTGATCTTAGTTTTTAGATGCTCTCACTCCTATGCTTGGCTTTGTTGCTGTCGACCAACCCTTGAGAAAAATAAAATGCAAGGAGAAATTACATCTAAGGTTTGTCACTTGAACGGATTTATCCCCTCGCGTTTGATAAATTATAGTGAAACCCCCTATTATAATAGGCAGCTAACATACCTAACTGAAACTGCAAATGACTATTTTACACTTTAACAAAAATTAAATAAAACAAACATAATCTAACCTAACCTAAACCCAAATATATCCCAAATTAAGACCCGACCTGAAATACTTTTCTTCCCCAATTTGTTAAGGGGTGTGGAATTTCATATAAGCCACATCTTTGGAGAGGCTATAGTGTTACAATAATTTTACTTCTCTTTGGATGGCAAGTTCATTTGATTGGCTGTTGAGTATTGCTATTCGACTTAGTAGAATTTTGGATTGTTGTTTTAAATTTGATATCATCATATAGTCTTGTCACTACATTTTGGCATTTGTTTGAGCAATATTTGTTGTTGATTAAGATGGTGGATTCCTTCTGCTGTGTGTTCCTTGATTGCATTTGGATATATGTTTTCTCTGGTTCATGATTTAAATGATTTGGGTGAATACCGTAATACAATTGCTCTCAAATGAGATTATTTCTATTGACTATATAAAATCAAAGAAAAATTTAGCGAATCCACTTACTAAAGGTTTGACGAGAAAACAAATAAATTACACATTGAAAAGAATGGAGCTAAAGCCTATGATGTAAGAGTCACCTCAATGACAATCCGACCTAGTTGACTAGAGATCTCAAGATCTAGGTTTAAAGAGACAACTAAATTATGTGCGATTCAAAAGAAGCACTAAAGAGATAATCTCTCATGCCTATTCCTATAATAAACTAGTGTTGCCTGCAGAGTTAATGACTTTTATACCTTGAAAATTCAAGTTGGATATTGTAGGATATTCCTAATAAGAGTCACCTATACGGGTGTGAAAGGGAACGCTTCTATGAGAATTTATAAAGGTTGAATTTTCTAAAATACTCCTAAAAATTAGGAGTTGTTTATGACTAAAATAAATATAATCATAAGAACCAATTGTGTTAGAAAAGAGACTGTGTGAAGTTTATTCTATCTGATATATTAAACTTCACACAGTCCAGTGGGTTTTGACAAGGGAATGTTCAAGGCTAAAAGCCACCTATCTCGATGCACGATCTTTCCAATATGCACTCTCAATAGTGTATTAATATTATCATTTACATACTAACAACTAAATTCCCATTTTATGTAGAGGATTATTGGACTAAAATAGTTTTTAGTTATTAAAGACTGAATTATTGGTCGACTTTAAGCCTAAATTAAAGTGGGATCCCCTGATTGTTTTCTAGTAAAGTTTTATGGATTTGTATTCTATTTCATGAAGAAAATAACGTAATGTATTCACTTGCTTAAATCGAGTAAGAAATGAATAAGAAAATAGGCTCCAAAGTGACCTATTTGGATTGTGAAAATAAAGGTTGTACGATGTGAGATTTGACACCAATCTCAAATTGGTTAAGGAAGAAATTCTACTTGTGCATATATATGTTAAGTTTGCTCTATGAGTTGGGCCTTAAGGGGTACTACACTTTTATGAGTGGAGCGAGCACTTATCGGCCTTCGGTTCAACCACCCACACGTGCTGCCTGCCATGCCATGACCACGAGCCGGGTTCGGGTGTGACCCATCGTTATCTTTTTAGAAAAAAATTGTTTAACGAATTAGGCTCGAATTTATTAATCCAGAATTTAATTTCTGATATACGTTGGATTTAAAATTTGCACTAGTTCGAATTTTTGCTTGTTTCTAGTTCATTTTTTTTGAGTTGGTGTCTTTTCATAAATGAACAGTTAACCAATGGTATCTTCTGGCTTGTATATGTTCGCATGGTGATTATTTGGATCAATCACCATTCTATCTATAAATAACCCAAATTTATTCCATTCTGCATCAAATAATTTCAGCATTCAGATAGTCTCATTACATCATATTTTCGGCATTAAGGCAGTATGCATTCTAAGAGTACACAACACGGTTTCAATTCGCTGAGCAATTAAATTGGAGTGTTACTTTCAATTGCATGAAGATCATTGTATCATGAGAGGTAAACACTTTGATTTTCATAAGCATAAAGTGTAAGAGCAAAATCTGTCTTAAAGACATAGTATCAAACACTAGACTTGATCTACATAAAGTTCAATAATAGTTCCTGATCTACGAGCGGGAGTTTATATATTGTTCACTTAGAGATTTATGTGTTAATGTTTTATTCTTACTTGTTACTGTTTCAATCTTGATTGTTACGGTTTTATTCTAATTTGCATGATACAATAATTTTATTATATAAAAAAATCACAAACAATATGGATAAGGTGGTAATTAGGGATAATGAATAAATTAATTAATTGAGGTGGAATGGGGCGGTGGAGTTGTCGTGGTGAAGGGACAATGGTGGTTGTGATGGGGAGGTGGTGGGGGCAACAATGAGGGGCCAATGGTGGTGCCAACAGGGCAGCAATGGCAACAACAAGGGTAGTAATGGCGGCAGTAAGGGCTATGCTGTTGGAGGTAGTGACTGTTGGTGAAAATGTTTTGTGTAAGATGGATTGAGACCAAAATATCTAAAGACAAATTATTCCAGTGAAAGGATTTTAAAATCTTTATTTTATAATTTATTCATCATTAAGTGATAATTATAGATACACTTCACTTGAAAGTTAAATAAAAAATTAGAATGTTCAAAGTGTCGCATCTTTTGTTGGATATAGTGGTACTTTACTTTAAAGTTAAAAGGAACCTTAGAAGATTAAGATAAATGGATGTCCCATTACTTTCGAATTTTAATCTATTTTTTAGTGGGTGGGGTTATTCCCACATTTTTAAATAAATTCTCTTCTTTTAAAAGACAAACTTCATTTCATCTATATCCACCCATTAGAGACTAAGACCACCCCGTTTATACTTACTCCATTAAAAATTAAATCCACCCTATTCTATTTTTATTCACAATATCCTCTAAAAAAAAAAATTCTTTTACTTGTAAATCAATTTTTACAGGCAGTCAATCAAAATTCGATAGCTATACTAATTTATTGAGAATTTTTAATATTAATTTGTATATTTGTATAGTTGTCAAATTTTAATTGGTTGCCTGTAAACAATTATTGATTGCATAGAATTCATTCTCATCTTCTAATCAAAATTAAGCAACTTGAAACAAAAAAAAAAAAAGATACTTCTTTCTTCATTTCCTGAAGTTTACATTAGTAGAATTGCACGAGCCCATAAGCTAAGAGCTCTTCTTGCAGCTATCCTGATTCAACAATAAATTTTGGTGCAGGGCCTTTGTTCAAGTACCACATGTTAATGAAATTTCTGGTTTGAAGGGCACCAAAATTCCAAACACATTCATGCCAACGTAAAGATATCAAGCCTCATCTTCTGGCATTCCTTTTGAAATATGTGCAGCCACATTAGAAAGTCAACACTTTAGAAATGGTTTGGGTTTTCATGCACAATCCAAGTAGGAGCTCTTCATTATCACATGTAACACTTGGCTTGTTAAACAGAAAGGTAAGACTAATAAAGTAAGGGATTGTAAGAGCATCTCTAAGAGACTGGCTAAACTCACCTCTTTAGCTATTTTAGATAATTTCACCCAAAATTAACACCAAGTTCCAATGTTTGATGGAGCCCACAATTAATCCAAAAGTCATAGTGAATTAGGTCAGCAAATTAGGTCAGTAAATTAGGTCTCAATAACATTGCTCTTTTTTTATTGTATGGTTCAGTAAGTTTTTTGTTTTTCGATTTCGAAAGAATGCAAAAACTACAGCATTTCTTGTGGAACAACTATTCAGAAAGGAAAGAAGGTGGCCGGTTGTTTGTGAGTTCTAAGATCTGTCCCTTCTGGATGAGAAATTTGATTTCTGATGTCCTAACTCTTCGTAGGGTGCTTAAGATGTGATTCTGCTGTACATAATGCAGCAAGTGTCAGATTGCCCATAAAGCAACCTGTAGATAAAGAAACTACCATATATGGGTTTCTAAATACAAAGGGAAATCAATATGTGGGAATTTATGTTTAATTTTTTCAACAATCTCTTGCTAGGCATTGATTTGAAAGTGGCTCACAAGTCACCAGTATGTGCAATTGGTAGTGACTTCTTTTTGTGACCATTGCATGCTATTGAGTGCATGACCTCTTCTACATTGGACCCTGCTTCATTAGGGGAGAGGATGGTAGTGTCCCTGTTCCCTTTTTGTCTGGTTGCATGGGTATTTCCAATTGACAAAGGGTATATCAGCATTTATTGTTGTATCGGTGATTCGGTCAATTCTCTATTTGCTAAAGAAGATTCTTTAGAATAATTTTTTGTGAGATACCTTCTTTTCCCTATTGCTGTCCAAATCATGCACGTGGACACAAAATGAAATAGATTTGGGACCTTCGGGTTAACAAATGGTTGGTTCTCCAGGCTTTCAGTTTGTCTTTTTGGCCGTAGATTTNACCTTCTTTTCCCTATTGCTGTCCAAATCATGCACGTGGACACAAAATGAAATAGATTTGGGACCTTCGGGTTAACAAATGGTTGGTTCTTCAGGCTTTCAGTTTGTCTTTTTGGCCGTAGATTGAGTGAATAATGGAAGTCATGTTTATTATGCATGGTGAGCAGCAGTTGAACATTAACTATGCATGATATCTAGCATTTAGGGGAACCCACATTTTGAAGTTGTGTATACCTTACTCCTGTTTATTCTTTTGGGAAGTTGTATCCAAGTCAAATTTCGATCTTTGAGTGAGTTTTTTTTTTTTCGGAACAAAACTTCTTCACTGAAAGTCTGTGTTATAAGCTGTGTTTATTGGGCAATCTCATGAGATGTTTGTTTTTCGGTAATCTTTTGAGTATTGGATTTTTTACTTCTGTTTACTCTTATAGACTGGGGNTTTTGGGAAGTTGTATCCAAGTCAAATTTCGATCTTTGAGTGAGTTTTTTTTTTTTTCGGAACAAAACTTCTTCACTGAAAGTCTGTGTTATAAGCTATGTGTTTATTTGGCAATCTCATGAGATGTTTGTTTTTCGGTAATCTTTGGAGTATTGGATTTTTTACTTCTGTTTACTCTTATAGACTGGGGACTCCAGATTTGAGGGTCGTGAGTGTGTCCGGTACACCCGAGACCAGCTGTTGCAGTGTAGGGAGGTAATTGTTTTTGCTCTATGCTCTTAAAGCTTGTATATGTTAGTGGTTTGGTGATGTTGTTGCATGTCTCATTGTTTGCTCATGTTTTTTTTCTTGGTATTTTGTTAGTTGGTTACAAGCCACTCCCTCCTGTGACAAAAAGTAGATTGTGTAGTGTCTTGTCAAAAAAAAAAAAAAAGTAGATTTTGTAGCTGGTGGCAAACATTTTAATCTTTAAATGGAAATCAGATGGATTTTCTTTTTATATTCTCATAATATACTTATGCCATACTTTACNTGTTAGTTGGTTACAAGCCACTCCCTCCTGTGACAAAAAGTAGATTGTGTAGTGTCTTGTCAAAAAAAAAAAAAAGTAGATTTTGTAGCTGGTGGCAAACATTGTAATCTTTAAATGGAAATCAGATGGATTTTCTTTTTATATTCTCATAATATACTTATGCCATACTTTACCATCTGCCATTTTTGCTGTGGTTTCATTTCTCTTTTTATCTAGTCTGTTGCCTAGGTCTGCGAGTCAATTTTCGTTTCTCTTTTTCAAATTGCTGTTTTCCCCCCCTTCTGTATTTCATATTTTTATGCTTTTCTGGGTATTCCATGAACTCGTGCTTGTTATTTGGGGCTGTTTGTCTTATAATTCTGTCTAATATATCACCTCTCATTGAATTTATGCACATCAGTTATCATTGAATTTATGCCGCNTCTGTTGCCTAGGTCTGCGAGTCAATTTTCGTTTCTCTTTTTCAAATTGCTGTTTTTCCCCCCTTCTGTATTTTATATTTTTATGCTTTTCTGGGTATTCTATGAACTCGTACTTGTTATTTGGGGTTGTTTGTCTTATAATTCTGTCTAATATATCACCTCTCATTGAATTTATGCACATCAGTTATCATTGAATTTATGCCGCTACCACCCTATCACGAAATGTAATATATTGCGAACAATCTATCATCTATATGCACTATCATTAACATCTTATATCGTGTCTGATTGTGTTGACAATTATTTCATAGGCTGCTAGCATTCCTGAGGATATTCTAAAAATCAAACAAGAGGTTGAAGCTGAATTTTTTGGCGAAGATCATAGCTGGAGTCGTGCAGAAAGCAGTGTGAGTTTCTGACCTCCTTTGATATTACTAAACACTTATTCTTCTCCTCGTTTTCCCAATCTGATCGGTAACGTGATTAAGTTGGTACAAAAATGAAACATTGGTATATGTTTCCCTTTCTTTGCCTGACAAATGTTTTTTGGAAATTAATCAAATTTATAATTGGCATTTCTGTGTTTTGCCGAATCAAATTTAATGGTCCCTTATTCTGGAAACTAATCTTATTGGTCTATGGTTTATTTATGGTATAGTACTCTCTTTGTTTTTTAGCTGCAAAATCAGTCTCAGAGTCGTTATTCTGAGCTGGACAATCGTGATTGGCGTGATCGGACTGCACAATTTCCAACTTCTATAGAAGAGAGGCCAGCAGAAACGTTTTGGGATAATAGAGAGTCTGGTGACCGATTTGACTCTAGACAGCAGGAAGCATACCAATATAATCGACAAGACCAGCTCAATTTGCAGTTTGCAAGAGCACAAATCTCGTCTACCCCAGGGGTATTCACTCTTGTCTAGATACCAAAACTTATCTTTATATCCTCCCTCCTCTTTTGTTTCCCTACCTATACATGGTGTGCAGTGCTGTGATAAACTTTAGAATCTCCATCTGTGTTTGGACGTTTAGCTTTTCTATAAAATAATACACTTGTAGTCTATATCTTTATTTGCACTTATATTTTTCTTTGTAAATGTGTTTGCTCTATTGTTGAACTAATTGATGTTGGAGTTAGCGTTGGGTTTATTGTTTAGTGGTTGTCAATGCTGCCATGGCAGAATCTTTAATGAAGTGCTTTTTGATTGTGTTCTGATCTGAGGTCTGGTGATACAATAAAGTAATTTTCTCAATCAATTAAGCCGTCATGCCCATATGCTACTTGTTTGCTTGTCTGCATTTCATTATAACTTTTATTCGAAATCTGGATTCTGCTTCAAGTATTGATCTTTTCTTAGGAGTCCGGGTTTTTTCACTAGATATGTGGCTCATTTTGCAACGGAGTGAATGGATAATATATTCATAATCACACGAGTGACTTACAAACTAAAGTTTTATTCTGTGTATGCTAGGAAGTTACTTATGTCTAATGGCATTATTGCCGAATTACTTAAGGAGTTATTTNTCATTTTGCAACGGAGTGAATGGATAATATATTCATAATCACACGAGTGACTTACACAACTAAAGTTTTATTCTGTGTATGCTAGGAAGTTACTTATGTCTAATGGCATTATTGCCGAATTACTTAAGGAGTTATGTACCTGTCAATATTCTTGTGTTTGATTTTATTCTAAGGAGATGTGTCTAAATTTGTAATATATAATAGAGGTCATTGCAAGGGGCAAGTGTCAAAGCTTGGGCTTGAATCTCGAGTATGTAGGTCTAGTTTGAATCACCCTTTCCTGCACCTTGCGGGCAATGGCCTGCTTAAAAGGATTTGAGTCCTGCACTATGTTTATGTGTCAAACATTGTCAAACTTCACTTGAAGGCCTACTTTTAGTTGTCACAGGATGTAATGGTTTGTGAAAATGTAATCTCAGTATGTCAGTAAAAAATTGAGGAAGAATGGGTGAGAAAAATGCTTCACTCGGTGGTTAACGAACCCACCAAAAATTGTATTTAATTTTACAGATTTCCATGAAGAGACCAACTCTTCTCATAAAATAAGAACTGTATGTTTTATCATCTGTTTTATTATGTAGCTATAATGTAGCTACCATAGAGCACATTTCACTGAATACTGATATATGTCTTAGTGTCTTGTACAATATCGGAACCGTGATATGTGAAAGGAAGATTAGACCTAACATAGAAAAATCTTAAGGTATTCTTCCTAGTACAGGATTTATATCATAGTTCTTGGTTTTCTTCTGTGTTCAGATTTTTATTCTGTGCTTTGTAGTCATATGATAAGACTATTAGAAATTTATAGTGGTCCATTTCTGAGCAGATGCTAGGGTGCAAACATCAGTCTACCAAAAAAATCAACCTTCATGCTTGATGTTGTAATCGTGTTTCATCCATTCAATATATTAGTGTGTCCATTGCAGAAAATCTATTTTGTATCTGTGTGTTTTTTTGTGTGTGTGTGAAAGAGAGAGACAGAGATCTGTGTTTATGCTAGTGCATAAGGGGGGCATTTGGATAGTGGGTTAAAGTTGGTTATTCACTAGTAGGATGGGATAAAATAGGAGTGGGACCCAGAAATCCCTTGTTTTGAAAGTCATTTTTTGAGGCTGGATACCAACCCCGGGTCAAGGCTTTGACCCGATTGCTACAGTACCCTTTAACCCTCCTAGGCCGGTCACACTTAACCCACCCCCTCCATGGGTTAAAACCCAGGCAATGGATTACCCCCCACACACAGACATATTTGCCCCTCTCTCTTTCTGCACCCACTCACAGCGTCGAATCCCTCTTTCTCCTATCAGCTGAGCTCGTCCAAGGGCTCGCACAGAGGCGAAAACGATCGTGGTGTTGGGGAGGTCCTCCATTTTCTGCATCCGTGGGTAGGTGTCTCATCGCCCTCTCTATCTCTCTCTTTCTTCGATTGGAAGAGAAAAAGGTGAGAGTCATTTCCCGCCATATCTCTCCCTTGTATAAAAGAAACGATTTACGGTTTTCACTCTGATTTCTTGCTTTGCTACTTTGGCTGTTCAGATTCTGGGCAAGAAATGGAAATTTTCCGATCTTAGGGGAAAATTTTTGTCGTCGACGATGTTGAGCCTATGGTCCCCCTCTATCGTTTTGCTCCACCGTTGGAAGTCAGACTAGAAGATTTCGATCGAGCTTTTCGCTATTGATGGACTCCGAAGTCAATTGCCTTCGCATTCTCTTCTTGATTTGAAGTTCTCATTCTATCACGTTCGGTTTGGTTTCTCAGAAACAAAAATTAAATGCAATTTGCACAACTCAGGACCCGTGGACTCGGTTAATCAATTTTTTATGAAGTGTCTAATGTCATTTATGCTTTTTCATTTTCTCAGCTGTCAAACGAGAGTTATTGATATCTCACTTCTGCAAATTTGAAACGTATTGAGTTGGTTTGTTGTTGGAGGAAAATTTTCGGAATTACTTCTTTTTAAATGGATTCGATGTTTTGGGTTTGCAGTAGCTGCATAACTTACTTTAGATATAGTTTGTGGGTTAGTTGATGGGGGGTTTTTTGANGTTTGCAGTAGCTGCATAACTTACTTTAGATATAGTTTGTGGGTTAGTTGATGGGGTTTTTTTTTAACTTTTTTGGGGTTAGTTCTGCTTTATTGCCGTATTATGTTATTTTGTACAATTTTACTCTTAAACTGAGAATTCTATTTTAATAACTAAATTTTATATTGTTCAATTCATTTCATCGATGTTTATCAAAGTCATATGTAAAGTTATTCATAACCAAAAAAATTATTTTTTTTTATATGTTTTTATGTATATGTGGAAAATGTATAACTTTAGTAGGATAATCCACTAATTCAAACATATGATAGGATTGATTTGGATTGGAATGGATAGAGTCATGGGTAGAATAGTAAATTATTATAAAATTATTTGTGTAATCTATGGGACCCACTAAATTATACATTTGTTTTTCAAACAAAGGTTGAGATTGAATATATTCAAAGGTTAGGGTTTTAAAGTGTATGAGTGGGTTTGGCTTGGATGGGTTAGGATATAAAATAAGTAATCCTACCCTGTCCAACCCCAATACCCAAACACACCCAAGGTGTACATTTCCCATGGCTTTTGGTGTTGATTAAAGTTGTGGCATTTAGTGTAGATATAATTGAATAATACTCAAGTGGTAGGAGTTGAACGTGACTTGAAATGAGAGAAAGAGGTTGGAGTTTACCATATGTGGAGCTCTGAAAGGAAAGCGGAGGGGGGGAGAGAGAGAGAGATGTGTTTATGCTACTACATAAGGTGTACTATGCCTTCCATTACTTTTTGGCGCGGATTAAAATTGTGTCATTTAGTGTGAAGTAAATAGAAAATGAACCGAAAAGTGAATAACACTCAAGTGGTAGGAGTTGAAGATGACTTGAAATGAGAGAGGAAGAGGTTGGAGGTTACATATGGTAGAGCTCTGACATGGGGAGAGAGAGAGAGAAGGATAAATTCCCTTCCAATTGAAAATTCAAAAGAAGTTGTGTACAGATTTTGGGAGAAAGGTAAAGCTTGAGCCAAGGGGTCCTACAAATTTTGTGCCAATATCCGTTGTCATGCAAAGTAATGTGATTTGTGAAGCTGTAGCAAGTCTGCTCTGAAAATTTGTCTGAGGAGAATAGTTTTTTGGTACTAATATGAGCTCTTTTTCTGGTATTTGAACCAGGCAGGTGCTGCTGCTGCTGCTCTAATCAAGGCTGAGGTGCCTTAGTCAGCTCGAAGGGGGAATCTCTCTGAGAAAGAACGGGTCTTGAAGACAGTGAAAGGGTACTATGAAGCTTAATACTATAGTTTAGCTTCATGTTTGCCGGTGGATGTGGAATAACTTCATATGACCAATTGATGGAGTGGTGAAGTTTAAAGTTGAACCTCTGCAACTTTCTGGAATTACTCTACTTTGGGTGACTAAAATCATGTGAATGTCCTATTTTCCTGTTATGGTTGAGATCTACTACAGCGCAGGAACTCTTTTTCTACCTGAGCAATAAAGATATCATATATTTATGGTTCGAAGCCTTTTCTTCACAAATTTCCAAAGATTTAAGCTATAGTAAACTAGGGCGAAATTTATCATTTTGGTCCTGTTTGAAGAAGGTTAATATTCTTTGCTAATGTCAGCTCTGCCAATACGATGAAAGATAACAATTAAATTACTTCCCCTTGAATATTATAGCAGCATGAAATGTTGTGACTAGTAGAGTAGAAAGCAGTTTGATGACCAGAATAGATTTCCAGTTTTAATTTTTCATGACATGATAAGATACATCGTGTCACTTTTTGATGTTGACGACTCTTTTTTTTTGCAGCATATTGAACAAGCTGACTCTGGAGAAGTTTGATCTTCTCAAGGGTCAATTGATCAACTCTGGGATCACAACAGCTGATATTGTAAAGGTATAGCTATCTAGTTATTCTCAACCTATGAGCTTCTTTTTCTAGTCTTTTTTTTTTTTTGCTGATTATGGCAGTATGTTTTGGAGACTGTAAAATCTTAGGTAATTTCTGCTTGCAATGCAGGGAGTAATCTCCTTGATATTTGACAAGGCTGTGCTGGAGCCCACGTTTTGTCCCATGTATTCTCTATTGTGTTTCGATCTCAATGAGAAGCTCCCTCCTTTCCCATCTGATGAACCCGGTGGAAAAGATATCACTTTTAAGCGAGTTCTTTTGAATATTTGCCAGGAGGCATTTGAAGGAGCAGACAAACTGAGGGATGAAGTAAGGCAGATGACTGCTCCTGAGCAAGTTTCTGAACGCAGAGATAAGGGAAAAATGGTCAAGCTTCGCACTCTTGGAAACATACGTCTAATTGGAGAGCTTTTGAAACAGAAGATGGTTCCTGAAAAGATTGTTCATCACATTGTGCAGGTTCTCTCTCTCTCTCTCTCTCTCTCTCTGAACATACCTTGAGACATCTTGATTTTTAGAAGTTGGCCTTACTATGATGTATTATATAAGCAGGAACTTCTAGGGCAAGATAGCAAGACTTGTCCAGAAGAGGAAAATGTTGAGGCCATATGTCAGTTCTTCAACACCATTGGTAAACAGCTCGACGAGAGCCAAAAATCAAAGCGCATTAATGATATTTACTTCAATTGATTGAAGGAACTGTCAATAAATCGTCAATTGGTACCCCGATTGAGATTCATGGTTCGAGATGTTCTTGATCGGCGTGCAAATAATTGGGTTCCAAGACAGGAAGAGGTGATCCTTCTTATACTGCTTTTATTTAACTGTGTTGATTTGTTTTCCTGTTGACTTATTCTTACCATGATTTCACAGGTGAAAGCCAAAACCATCAATGAGATTCATTCAGAAGCAGAGAAGAATCTGGGGTTGCGCCCAGGTGTTACTGCAAGCATTAGAAATAATTGTGGTATTGCTTCTGGTACACAAGGTAATATCAGCCCCAGGGGTATCCCCATGAATTGGCCTGGCTCTGGTGGCATGATGCCAGGAACCAGGAGGATGCCTGGGATGCCGGGAATTGATAACGAATACTGGGAGGTTCCCAGGTCTCGGTCAATGCCAAGGGGTGATGGATTTAATGTTCAGCCTGCTGGACGTGTTCAGCCACTTAATATTGGCAAGTCTCCATCATTGAACCCTCAAGTTCTGCCTCAGGGTACTGGTTCCATAAGTGGTAGGACTGGTGCTCTGTTGCAAAGTAATACTGGTGCCCCTCCAGTCCACCCACCCAACTTTGGCTTGGGTATGGACCCTGCATCTCAAGTCCTTACCCCTGCAAGACCAGTTCCAATTGCATCTGTGCCTCCAGTTGCTGGCAAACCACTGGCTCCTGTGAGGTTGAATTCGAATGAGCTTAGGAGGAAAACAATGTCTCTTCTGGAAGAATACTTTAGTGTCCGAATCTTGGATGAAGCATTGCTATGTGTGGAGGAATTGAAGTCACCTGATTACTATCCTGAGCTTGTCAAGGAAAGCCATTTCACTCGCATTGGAGAAAAGTCCTCCCTTTGTAGAACCAGTTGCAAAACTTTTGGAGGACTTGTTTGCCAAAAAGGTTATTACTGCTAAGGACATGGGGACTGGATGTCTGCATTATGGGTCAATGTTGGATGATATTGGCATTGATTTACCAAAAGCACCAAATAATTTTGGTGAGGTTATTGGAATACTAGTTTTGGCTGGGGGATTAGACTTCAAGGCAGTCGGAGAGATCCTAAAGAAGATTGAGGATGACAGGTTCAAGAAAGACATATTTACTGCTGCAATGAGGATTGTTAGCTTCAGTCCTTCTGGGGAAGGGGTGTTGAATTTACAAGCTTCTGATATTAATGCATGCGAGAGCCTATTCTAGCAACTTTGCTCTTCCTCTTGCAGGAATGTACTTCTGTAACCTTATGGGTCAAACATATTCAATTTTATTTTTTTTCTTCACAATGTTCCTTCCATTCTACATCCATCAGAATCAAGCAACTGTACTACAGCATGCGATGAGGTGGATCAGTGAAGAACAGGTGATTTTCTGCGAGCTGTATATTTTCCCAGAGGTCATAGTTGTGTATGCTTGGAAGGAAAAAGACCATATCATAATGTAGTCGATTTTGATCCTGAGAGTAGCTAATTATGTGTCATAACTGGTCGAGAAGAAGGGCCATTTTTGGGTCCCCGTTGTTTTGTATTGATTAGTTCATTTATTTTATTTCTTTGACTTATTTAGTTATTTTGAATTGTGAGTCTGTAGATGTGACTGCTATACATAATAATGTTATTTTTCTTATTCTNTTGTGAGTCTGTAGATGTGACTGCTATACATAATAATGTTATTTTTCTTATTCGAGTTTTTTGTTTGATATTGATAAATTCCAATTTTGCTCTTTGACTATGATATTGTTTCAAAATTTGGCTGTGGTTGTACATTTAGTCAATACCCAGATTTTGTTACTAGGAGCTTGAATTGTTTAGATCTTGGTTATGGATCCATACTGTTGCTATATCCCCGGGGCCTTGCATGGTTTATTTCGTTCTACGAGCCCTGCTTCTCCCTTCCCCCTCTCGCTGTTCTACCGTCCAAAACTGGCTGTATGGAGTATAGCCAAGTGTTGAGGCGTTAGTTTTTGGTATCAGCAGGTTCGAATCTTTTACTCCAGATTATGAAACCCGATCTGATCTGTCAACAACAAGCTTCACTCCCTTGGTGGAAATATTGCTACTAAACGTCTCAGTGAATGTCTTTTGTAGATGCAAGCCCAAAAAAAGAAGGTGGGTTGGTAGTCTGTAGTCTGTAGGCTGCAGTGCTGCAGTCTGCAGTCTGCAGTCTGCAGTCTGCAGGACATGTCATCAGACAGAAAGATGGCCTTGAGGCTGTGGTCACGACAATAGTTATCAAAATTATATGATTTGGTTCAATACAGGTATAAACTAATTCGTATCCTGAGAATCGTTTTAGAGTTGAATCACATCTGAATTGTATGATTCGATTCATATCTCACGAATTGCACGATTCAATCATTTTTTTTAAACGCAAATTTTTGGCAAATGACGTAGTTTTGTCCGTTAAACAGTAAAATAAAATCGTTTTATTTATAGAGGAACTCATGCCCTAATAAAAACTCAACTTCTTTGCTCATTCTCTTACTAACGTCGTCTAAAGCTTGTCTTGCATTGTCTAAAGTTAAAGGTCAAGGCTAATGCTCTCGGATCATCGGTTAATTTCTGTTCTCAATTTTTTCATCGGTAGTTTGTTTGATTCTAATTTTTTGTTTCAAAATGTTGGCAATATATTTTTTCTCAATCAATTTTTTATTTGTATTTTTTTCATTCATGTTTATAACTTAATTTATACTAGGTATCACTATTTTGGTTCTTGAATAGCCATGACTTTTTAATGAATTTTTTTTTTCAAATTGTTGAATTTAAAAATGGTTAAATAAAAGATGAAAATGAAGCAAAAGGATTGTGTCTTTCCATTTAGACGATGTGATTATGTCAATTGATTATTTTTGGAATGTAATAATATTTAATATTTAATATTTTTAAATATTTAGTATTATTTTTTATTTTTATTTAAATTTTATGTTGAATCGTACGATTCACGATTCGAATCGCGATTTGACAACTATGATAGTGACTTTGCTAAGTAGACTTATGAGGTATTCAGTTTGAGTCCTTTTGCTGGTGTCTGATTCCAAGTCTAACGGGCATCTTTAAAGGAGGCTTTAATGCTCATATGAACTTACGGGTTTTCCGAATCTTATGCACTGCCATAAGCATTAGTCATGAACCGCGAACCCGATATACCAATTTTGGGGCAAAATTAAAAGGTGAATTTGTTAAACTTGTTAAATAAATAAAAAATATTATTTGAAGACCTAATTTAAGGACTTAAGAATATACAATAATTGGATTGATTGTGAGCTCTATCTAACAATGGAACTCACAATTAATCCAATAACCGCATTGCTCTAAATAAATAGATCGACACAAAATTGACTAAACACGACATGAACTCGTTAAGCACGATTTGTAAATAGACTATACATGACATGCAACAAAAATCTGATTATATACAATAATAAGTAATTTAACACGGCCGGTTCAACCCTTGAGCCATCTAGGCAACAGCTTGATGGCCCAGCCGGCCCACCATTAGGGAAGGCCCCTAAAGCCAACTATATTTGACTCTCTCAATATAATATACTAAAACAATAGCAAATAAATAAATAAATAATATACTAATATGAGGAGCCTCCCACGCTTCAATTTAAAAATTGTCTCCTGTTTTTTTTTTGGTTTTGGTAATCATGGTTATCCTCTCTCTCTCTCTCTATTTTTTTGTTGTTAGACAAGAGTTCAAAACTACCTATTATTAAAATTTATACATTTAGTTATTAAGAGTCATCTCTATCAAAAAATTAGTACAATAATAGTTCCTATATACAAAAAAGCCCCAAAATTTATGTGTGTATAATATAGTCTAGATTAGAAGTCTATGTGAGGATCAATGGTTGGCTTATGGCCTCCATAATCTATCGTTGGACCGTTAGGTTACGAGTTTGAACCTCATCACTCCCTCCCCTGTAAATTATAAAAAAAAAAAAAGATTAGAAGTCTAAGTGTGTTATAAGTCGCTCATAGAAATCTAAGACCTAAGAAAAAAATTGTGTTATAAGTCGCTCATAGAAATCTAAGACCCAAGAAAAAAACTAACTTTTTATTTAAAAAAAATTGTATAAAATTTTATTGAAGATCTGCGGTCATAAGAAAGATAAAATAAATTAGTTATACTATAATTTGGAAATGATACGCTACTAAAACATGAATTAAAAAAACTTAATTAGTAATTTTGGCTATTAAATAATAAGAAAAATGATACTTAAATAAAAAGAATTTGATATTAACATTAAAAAAAATCTTATTTAAAATTGTTATTTTAGGCCTTAAATTGTCTTGAGCCGATCTTAGATTAAATATGACTTAAGCTAATTTTAATGATCTTGGTTTTAAACATGACACAACACTATAGAAAAGACTATGGTACCTCAAAAAAAAAATTGGTATTGTACCAACAGTTACAACTATTTATAGTAAAGTTACACCTTTAAAAAGAGAAGTTATAATTATTCAAGAGAAGCCCATAATTGTGTTACACCTTTGGAAGGAGAAGTTATATTTACTTAAGGAAAACTTATGATCGTGTTACACATTTGAAAGGTGAAGTTGCAAAGGCTCAATGGAAGTCCATTGTTATGAACATAGGCCACAAACAACCAAAAAGAACAAAATAGAAAAATATAGAACACATAGTTACATGGATCAGCTTGAAAGCTTACATCTACGAGCGAAGCGTAGCGGCAGAGTTTCATAGTCAATAAAGAAATATTACATATAATTCTCTAACTCATATAATAGAATTAAACATGAATGTCCAAAGTGAAGGCCAAAATCCTCAAAAGAAACTGAGTGGTCTATAATTTTTTATAAACTGAAAATACTTCGTCTTCTTGTACAATGGAGTGTCTAATTGTTCTTTTACTTGAAATGGAATTCCAAGACATCTACCTTTTCAAATCCTTAAGAAGTCCAAACTAGTTTCCTACTAGTAGTAGAATATAAGACACCCATAACAAATTTGTTTCTTGGCTTGTATTCCATCAAAGCCTGCAAAATAAAAGTGAACGAACTAGATGCCTTCTCCACAAATCTCGTGAGAGAATATAAAGATCACAAGCATCCTATTGCTCCAAAATTTATTGCACTCGACAAAATGCCTCAATTTATAGACAGTTCTCAAGCGATTGCTTGTTGATAGGTTCAATTTGCCTTGTTTTAGGACTTCCTTAGATAAAATTGAACAATGATGAGCACACATAATAATAAACTAAGAAAAGAAAATCCCTTTATTAATTTAATTGAATGAGTTTCAGTTACAAAGAGACTGAATTAATAGTCTTTGATTACAACACGTATTACTCCCTAAAACTAACTTTTACACTACTGCCAAATGTCCTAATCGTGGGTCTTGTTTTTTTTTTTTTGGGGGGGGGGGGGGGGGGGGGGTTTTNGGGGGGGGGGGGGGGGGGGGTTGAGTTGTTCTTCCACTTCCTTCTTCTCCGCTTTTTTTAACCACTTCCTTCTACGATTTCTCTTTCCATTGACGGTTAATTGGTCTGTAACTCCCAAACAATTATTCCCTTCTTTTAAACAAGGTCATGATTGATCATTTCCTACTTCTTCTTCAGATACTAACATGTGGCAACCCTTTAATGCCTTCAAACTTGCAAACTGCCCATGCATCGAATGTTCTTATAATTTTATATTTTAAGTTCAAACAACACCCCCTCATTTAATTGAGTTTTAACTCTAATTAACTCAAATAAAAGAGTAGACAATACCGTTGTTTCCACTAAACATATTTTTAAAAGCTCTTAGTGTCTGAACGGTTCCTTTTACTTCCCTCGTCTTCCTTTGCTTCTTGTTTTCAAAATGTCATAGTGATTCTTCTTCTGCTGACTACAATGGCTCCCAAAAAGCAAAATCTATCATCTTCAATTGTCTCTGAGATCCCTTTCGCGCCGAGATTCCCTTCCGATATTAAGTAAGCCGCAAACGAGTTCGTAGATCAAAGGGTTTTAATTCCCACCCCTAATTCAAGTGGGGTTTTCACTCTTGGTCCCTCTTTCAAATCGTACATCTGCGAGGGGTTTTTTGACCATTACCATGTTCATGAGGGAGAAACCCTAATGTTGAACCAATCCCAGCTCTTATGGAAATTATGAAATCAAGGAACCAACCCACTTCACTCATTGATCAACCCTGACCAGCACTGGACTGCTCATTTTTGGAATGATTAAGCTTTCTACCCATGATCTGCACATGAATCGATGGTTGATTGGTGTTCCTGCAACGATTTTAGACACCATCTTCTTAACTGGGTTTCCGTCGATAGGTATAGAAGTGAATGCCTATCTTTCTACTAATTCTGGTTGTGATTTCATTAATATCCCTTCTAGCATAGGATGCAATGACCTTATCAACTATTTCTTTGCTTCTCAATCCTTTGCTGCCATATTCATAGAACACGTTGCTTTCCTCCTCCATTGGCTATGTTGGTTCGTTCTACGTGTCCCTAGTTTCAAGATGACCAGAGAATATGTTGGCATAGCCATCCAAATGGCTAGAACAAGAAACTTGCCCTAGCCCTTTTTGTCTTGGGTGCACTATATAGGAGACTCTTTAATCTTACTGACAATAGAATCACTGTTAATTGTGGGGGTCCTTTTTGGCTTTTTCAGGCATGGCTCCATGCTTATTTCCATGAAATCTAGCCCTCTGCTATCTTGTCTGAGCCCAAATTCATACCTTTAAATTATNCTAATTGTGGGGGTCATTTTTGGCTTTTTCAGGCATGGCTCCATGCTTATTTCCATGAAATCTAGCCCTCTGCTATCTTGCCTGAGCCCAAATTCATTCCTTTAAATTACGCCCATCGATTTCTCTCGGCCTCTACTCTTTTCACTGAAAAAACTTTTAGTTTTTACTTTAGTATTTTCTCCACTCTTCCTATAGATCGAAAAGATGCTTTATATACCCCCATTTTCTCATTTTCTTTACTTCACCTCCCATCTTAGGCCATTTTTTTTATGACCCAGATACTTCCTAAGAAGAGGTTAGAGAATCACAATGTCTCTTCTAGGGCTGTGTTTTGCTCTCTTGATACCTTCACATTGGGGGTTTTCTATCCTCCTCTAGATTTTCTAACTATTGCTTTGAAAACTTCAATCCTGGCTTAACCCAAACTATCCCTTTCTCTTACATGCATCNGTGTCTCTATCTTTGGCTTTGATATTGAAGCCATCTATTAGAAGGCAGATAAGTTTTTAAGGGCAGTGGACTCTGTATCTACTTCAAGCATCTCTCTTCCACCTATCGAATGAGCTTTGCAACAAGAATTTTCGCTCTTCTTCAAACTACTAGAGCTCTCCTTTGATCAACTTATCGAAACTGAGCTCCCTTCTATAACCTCATGCCTGGACAAGATCTCTACTTCTTCATCGACTTACTTTNTGATGCCTTTGTCTCCCAAATCTCCCAAGCTTATGAAAACTTATTATAGACCTTCCAATTCTTTTATTTTAATTCTAACCCATCATCGTCCTCTTTTTTCCTAGAATGATGGCAAAACATTTCAGCCTTGATTTTGATTGATCCTCTAAACGAAAACCTATCTAGACTACGTTTCCATAATAGAAAAACCACTGAACCTCCCACCAGTCGCACAAAGAAAGCCATTGAAGCCACTCCTCTTCCTCCTGCTCCTTTAGACAAAGGCAAATTNCACTATTTTAAAGACAAGGCAAGGACCAAGATAAAATTTATCAATTCCGCGAAGGATTTTTTCCCTTGGCTTACTCTAAACAAAGAGAAAGAGGAAAAGCTAAAAGAAAAAGATGCCTTGTTACTTCAAGAAGAAACAGAGCTTAGGGAAAAATTTTCAAATGCGGTAGAACAAAGATCTAAAATACGACAAGAAAGAGAGAATTTACTTCTCAATACCAAAGGACTACAAGCCACCTACCAAGATGGAAGTGGCAGGTTATTGGCTGCAATCGAGAGCTTAAAGCATGCCTAGCAATAACTACGATTGCTATCAAATGAATGGGATACCTTCAAGCTTTATTTTTCTTTATAAACTTTTTGTAGCCTATATGTTTTCTCTTTTGNAGTACCCAAAAGACAACTTCCACAAAGACGAACCCAGTGCTTACTCCAACTGCTTCAAAAAATATTTAAGAGACATTTTCCTCTCTTTCTGATAATGGAGACATACCACTAGATCAACTTATTCCTTCTGCCAAGCAAGCTGGAAATAGGTTTAAAGTGGCTGCCAAGGTCAATGCATCACTTTTCTCAGCTCCTACCCTTCATTTCTTTTTAAAGCACAAATTTTCTTACCCTTTCTCTTACACAGAGGAGACAAAATAGTCCTAAGCGCCCTTCCTCACCTTCTTCCATGCAATAAGGAAATACTTCTCTTGCAAGACAAGGAGAAGGCACAATAGCCACAATAGTAGTAGCTACCCTATGAGCCAATTTATGCCCCATTTTTCCATCGAGGATCATCTAGCAATTAGTCAATCAAATTCTCCAACGACTACTAGTGATGACCCTGAAGAACAAACCAACAAAGAGCCTACCACGCTTACTCAAATACTTCTAGTTGAAGACCCAAACAATTCTCCCAATTTGGACATCTTTCAGCAGTAACCCTTCAACAAACCTGACCCCACTTGTGAGGAAACTACTCGCGAGACTCCAACTACATTAATACCTCCCAATGATCCTATGGATGAACCTAACCACCAATTAGATCAATTGAAGAAATCTTTACCATTTGGCTCTTTTGTAAATCAGTTACCTCCTTTACCTAATGTTCCCTTCCTCTTTCTCCTTCTTTGTATTTTACTTACTGATTAATTTCTCTCTTTCCTCCATAGTTAATGCCTGAATCCACCTCTCATGTCTCTATCTTTGACTTTGATATTGAAGCCATCTATCAGAAGGCACATAAATTTTTAAGGGCAGTGGACTCTGTATCTACTTCAAGCATCTCTCTTCCACCTATCGAATGAGCTTTGCAACAAGAATTTTCCCTCTTCTTCAAACTACTAGCGCTCTCCTTTGATCAACTTATCGAAACTGACCTCCCTTCTATAACCTCATGCCTGGACAAGATCTCTACTTCTTCATCGACTTACTTTACTTAATAGCAACAAGAACAAGTGGCCTATATGAGTTCTTAACTCCATACCAAAGTTTCTCGAGCC